>BQKN01064116.1:31891-46366 GCA_022839385.1 Asparagus kiusianus
AAGAAAACCAAGCAATTTTACCCTCCGTTCCCCTTCCTTCCCCCTCTCTACCCTCCTTAAAAAAACTCACAAACAAAGTAAAAGCTGCATTTCTCTTCCCCTCCCCCTCTCTACCCTCCATCCAAACAGGACATAAATATTGACAAATCATAGAATAATGAATCTATCCTAAGAAAAATAAAATAAAATAAAATAAAAGTTTAGCGTGACTGACCTTAAGAAGTTGTTTAGCTAGCTCAACGGAGATGAGCCCAGCACTGCATCCCATGCCACTAAGGTTATGGCAAATGACATCCTCTCTAAGCTTATACCTATTCAAGATCATCTCAGCGAGAGACGGTGTGGGGCTGAACAAGCTACAATTGACAATCAGTATGTCAATAGCCTTAGTCTCAATCCCAGTCTTTGCGAGCAACTGATCCACAGCCCCAAACATCACCATCTCCCCCTCCTTCCTCGCCTCCGATATCCGAAGATCCGGTGGGATCGTCGCCACCGCTGGCGGGAAGTACGTCGACTGCCCGACCCCTGACCGCTCCAGTATTTTCTTTTGGAACTGCACGTTGGCATCGGTGAACATGCCGAGCACTATGCTCCGTTCCACAAAGGCCTCGCGGGTGTACTTGCAGGATTCCTCGGGCTTGTAGCACGAGAAATCTATCATGTACACCGGACGAGGCCAGCGCGTAAAGTATATGGCAGCGACAGAAGCAGCGAGGAAGCAGCACACCACAATGTGGCTCCAAGAATACATAATCTCATCACATTGGATATGTTTGGTTATAAAAATGAACATGAGAGCGAGGAGTAGTGGCATGATGCAGCCATGCTTTGCATAGCTAGGCATGGCTCAAAACAACTTGATTGATAAAAAAATGGGAGACGAGAAACAAAGGGCGTACCAATTTGGAGACTCGGTGAAGAACAATTGGAGATATTGTAGGGTTTTGGAAACGTGTGGAGTTTGGAGGCAGTATGGGAGGCTTTAAAGGGATTATTGAGTGATAAAAATACACCAATTATAACTTTGTACAGTGGAAGATGGCGTTCATAAATGTTGTGATTAATGATAGCATGTGATTGACTGGCTCAAAGATACTGTGCTCTTTTAAGATCGGGTGACAGATGAGTTTGGATTTATAGCGTCCACTGTTGGAAAAATCATGGGGAAACACTACTATTAATCACCATCACGTATTGTTTGGTAAATAATTGTTATTTACCATGAAGGAAGAGTTAAATAAATGTAAACCAGGGGGATAACGTTAGTGTATGCTTGAACTAAAGCATCACAATTAGGGGTGTCCATCCGGGCCGGCCTGGGCCGGGCAAAACCGAAGCCCGGACCCTGGTCGGGTCCGGGCCCGGGCCCGGGCCTAAGCGGGCCGGGCCGGTTTTTTCTTATTTTTTAATTTTTTTTAAAATTTTTAAAAAACAATAAATTATAAAATATACATAAAAATTACAGAAAATGACATAAATTTTTTAATAACTTGAAATGACATAAATTACAAGTATAAAAATAAAAGATGATAAAAATAATTTCTTTATTAATAATTAGTAAATCCTTTACAATTATAAATTTATTTCAAAATTCGTCGCATCACAATAGATGAGTAAATCCCAATTAGGTTGGCACCTACTCACCCATATCACTATCATTTGCAACTTTTTCAAAATAATTCATTATAAATTTAAAGCTAAGAAATAAAAATTATAATTTGATGAATATTATCTAATCTTTATATCTATCTGCTAGTCCAAACTCTTCAAATTTATCTTCAATTATAGCAATCCGATCGATGCCTTGTGTTCGCTTCTCGTATCTCTACCAATCTTGTAAGCACATCACCGCTTGTACAGTATACAGATCTAAGCATGTCCTGTGGTCGTCGATCAAACGTCCTACTGTGCTGAAGACGGATTCCGAAGCTACCATCGAAACATGCACTGATAGTAAGTCACAAACCATGGTGGAAAGTACAATATATAAAATTGATCCATATACTCTCCACCATTGCAAAATATCTAAAGCATTTCCTTGACATTTAATTAAGGAAGCAGAAAAATATTCATCTAATTCAGAAACCTCTAATCATGAACCAATTTCAGATCCACCAGTTAGTTCAGCTGCCATTACATACCTATCAAAACTTACACTTTTACCTCGACCTGTGCTCAAAGCTGAAGGCGCTGAAGTTGTAGACTGTTGTGCAGCTACACCATGTCTAGTTGCATACTCATCATATAGTGTTTGAAAATAATTTCTAATACATAAATGATAAGAAGTATCAGCAAGGGTAGAACCATCATCTAAGTCTATAATCTGTCCACAATACAATGACTGTAACAAACTTCAAAGACCAATATCCTTCAAACATGGATCAATAAGAACCCCCAAACCAAAAATATGAGGAATAAGCCTAAAATACTTATTAAATTTGCTATTCATTTAAAAAATTATATTTTCAAAAATATCATCCATACGATATTTGGCAATTTTTTTTTTAAATATTTAATGTAAAGCAGCTAAAGTAATAGTTGGATAATAACAACCAAATAACAACATAGTAGCATCATAAAAAACTTGTAACATCTCATTTAATTTACATATAATTGTCCATTCATCTTCACTTATTCCATAAGTGCTACCAGAGTTAGAACTAGAAGCATAAAAATTTATAAAATCATTTATAATTTCTTTATATTCTATTGCTACACTTAACATTGCATATGTGGAATTCCACATATGGTCAATATCTTTTGGAATTAGTCTAGGCTTATATTTTTTTCTTTTACAACATTGTTTCCATCTTTTAATTCTCATTTCAGAAGCATTATGCATATTAGCGACTGTTCTAACATTTTCTATCATGAGTTTAATTTCAGAAAATGCACTTTGAACAATTAAATTTAAAATATGACAGATACATCTAACATGAAAAAGGTCATCATGACATGGCAATGACAGAGTTGTTTTAATAAAATCAACAGCTATATTGTTATTACTTGTATTATCTAGTAAAAGAGAAAATATTCTTTGATCAATTTTTAGTTTCATAATTTCTTCAATTATTAAATTTATAATATTAATACCAGTGTGTGACTCTTTAATTGTAATAAAAGAAATAACTCTTTTAAATATTTGCTAATTTTCATCAATCCAGTGTGTTATGATACATAAATAACCAGTTTGTACTTTAGATGTCCACATATCAGAAGTTACAGAAAATTTATAGTTTAAATTTTTTAATTAAGAAATTATTTTTCCTTGTTCCTCCTGATAATATTTTAAAATATCACGTTGACAGGTTTGACGAGAAAATTTTGTAAATGCATGATAAAAACCATCTCTAAACAAATCTTCAAATTCATCATCTTCTACTAATTTAAAAGGCAGGTTTTAAGAACAATAAACCTGATTACGTATTTCCTAGCTCGGGCAGCGTCATAATTCCAACTATCGAGGGTACCAGAAGAGGAGGATAGGGAAATCATAGACTGTCGGATATCACCTTAAAGATTCTGACCTTTGTTGTGTTTTTCTGTATGGCGTTTGAGATGGTTGGTACTGCTCTTATGATGAGATTGGAAAACCTGGCCGCACACCGCACATTTTACCTTCTGGGAGATGATTCTACCGTGTTCATCCTTGGTAATGTCTATCTTCTCAAAAAAATTCCACACATCAGATCTCGGCCTTTTAGGAGCTCTTGGTGCAGTAGATTCGTTGCCACCAGATTCAGGATTAACACCGGTAGGAGGAGTAGTAGTTGTTATAGGAGGACTCATTTCTGAATCGGTAGGAGATAGGTGTTGCTCTTCATAATCAGATCCAGAAGCCATTTGATAGAAGTATTAGAAAATATAAGAGATTATAAGAGAGTATAATATTGTATAAGAGAGTATTAGAGAGAAGTAGAAGAGTTTTGGTGTGAGTAGAAGAAGTGAAAACCCCCTCTATTTATAGAGGCAACCCCCTAGGCAAATAACAAAAAACTCTCATATTCTAGTCATTTTTTGACTCTTTTAAGGGGCAAATCGGTCAAATGGTCAAATATGACCGTTTGGCCGGGCCGGGCTGGCCAAAACGGTCAATTTTTTGACCGTTTTGACTAGCCTGGCCAGGCCCGGCCAACGGTCACAAATTGTGACCGTTGGCGTCGGGCCGGGCCGAGCCAGCCCGACCCAGCCTAATCATTTTTCCGCCAACGGTCACAAATTGTGATCGTTAGCGTCGGGCCGGGCCGGGCTAGCCCGACCCGGTTTTTTTCATCAACGTCACGCTAGGGTGATCGTTAGCGTCGGGCCGGGGGATTTTTGGATACCTCTAACCACAATCATAATCTCTTTAAAAGTGGGAGTTCTGGAAAAACTTTCCTTACTCAGTTTGTACACATAATCATTTTTGATATTAACATTATTGTTCTAATTATAATTGGTTATCAACTTAAGCTATTAAGTCAAAATTAAACTTTCGAATTAAAGCTCTCTCCATCCAAAACTAATTAATAAACATTTGATCTAATTAGAAATGGTTGACAACTAAAGAGTAGGCAGAAGCTTAGAGGACAAGCATTGTTGTTGATGTGTAGAATCACACAGTCAAATGAAAGTAGGTTAAGTTAACGGATGTTCTCTAACTCTCCAAATGTATGATCTTTGGTCCCAATGTACTTCCCTGCACGGGTAACAAATTATAAGAGGGTGGGGTGTGATTCTCCGGTTGTTCCTCCGACGATCAAGCCAATGGGTTGCTTGTGTGGAGAAGTAAAAGGAACTACAATAGTTCTTAAGTTCAGAGAATGGTGGAAAAAGCTTACCATGTAATGGAAAATAGTATATCCTTTTATAGTATTGGAAGGAGGGTAGAATGATATCTTCGATCGGGCATGGGCTGGCGACCAAGTCAGCTTCAACTTTACAGGTGTCGACCGACGAGTGGAGAAGATATCACTTTGGTGTTTAATACGAAGTGACGGGGGGTGTGGGGTGCCGACGCAGTCCGTTGTGTCATAAATACGATTAGAGGCAGAGGAATGATGGCACTCATAATGCATTTAAAGGCATTTATGGCGAGGTGATTGGTCATCAGTGCACAGGAAGGGGTTTCGAGGCTCGAGACGTTTCGTCATCTTTGTACTTATCAGGTGGTCGAGATTACCGTCTTTTGAGTCACTCTCGCTAGGTGTCGGCCGATGAGCTGGCCGAGTGGAGTGTTTAAGCCGGGGGACGACACGTATCATTTTTGGGGTCGTCGACATGTGACTCTTTTCGAGTCGTCCTCGCAAGATGTCGGTGTGTCAAGTCGACTGTGGTGAGCCTCTAGCTGTCTTGAGGTGCTGACTTGATTATGTATATTGTGGGTCACTTGTCTGCCATTGATTTGAGATTATTTTCTATTACTAAAATGATTATAACAGTTGTACGCATTGCACCTGTAAATATTAACCAATTGATTGATACCAAATTATAAAATTAATTAATTAATTAATAACAATTGGTTAAATAAAATATTTTTTATATTAGTTCCTTAAAATCTTTCATATTTTGAAATTAGTCCATCAAAGTATTATAAGTATTATTAGGTAACTTAGTTCTTAAGTTATTTTAAAATTAGTCCTTCAAATCAATGATATAATTAGCAATTCTAGGAACTAATTTCCCTCTAGTTGTTTTTTTTACTTTAAATTGGTGGAACTAATATCAAAATAACTTAATAATTAGGGATGTAATAATTATTCTAATGATTTGATGAATTAATTTCAAAATAATAAGAATAGAGCAACAGAATAGTTAAAATTGGTTAGCTTATGGAGAAATTTTTCTTGAATATTGATAGGTTTTCTTATTATATGGTCATTAGGGATTACCATTAAAGATTCCCCCCCCCCTTTCTATATTATTACATAAGAATTTTATGCCTTTTTTTCTTATTAGATTTGAGGCACTAAAGAACTGGTTGTTATACGAGTGACTAATTCTTTTAAATAATTGGTTGCTTAGATTGTTCACGCTCACAATGAAATATAAAGTGAAAGTTGTACGTACATAGATATAAGCACTAAGAAAGTTTATAGATAATATTACATCGTCAAGTAATGATTTAAATGAAACAATTTTACGACCAAATTATATTAAAGAAATAAACCAAACAATCATAAATTGAACCATGTGACGCAGCGCGAAAGTGATAACCTCGGAATTCACCAAGGGGTGTTATCTGAATGCACAAGCCTTCTGGAAGTCGTCAGATTATAACTTTCATCATTGGTGTTTGATAGGGATAAGCTATATGTAGTAATTTTTAGACAGCCTACAAGACTCCATCTCCTCCTGCATAGCCTCCTGCCACAAATAAGCCTCTGAACTCTGTTCAACCTCTCTTGATGTAATATGAACCATCACGTCGACACTCTTCACCGGAAGTGCATATGTAACGATTGTGTCTGTATACCTCGTCGGCAATCGTATTTCTCTCCTTGGTTTTCGAACCGTAATCGAATCCTGAACCAGAGCTGTCGGTCCCTGATCCTGCTCTGTCATACATGTATCCTTCAAATCATCACCGTGCTCGTTTGACATCACCTCAGTCGATACTCTAATGGATACGGTCTCATATGGACTCTCTGGAGCGGCATCAATTTTCACCACCTGCGGTATCTCCTCTGTCGGGGTGCTCTCCACCTGATGAGAGCTGGTAGGCTTCAAGAGCGAAGCCTCATCGAATGTGACGTCTCTACTTAGCATAATCTTTTTCTCAACTGGATCCCAAAGCTTGTATCATTTTACACCATACTTGAATCCTACAAATATGGCCTTCCTAGCTCGAGGTTCTAATTTATCAGTTCTGACATGATAAAATACATGGTAACCAAATACCTTAAGCTGATCATAGTCGTGTGCTGCCTTTCCCGACCACATCTCCATTAGGGTTTCCCCCTCAATCGTAGATGAAGACAACCTATTAATAAGGTGACTCACATATGAAAGTGTCACATCCCAAAAGATCTTCTCCAAACCATTTTGCGATAATAAATATCAGACCTTCTTCAGTAAAGACTGATTCAACATCTTTTCCATCCCATTCTGCTACGGTGTATGACTAACTGTGAAGCGTCTCTCTATGCTCTCGTCTCGACATAACTGCTGAAAGGGGTCTGAAGTGTGCTCACCACCATTGTTGAATCTCAATGTCTTAATCTTTCTCCATATCTACAGGTTCAATCTTCTTCGCCATAGTGTACACCCAACAACGCCTAGAATAGTTATCTACAAAAGTGACGAGCCAATGTCGACCACCAAGTGATGCCATCTTGGTGGGACCCTAAATATCCGTGTACACATAGTCCAAGATGTCTGTTGTCCTATGAATGGTTATCCGAAACTTCACTTTAGTCTTCTTGCTAAGAACACAGTGCTTACAGAATTTAATCTTCTCACTCTTGGCTTCCTTCAATCGCCCCCTGTTTGCACAATGCCTGTAATGACTTTTCACCTGTGTGCCCCAATCTGTAGTGCTAAAATCTGCTCATGTTCGCCTCTAAAATTACTAAAGCTACCTGGCCATTCTTAGTGCTTCCCTTCAGAAATATAGATTCCTACTATAGACTCCCTTCATCACTATCAAAGATCCCTTAGTAACTTTTGCTATATTATTCTCAGAAGTCACATTGAATCCCTTTGCATCCGAAGCTCTAACAAAAATAAGATTATTCTTTACCTGAGGAACAAATCTCACTTCATTCAACTCACGAACAACTCCGTCGCGCATCCGAATCTTGACGGTACCTATCCCACAAATGCCATAGGACTAGTTGTTTCCCATGACCACCACACCCCCATCGAGATTCTCTAAAGATGCAAACCAATCTCATCGGGGAGTCACATGATAAGTAGCATCAGAATCCAACATCCAATCCAATGCATCAACATGGTTAACCTCTGGAGTAATCAATAGAGAAAAGTATGAATCATCTGAATCGTTACCACTCTTAGCAACATTCATCTCGCTGGCCTTCAGGCCCTTCTTCTTGCTATTCTCCTTCTCTCTGAGCTTTGGGCAATCTCTTTTTCAATATCCTTGTTCTTTGTAGAAAGCATATTGGTTCTTCACTAATTAGTAGTGGCATTTTGACTTTGACCTGCCTCTATTGCCACCTCTCAGATAGGAACTCCTACCTCTCGTCGATAAGACCTCTCTTGAAGTGCTAGCTCTTGAAGATTCTTTATCCTTTCTCCTCAAGTCAAAATTCGTCAATGTATTAGTCATTTTACTATAGGTGATGAAAGATCTACCATTCAACAAAGTGAGCAAGAATGTATCATACTCCTCATCGGGTAAGGAGCCTAATAAAATAATCACCTTATACTTATCTGATATCTTCTCATCCACATTCTCCAAGTCCTACAACAACTTTATGTAGTTGTTCACATGATCTGCAAGTGAGGTACCCCTGAACATTTGGAATCTAAACAATCTTCACAGCAAGTACAACTAATTCTTAACACTCTTCGTAAGATACTTGTTGACTGATTCTCAACACTCTTCATAAGATACTTGTTGTTGAGAATCTCTCACATCTTTATCGTAGACATCATACCAATAACATCATACTTTAACTCTTGTTCCAAAAAAGATCTTATTACCCTGTAGGCAATAAAAATTACCTTTAATCCTTATCAGAGAAGTTCAGAAGAAAACTGCTAAAACCTTGCCCAAAATAGCAAAAAAGAGGAAAAACGCAAATATCTCCCAAACCGTAAGGAATTTGGCAAAACGGAGAAAGCGAACTAAAGCCTTCGGCTTGGTTCGGATGGCTCCGTCTCGTCGAGATAGGGATTTTCATATATAATTCGTCCAATTCCGACTTACTGTTTGAAAGTTACGGCCTGTTCTTCGATCCATGCTCTAGAGCTCGCCTAACGGCTTGAAGCTCGCCTACAGACCTAAGACTGCCTGTAGTCCCCAGCTTCGCCTGCACATGCAAATCCGCCTGCAGACACAAGTCTTCCTGTAGTCCCAAATCCGCATGCAGACCCAAGTCTGCCTGCTCGCCTGCAGTCCCTGCTCGCCTGCAGTCCCAGCTCGCCTGCAGTTAAAGCTCGCCTGCAGCTAGAAATTCGCCTGCAGTTGAAGCTCGCCTGCAGATCGAAGTTCGCCCGCACGATCAAGCTCGCGTGCAGACCGAAGTCTGCCTGCAGTCCCAAGCTCGCTTATAGACCCAAGCTGCAGACTCGCCAGCTCACTGTCAACTGCCCACTTGGAGTATGGGAACAGTTACATCGGTGGTCAAATCCCATAAATCAATAGAGAAAGCCTGGCGCTCCTCACCTAGCAAGCAAGAATAGGGCGGCTGACAGGACCCCCTAAGTGGTCACACCCCACAGCTAGGATGGCTGATAGGACCCCCCTAAGTGGTCACATTCCACAGCTATGGCGGCTGGCTCTCTCACCTCCATCAGTGGTCAGAATCCCACGAATCAAGGGATGACTCATGCCATCCCTTGCCTATTAAAACCCATCTTCAGCCAGCATGAAGCGGAGATTGGCTGTTGCATATTCTGCGAGCTAATCTCCCAAAGGTTGAAGCTGGACCTTTGCCAAAGGCTCCCTCATTGGAAGAGACTCGTCGGAACGCTCCGACTTGAGGCTCTCGTGTAGACTCGAACCCGCTTACATCGGGCCTTCTACTGAGAACTGAAGCTCCGACAGCAACTTCGATCGGATCGTCCAAGGGAAGCAGACTCGGCATGAGCACCGAGCGAAGCGTCCTATCACCACCAAGGAACTCACGTTAAACAAGGAGGGCATTCCCTCCGCTTCTGTTGTAAACACTTGATTTATTAGTTTGTAATAAGCTTTCTTACCAATACAAACGAAATCCCCTATTTTCGGGAAGATCAAAATTTACACCTACATACCCCACAAGCATTCTGATTCATCTTGTCCCATATCGCCTCATCATACTTCGATGGCCTCTCATGAGTCATAATAGTCTCTTCCAAATTTTGAGCATTCAATGCATCTTGCACATCACTCATTCACAACCCAAAGTTGATCTTTCTATCATACTTCATAATACTGATCTTCCTATTCTGAAGTACAACCTGAACTGTACTCACTGTAACCTTGCTACTTTCACCACTATCTCCTTCCATTGCTTGCTAACTCCGAATTGTAGAGGGAAGACTCAAACTTGATAGATTTATGAAATTACCCAACTGAACCCTAGATAGGATTCCAACATGATCACCCAACCACACGAGGAAGGCGAGATCTTCAATGACAAACTCCGCAAAGCTATCTCCACCGAAACCTAGATCTCTAATATCCAAGCTTCCAACAATGAATTTTTCTCCACCCAAAACAAATCCTAGGTCTGAAACCTAGACTCTGATACCAATTGTTGCGCGTCGATGGAAGCGTGCTTGTGAACCAAACACCTACACGAGTCGGCGAGCAACGGGAGGAGAACAACCAACGAGTATAATTCACAAAAGAACGATACAAACTAATCACAAATACAGAGATTTATGTGGTTTGATAAATTGTCTACGTCCACGAGAAGAGGATGGGAAGTTTTTACTATATGGAGGAGAAAAACAATGGGTTATAACTCTCAAACACTCAAAATAACCCTAACCAACAATCTCTCACTCCCTCATAATAATCCCCCTCTCAAAGTTCTCAAAAGACTCACTTTTCTCTCTACCAATCTCTTCTAAAACGCTCTACATATATAGAAACCCTAAAACCAAAATAGACTAGGAATCCAACAATTCTAAAACCAAAAATCAAAACAGACTAGGAGTCCTGTTTGGCCAAATAACCTGCTATCCAACAATTGTGAGTTGCAAATTTTTTGTTATAACTTGCAAACTAAGTGGTTAAGTATATAATGTAGTTTAAATTAAATGTTTAAAATGTATTTTACTATTTTTATTGGCTATAAATCCAAAGTTCTAGTGCAATTTATGTGAAAGTCATACGCTTCCAAAAAAGTTTTTTTACCAATAAACCCAAAATTTTAGCTCCACATATTTTAAAAATCTTACCCATATCCAAAAACTACTCTTAGTTCCAAAATATTTTTCTAAATTGATTTTCAAACTCACTTGTATTTTAACTCTTTGGTATAGAGTGTAACTAAGTTACTATATTACACCGTAACTTTTGTAGTTTTCTCTAAGTTGTTATGTATGTAGTGTATAGTTTTAACCAAATGCTTATACTATTTGTTTGGCTTTTTTCAAGCTAATGTCATGGTATCATGGACATATTTTTAATATATAAACCTAAAGTTTTATCCCTATTTAATTTTATAACCATCCACCTCCAAAAAAAATTATCCATAAACCAAAAGCTTTACACCCATTTAATTTTTAATCCACTCGCTTTTAATATTAATCTTAAACACAAAATACCAAACAAAGTTATTTTTAACTCACTTTATATTTCAATAACTCGATATATGGTGTAAATTATTATTTCTTGTTATTGCTTGCTATAGTTTTTCTTAAATGCTAGATATATATGGCATGTTTTAAAACCAAGTACTTTTAGTTGTTTTCATGCAAATATCACGACATTGCGTGGGTCAATTTTGATCAATATATAAAAATCAATTTAAAATTTATGTTGAAGATACGCGACTTGTATCTTAACTAGACCTTGTTAGAATATAAAATACGAATCTCAATTCTTATCATAACTTTGGAGTTTTGGTGCAATGTTTAAGAACTTTCACGTGGTTTCAGAGCAATCCAGGTTTAAATCCGAATAACCCCAAATTTAATGCAGATTTTATAAAAACTAGTTTAATGCATGTGCTTTGCACGTGGACATGTTGTTGTATTTAATATGATATTGTTTAATAAATTATATATAAACATTATAAAAAGTTATTTAATTGCGCTATGATTAAAAACATTTAAGTTATACTATAATTAAAACTTATACTATTATTAACATACATTTAATATTTATTTAAATTAGCTTATTATTATATTATTAAACAATTTATTTAGGAGTATAATTATTTAATAATAATTTAATCATAGGTTTAAGTAACACTATTGATATAATTAAATCATTTATATTATTAAATATTTATGTTATGGACATATATTATTACAATATTTATTAAATAATGGCAGTAATTTTAATATTATATGACTTTATATTGTAAAGAATATTACCTTGCTTGATAATTAATATCATTTTACTAATAAAAAATTGGATTGTATAAATTAAGAATACTATTATTTAGGAAAAGTATTTTATATAAAAATATTAGATCCTTGAAATTTATGAGACATTTACTTTCCAACAAAAAGTGAATGACTCATAGATTTTAAAAAAATCGATATTTTATATAAAGTAACTTTTCTAAATAAAAATATTTTTAATTCATAATGTCCAATTTTTATTACGAAGATGATATTATAATATCGAAAAGGGTGATATTCCTTACAATATAAAGAATCGACCCCTATTTATACTATTATTAATAACTATAATTATGTACAATATTTTATTAAATAAATAATTTTACTATTTTATTACAATTAATAATTCTTTTATAATGAATTATAATATATTTATTAACTTTATTATCATTATGAATTATTAATATGTTCTAGCGAGTGACCAAATATTTTGGGAAAAAGAAGAGAAAAGTATATGTCTCATAAATGTCATGGATTTAAATATTTTTATATAAATTAATTCTCTAAAATAAAAATATTTTTAATTTGTAACATCCAAATTTTTATTATAAGATGATATTAATTATCGAACAAGGTAATATCCTTTATGACATAAAGAAGTAACCCCTATTTATACTATTATTAATAATTATAATTATGTGAACTAATTTAGACTTTTACTATTTTATATCATTAGTAATTATTTATAATATATTATCATATATTTACGGATTTTGTTATCATTATAAATTATTAATATATTCTAGTGAATGACCAAATAATTTGAGAAAATGAAGATGTGCATAGTTAATGAGAGGTTGTGGATCATTAGTTTTATAAATAATGATATAATTGTGAGAGATAAAAAATTAAGAGGGTAACAAGGAACATTAAAAGTTTTGACATGAGTATTCTCTTTTATAAATAGTATAGATCAACGCCGTGATTTCTATACTCATTGGCATTCAGAGATGGCTTCTGTACTCGGGATCCGGACATCCAATCATGACAACTAGTGGAGATGATCCAAATCCTTTTGTGCGATGAAAACGAAGAAATTGAATTGGAGCAAAACTTTGAACTTTTGCGTACGGTCTGTTTCAATCATCAGGCTAGGGTTCAGACGTGCGAATATGGGCCACATGCAATTCACCAGAGAAGGAAAACTAGAAAGTAGTCTCAGGCCCACTTTGGTTATTTTGCCCATTGAATCCAGTCGGTGAGTGAAGCCTTCCCTTGTTTTGGGGAAGAAAATGGAGTGTTTCGTTAGAGGTTGGCAAAGCTCATTCAAGTTTTCGGCAAGGACAGCTCTGAGGTCGGCAGGGGTACGTTTGAACCCAAAACAAATATGCAACTTTTAGTGCTGTCTTTAAAAAAAAAAAAAAACTTATAATGACTGTTTGCACATAGATCTCGCTCCTTGCCGACATGCTGTGTCACTTATAACTTTTTAAGTTAAATATTAGATGAATAATCTCTTATAGCTGAGCTAACCCGCCCTCCGCGATTCCTCTTTGTTATGGTTTGCTATTTTTAGAAAATTTTTTGTAGGATAGATGATGTGGATAGTAAAGAAGGGAGGGAGGGTCTGAAAATATAGACATTCTATTTATCACAAATCTTTAATGATGTTCAGTTTTAAATGCGGCCTGCTTGACATAAACTACTTAATGGGTAATAATTGGTGCAATGTGGTAGTGCGGAGAGTTTATGAGTAATTAGCCCTAAATCTAAAGAGTAGTATTATATTGCAAAACGAGAAGGGGAAAAAAAATCTCAAAGGAGCCCTCTGTAAAAAAAATCATGACTAATATGTCTCACCGTCAATCCTAAATTATTATAATTAGTATACAATGTCAATATAATAAATATCAATCAAGCCACAGCACCATTAAACTTGTTATTACATCAAAGTAATCACCAACGCTAATCTAGATAATAATCGTCGTCATCTTTTCCTTTCATATATATTTTAAATTCCTATTTTATCTTCTTTAGAGGGCCATGTATTAAGACTTTCTTTCCCTTCTAGATTGTGGATACTACTCAAGAGCCAAGAGACTTGGTTGGATTTTGTATGCTTTGGCCTAGAGATTGTATCGAAGGGATTGGATAAGTAAACAAGCTCAAGTTGTTGATTTGTTGCCTATGAAAGAATAACCAACTACATTAAATCTACACATTCACAAAGAAGGGGAAACCCCCGTTTCCCTCTCTCTCTCTCTCTCTCTCTCTCTCTCTCTCTCTCTCTCTCTCTCTCTCTCT
>BQKN01064116.1:51606-74628 GCA_022839385.1 Asparagus kiusianus
TTTTTTTTTTTTTTTTTTTTTTTTTTTTTTTTTTTTGCTGGCAAGGGAAACCTGGTCACCCCAGCTCAATTTTACTCCCTTTGGGAGTCCCGCCAGCGGCCCTTGATCGATTCCCCGTGGTCCCCAAATTCCTGCAAGGAGCTACCCTTGCTACCAGGGGCTCAACCCCACAGTGTGGGCGAACAGGCAGTGGACCACAAGGACGCGACCTGGTGAGCATACAACGGGCTGAGCATGAGTGACCAGTAAAACCCCGGGATCCTGTCCCCACCCTTAAACCCACAGGAGCCAGGTGAATGCGGTAGCGGGGATTCGAACCCAGTCGCAACGGGCACGAAGCCTGAGGAAATCTCTTCCTCCATGGGGAGCTGCTAACCGGTTGTCCCACCCGCGGGTGGTAACTGTGTCTAGTAGTTGGAACTGCCATTGAGTTTATTCCTGCTTGTCAGTGTATTATTCTGATAATCCTTTGGGTTCATTGTCAACAATACAACTAAGAAAATCTCATTTCGCTTGCAACCTAATGGGATGTTTTATTGTGTTCAGCGTGCAGGTTCTTTGTTCTTGAGATGCTGAAGGATCTCCTCGCTAAGAGTTGTCACGTCGTTTTGGGTCCTGTATTAGGAGTGGGTCAAGTTTAGGGGTCGGGTGTGTTGGGGTTTGGTACATAAAAAAGATGATGAATGCCGCTGATGGATTGTTAGTTGGGGGTGCATGAATGATGCGTATCCTGCTCCAAAAGTTCATCTACTTTCAGTTCATAACTGTTTGAAAGAAAGTGGTGAAACAATTTGAAGTCAAATATGTTGTTACAGGTGACTACGAGCTTTATTTTTTTTTCCTGAGGTCCTATAAAAGATTTTTATTCATGGTTACTATTTTTGTTAAAAATGTTCCTATACCATACAAGAGCATACGATTTAGCTTCAAGCTTTTGAAGGAAGTAAAAAAAAAAAACGAGTACTTTACTGTCGCAACTCCATTCGTCATAAGTTCCACAAGTGTTCCTATTACTTTCAACCCACTGTAGTTTGTGTAGAATTGGTAGCAGATTGGCAGAATCAGGATTCAGGTTTGGCAAAACGGCGGTCGACCGGCTCGGTCGACCGCGTTCGTGCACATTGTTTATTGGGCGTCAGGATTGGTGGTGGTCGACCGCAGAAGTCTTTACTCTGGTGGCGGTCGACCGCGGCGGTCGACCGCAGAACTCTCTGGACTTTTGGATCTGCTGCTGGATGGAGGACGGTCGACCGCGGCGGTCGACCGCGATGGATCGCGGTCGACCGTGCCGGTCTACCGCCGAAGCGGTTTGGGTCTGGGTTCTGTTTCCAGACCCGTTTTGTTTGTGAGTTGTATATAAACCCTAAACTCGTTTCTAGGGTTAAGCTTTGGTGATTTTGAGCTGCTGAAAGGGGATTTTGAGGGCTTCTATTGTTGGAGTCTATTGGAGAGATCAATTGGTCTTGTTTGAGGGTTTTGGGTAAGATTTGTAACCCTAATTTGTATTCCCTTTGATTTCATTAGTAAAGCTTCCCCCTCCTTGTCCCGTGGACGTAGGCACATTGCCGAACCACGTATATCTTGTGTTCTTGTTGTTCCCCTTGGTTTCATTAGTAAAGCTTCACTCTCCTTGCTCCGTGGACGTAGGCACATTGCTGAATCACGTATACCTTGTGTTCTTGCTGTGATTGGTTGGCTTGTGCTCACTTGTGGTCTACTATTGTTCTTGTGTGTGCTTTTGTATTGTCTATTCGGGCTTCCGCGGCGCACAACAGTTTGTTGTTTTGATCTATACTACCATCTTAGTTCTATTGTTGAAGATGGACTCCCTGAATGAAATTTTGACTCTTTTGCCCTCTGAGAGATTTTTATTTACAAATAAACCCCTTGATGAAAGCTAGATGGGAAGTAAGCTCAAAACAGCAATACTACATGGTCTATCACTAATAACCCTTTCGAATCTGGTGCAATTTGCTGCTTTATGGTTGATAATTTTGGTGATCCAGAGTTGAAGGGAGCCAATTCATACCTTATCAACCAGAAATTATTATGATCATGGTGTACATGCAAAGATAAAAAATGTAAATGTATTGTTTTTGGTACTTTAGAACAACGAGATGTTTATTGACCATTTCTAGCGAAATTATTTTTTAACTTATGTTAATCCATTTTAAAATAGGGTTTGGATTTGTTTAATAATAAATTTAACAAAATACTAATAGTTAAAATGTTATAAAATTAACATGCCAGTGCAATATGAGAATATTGAAATGAAAGTTTTCACAATTCCTGATCCATGAATATTTGATTAGACACGATTTCCTGGTTTTTACCAAAAATTTCCCACCCTATTTACTCACCAACGCGTTTTAAAGCCCAGGCCTTTCTCCCGACGTAGTGGCAAATCCGTAATTAATTCGTTATCCACGGGCGTTTCAACAGCCATCGAGCGGTCTCTTTGCCAATCGACCGTTGCGTTTAACTAGCCCACGTCTTTTTTCTACAACCGGCTCGATATCCAAACTCACCTAAACCAGCCCCACCCCTAATCACACCCGCACACTTCTCTATGGGCCCCGCCACAATGAAAAACCCCTCGTTCAAATACATTCTCCCCAGCTTCGGAGCTCTTCTTCCACCCCACACTCAAGCCAGATAAAACCCCCAAAATTTCCCTCCATTCGACTCTAAGACCTCTCTAGGATTTCGCCGATCAAATTTCTAGGGTTTCCACTACTCCGATCAATCAGCAATGTCTCTTCGACCGAGTCAGAGGACGGAGGTCCGCCGGAATCGGTACAAGGTCGCCGTCGACGCCGATGAGGGCCGCCGGCGACGAGAGGACAACACGGTGGATATTCGAAAGAGCAAGCGAGAGGAGAATCTGATGAAGAAGCGGAGAGAGGGAATGCAATCGCAAGCGTTCTCTCAGTACTCGGCGGTCGAGGATAAGGTAATCGGTTGTTTAATAGCTAGATTTGTTCGTTTGGGGGTTGGATTTGTGATTTTAGGGTCTTGAGGTGTTCTTAGGGTTGTTTGATGGTTTTTTTTTTGTAATAGGTTAAGCTAGAGAGCTTGCCGGCGATGGTGGCGGGAGTTTATTCGGAGGATCCGAAGGTGCAGCTTGAGGCGACGACGCAGTTCAGACAATTGCTGTGTATAGGTACGGCATTTGTTGAATTTTTTTATTTGTTGATTTTGATGTACCCTGTCATCAATTTACTTAGGCCAGTTATAACTTTATCCTAATTTTATGGATACATCATGAATTTAGATTGTTTCATGATCATCGGGCACAAATTTTGTTCTCATCTAGTGGATTTAGCGGCTAATTTGGTTAGTTAGTTACATCAGCTATATTTTTTTCCCAGTGCATTGAATCATGAATTAATTACAAAAGATTGGAATTCCATTATAACAATTTTCTTTGCTTGAAAAGTTTTCTAAACTCCTTGTAATACACTTGTACACAGAGAGAAGTGTGTGGTGAGAGACGGGGTCAATTTCAAGAGGAGTGAGGTCGATAGTAAAGCCTAGAGATGTGATAATTCCGAGCACTTGAGGAAAGCGACACGAGATAGGCCAACACTTAGAGGGTGTAGAGTGTGATTGTAAGAGTGTGAGTTGTGAAAGTTTTTGGTGAGCTAGAAAACCAAGATTATGAGGTGTAAACGTTTTTGATGAACGTCAAAAACCCGTTGTGATAGTGGATTCTCCCCGGTAGTGGGGAGCGGAGACGTAGGTTGGAAGGACCGAACTCTGTGATCATATTATTTGTTTGATTGTCTCATTGCGCACTATCTCATTTGTTTAGTAGTTCATGTTTATATCGGCCTTGTTTAATTCCATATCCTTGCTCATATCTCATTGAATATCATACTTGCAAGAGTTTATAAATTAATAAGTTTTAAATTGGCATTAATATCGGATTAGATTAGCATATACCCTATTCACCCCCCTCTAGGGTAATTTCAAAGATGTCTATACAAAAGTAGATAATAACAACACTGAATAAACACAGTAAAGACAAAGAGAACAACACACAATGATTTAATGTGGTTCGATCAGTGTGACCTACGTCCACAGACGAGAACAACAGAAACTTTACTAATCACAAAAGAGAAGATTACAAAGGGAGATCACTTTAATATCTCACCAAACTCATACAAAGAAGAGAACACTCAAAACTCTCTTTTTATTTTTCTCTTCAACTCTCTCTTTCTTTTTTCTCTTTGTTCTGGATTTCTGCTCAACGCACTAACCCTTCAGCACTCTCCTCTATTTATAACCTTCAAAAGGGTTGGTGGAACAGTGTTTTTGGTTGGTGGAACAGTAATAGGGTTGGTGAGTTGAATTCAAAGTCAAAAAACATTTCTATTGTGTTGTTTGCTAGAATGTGTTAAGTGTTTTGAAATGATTGTGTATAATAGAGACGGTACGTAGAGATTTGTGCAGCATTTAATGTTCGTGTGAAATGACAAAACTTCCCTTATGTCTTTAGTGAATTCGAAGGACAATTTCTTTCTTTCCTTCAAAATTTTTCTACCCTGAAAAAGTCTTTAATAAATTAATATAATAGTATAGATGTTACTTGACCAGCGAATATCTTTGGTGTTTTGTTGAGCATCTACTTTAATATGTTGATTTTGGAAACATAGTTAATGTTTTTTTGGTATTTGTTAGTTAAAGTTTTTGATATTTGTTAGTATTTGGATTTTTACTCTCTTTGATAGAAAGCAGCCTACTAATAGAGGAGGTTATCCAGGCCGGTGTTGTTCCTCGTTTCGTGGGATTTCTTCTAAGGGAGGATTACCACCAACTTCAGGTCTTCTTTGGTTTTGTATATATGACTTTCGTCCATACAAATTTTATTCAAACTAAATTTAAATGTTTATTTAGTTTGAAGCTGCTTGGGCGCTTACCAACATAGCATCTGGTTCATCAGAGAACACCCAAGTTGTGATTGATCTTGGTGCTGTTCCAATATTCATCAAGCTGCTTAGTTCCCAAAGTGATGATGTCCGTGAGCAGGTATATGAGTTATCTTTATTTGGTTATTGAGTTCCTGTTATCTTTTAGTTAACTATATTATTCGTATAATTATTCATAAGACTGAATGGTGTAGGATTTTTTTAATTTGTATTTAACTACTCTCTGAACTTTAAGTTTTGGATTTTTAATGTTACAAAATAAGATGTAACCTGAGTTTATCTTTTATTTACTTATTGAATTTCTGTTATCTTTCAGTCTATACCCATAATATTCCTAGAATTGTAGTTAAACAACATGGTCTAGCGGTTTTTTCATTTATACTTAAGTACTTAACCTGTACTCTTTGTTTGTAGTTCTGCTTGTATTGCTTGTAGTTTCTTTTTTGTAGTTTTGCTTGTGTTAACAACATGCAAAATATTCGTACAGTGATTTTGTATTCCCAGTATAATTTGGGTTTCATATATGAGTTTACTGACAGTGATATGTTGATTTGGCTTTTGCGTCATGCTTTTGATTTTTTTTAATTCCATTTGATGCAGTTACCTGATGATGTTTTGTTTTTAAGAAGCAGTAATGATGTGATCTCGTTTTGATGTTTTTATTCCTCCTTTCTATTGCAAAATACAGGCATTATGGGCATTGGGCAATATAGCTGGTGATTCACCAAAATGCAGAGACCTTGTCCTCGCAAATGGGGCATTGCACGCCCTCCTGGCTCATTTGAATAACCGTTCTAAGCTCTCAATGTTTCGGAAAGCGACATGGACTTTGTCCAATTTGTGTAGGGGGTATCCCAGACCAGCTTTTGAGCAGGTTTGCTGTTATGATTGTATTACTATATTTAGTTCTGAACGCGGTAAAAATGTTTCTATAGATGTTTTTTGGCTGGCATTTTTATGCAGATACGACAAGCTCTTCCAGCCCTTGCATATCTTATTCATTCAAATGATGAGGAAGTTCTTACTGATGCATGTTGGGCACTTTCTTACTTGTCTGTGGGCACAAATGACAAAATCCAAGCTGTAATTGATGCTGGCGTTTGCCCTCGGCTTGTGAAACTTCTATTGTATGTACTAGCCTTTGTTAAGTAACATATTTGGTTCCTTCAAGGTATCTCTTATGAGCCCTGATGCTCTTGTTGATGGCATGTAGGCATCATTCACCTGTGGTGCTCATTCCTGCTCTGCACACGGTTGGTAACATAGTTACTGGTGATGATGTGCAGACGCAGGTATACAAGAAACACAAATAAGTGTCTGCACTGGATATTATCTACTTGGTTTAGTTGGTGAATGCATGTTTATGGATCTAATAATTCTATGGATCTTGTTCGGGTGGTTAGCACCAGAGGATATTATCTGCTTCCTTCAGTAGGTGAATGTATTTTTTTTTATGCAAAAAAGTTTCCATATCCGAGGAAATATTTGTATACATTAGGATAAGTATATAGTTACCAAAATCTATATCCAATAGGATACGGTTATAGATACAGATATGTAGTGAAATATCTGGATCTGTGTTCGTACTATCCAAGCATGTGCTGGTCATGCAGTTGTAACTATTTTTAATTTTTTATCCCTAGATTAATGGGTTTGAGGTTAATTTTGATGAATAAGAGATCTAATCTTAGCTTTAAAATATAATAAACATATTAATGAACTCTCTTATATCATATGAACTATATTTTTTCTAGTATCATCTAGTTTTCTCATATCTATTTTATATTTGCATGTATATCCACTTATACATCCACGTGTATATCCATATCATATCCGCCTTTAGTGAATATGGATATGAATTTTCCTTATCGAGATATATCATATCCATATCCGTAATGGGTAAGCAGATACGGATATGATAAGTATCATATCCGTAATGGGTAAGCAGATACGGATATGATAAGTATCATATCCGTGCCATATCCAAATCGTTTGCACCCTTAATTTTTGTGGATCTCATAATGCTATGGATATTGTTTGGGTGATAAACATCAGAATTTTTTTCACACGCCTATTCAGATATATCTCAAATAAGTACTTTATTAATTCTTGAAGTACTATGACTTTTATGTATGCTGATGGATCTTTTCGGATTTGGAAAGTTCAGCATTTTTTTTATTTACATAGCTAACCAATGAACACAAAATGGAAATAAATTGCGATGTTTACATCTATGCTTCAAGTAATTTTACTTCTTTATGTGGCTCTCTGTCTATTTGCTATTTTGAATTTATAAAATGCAAATGTGTTCAGTATAACTTAGGATTCCAGTACTTGAAGAACTATACATAGACAAACTTGGGATTTGCGATCCCAGGTAAGATCGGTTCAGGATCATAGGATCCTTTTTTATCAGATAGGAAGGGTTGTTGCACTGTTGACATATTAGTATTAGTTAGGGACTTATTTGTAAGTTGTGTAGGGGCCTATATAAAGCCCAAGAGATCTCTCAATAAATTAGGGTTTCAATTCTACATGGTATCAGAGCCAAACCCTAGCCGCCACTCCTCCTAGCCGCCGCCCCCCTCCTTTCGTCGTCCATCCCCCTTAGCTGCCCGCAGTTTCCCCTGTTTTGCAGCAAACCCCGACGAACCCCCCCTCACAGCCCCCCTCATCCCCACGACAGCCCCCCCTTCAGGCCGAAACTCCCCCCTGTTTTCTCTGTTTTTTCCAGGCCGAAACCCCCTATCCGACCTCCTCAAACCCCGGTGAATCACCCCCGACGAACCCCCCCTCGTAGCCCCCCCTCATCCCCATGGCAGCCCCCACCCCACGGCAGCAGCCCCCCCTCGTAGCAGCCCAGCCCCCCACGGCAGCCCCCCCACAGCAGTCCCCTCCCCTACGGCAGCCCCCCCACAGCAGCCCCTTAACCCCCCCTCCCCCGCGATGCACCGTGTCGAATCTAGAGTTTGACATGGATTCCCTCGACTCAGTCCTCGAACTGATAACAGGAAGAGTATATATCTCACATCGATGAGATATATAACTGTTTTTGGTTCTTATTTCTTCTGAGAAACGAGAATTTGTTTACGATCCTACTCTTATTGTGTAGCAGATGTGCTGCCGAAATTTTCATTGCACACAACAAGGGTTGAAAGAGTAGGTGATCAGGTGTTAGGTCTGAAGCCTGTTCGATGGAGGAGATCATCAAGAAGTTGAACCCTGCGGAGGTGTCAACTTTGATGAAGCTAATGAAGTTGTCGGCTGGTGAGAGCGCGACAAAACCATCAAAGAAGTTGGAGCTTCCGACCATCGATCTGAAGCTGGATGGACCTAGCACGTACCTGAGCTGGTCACGGCGGGTGAGATACACCCTTGCAGGGAGGAATTTGGAAGGTTATCTGACAGGAGAGGTGACAGAGCCGGAGGACGACTCGGAGGGAAAAGATGAGTGGAAGGCCACTCATATGTTTGTGTACATGTGGCTTCTCAACTCGTTGGTCCCGACGATCGCCGCCACGGTGGATGGCATTGAGAAGATGAAAGACGTCTGGGAGAAGTTGAGGAGGGCATATGATGGAGTGGAGAATAACCTGAGGGTATTCTAGATTAAAGGAGAAATCGACGCCACAGTCCAGGGAGAGAGGACTGTACAGGAATATGCTACAGAGTTGGAGCGCCTGTGGCTGGATTATGATCATTTTTTCTCCCGGGCTAGCTGCAAGGACACGGGATGTAAAGAACGGGAGGCCTTTCTACAGGAGAGGACTATGGTGTTTCTCAAGGGATTGACATCAGAGTTCGCTCAGCGAATCGCATTGCTGCTAGCTCAGCCGAAGATTCCCACGCTTGAGGAGGCTATCTCTGCATGATCCAGAAGAAGACTCGCATTCGGCTGCAGGCGGGGACAGGTGGGCTTCCTGTGATGAAGTCAGCACTGGCAGCCTCTAGCAGCACTGGATCTAGGGGAGAGACTCGATAGTACTACAACTATGGTGTGGTGGGTCATCTAAGGCATGCTTGCACCAAGCCACCCAAGGAAGGAGATTCGGGTGGATGTGGACAGTTCGGAGGTCGTGATTGTGACCGTGGGGGTCGACGAGGTGGAAGAGGAGCAGGGAATCGGGCGAATCTGATGGTAGCAGAGGAAGAAGAAGCTGAGGTGGTCTTTACAGAGGAGGATCGTGCTCTCCTGACGATACTCAGGAAAAAACAGCAAGTAGCAGGGGATGGAGACTTGAGGAGTGGGACTGAGGAGGCATCCACTTCGTTCTTCGCCAGAGGCAATACTGTTACCTATGCTCATCCGACCAAAGGTACTGATGACATACATGCTCTTGCTTCTATGTCTCCCAACAGATCATCAGAGTGGATAGTCGACTCCGGTGCGTCTCGTCATGTGACAGGTAATGCTAGTGAGTTCTCATCATATACTCACTTAGCATCGTCTGATAGTATTCAAACAGCTGATGGTACATTTTAGCCGGTGGTTGGTAAGGGTACAGTCAATTGTACTGGTTCTGTAATTTTGTCCAATGTTTTGCATGCTCCTTCCTTTCCAGTCAATCTTTTATCCATTAGTTCTATCATTCTCCAACTAAAATGTATTGTTTCTTTTGATATTCTCAAGGTGATCTTTCAGGAGAAGGGGACAGGACGGAGACTTGTGACTGGCACATGACGTAATTGACTGTGGTATCTGGATCGTGAAGGGCTAGATTCAGCTTTGGTGTCAATGGTAGAGAGAGCGGGAGTAGGATCTGAGATGAGTGCTGAGAGTGTGTTGATACTTCATCACAAACGCGTGGGACATACTTCTTTCGGTGTTTTAAGTAGGTTGTATCCATCTTTATTTGAGAAAGTAAATAAAGAAAAACTTGTGTGTGATGCATGTAAGTTGGGAAAGCTTACTAGAAGCTCTTATGTTAGTTCTGATCATAGGAGTTCTCATGCATTTGATATGATACATTCAGATGTGTGGGGGCCATGTTCCACAAGTTCTATGAATGGATACAAGTATTTTGTTACCTTCATTGATTACTTCTCTCGCGTTACTTGATTATACCTGATGAAGAAAAAGAGTGAAGTGTTTGGCTGCTTTCAAAACTTTCATAGGAATGTTTAGACTCAATATGAAGCAGTGGTGAAGGTATTGAGATCTGATAATGGGACAGAGTACACCAACAGAGTGTTTGGAGAATACTTATCATCTCAGGGAATACAACACCAGACTATGTGTCCATACACATCAGCTCAGAATGGGGTAGCAGAAAGGAAGAACAGACATCTTTTAGAGGTTGCTAGAAGTATGATGATCTCAATGAATGTCCCAGAAACATTATGGGGGCAAGCAGTGTTGACTGCAGCGGCGCTGATCAACAGAATGCCCTCGAGAGTACTGGATTGGAAGTCTCCGTGTGAGACGTTGAAAGGAGATAATGGTGGGATTCTTCCACTGAAAGTATTTGGTTGTGTGTGCTTTGTGAAGGATAACAGACCATCAGTCGGGAAGCTTGCCCCTAGAGCGGTGAAGTGTATTTTTATGGGATATTCTGCTACTCAAAATGGATATGTTTGCTGGAGCCCGGTGGAGAAAAGGCTGTTCGTAAGTATGGATGTGTACTTTCGTGAATTTGAGCCATATTACACACAGAAGGTACCCTCATCCGTTGGTGACTCGTCCAATACTGGAAGTATGAGGCGAGAAGGGGAGAATAGTGAGAGGCAGAATAATATGGAGAAATCGATTTCTCTAACGATTCCTTGGGAAGGAGAATTGGTTTAGGAGGAGCAGGAGAATAAAGAAGAAGAGGATAAGGAGACGAGAGGTGTTAGGCCTACGGCTCAGGGGGAGCTACTTACCTATAGTAGGAAGGGGAAACAAATTGCAGAAACATTACCTACAGTGCCACTAGTGCCAAGTCCCTTATCAACGCCTGTCCCGACTCCTGAGACACCAACACCACCATCAGATTCCTCTCAAGGTGATGTCATTCCTCTTTTTACTTCTCCCACATCAATGTCAGTATGGAGGACTACTCGCAGCAATGCGGGACATCCTCCCGATAGATATGGTTGAGATCTTGCCCAGTTTGTATCATATTCTAATATCCACCCTGCACATGGAGCATTCATTGCATCATTGGACTCTGTTACTGTACCTAACAATTGACAGGTTGCTAAGAAGGACCCAAAGTGAAAAGCGGCTATGCACGAGGAGCTAGGGGCTCTTGAGAAGAACCGCACTTGGGAGCTAGTAAAACTACCAGAAGGAAAGAGAGTAGTTGGATGTAAGTGGGTCTTCACTGTGAAGCAGAATCCAGATGGGTAAGTTGAACGCTACAAGGCTCGTCTGGTGGCAAAAGGGTATAGTCAGACATATGACATCGATTATGATGAGACTTTTGCATCGGTGGTAAAGATGAGCACTGTTCGGACCTTAATCTCTCTGGCAGTAAATGGTGAATGGAAGCTACACCAACTAGATGTGAAGAACGCATTTCTTCATGGAGATCTAGTGGAGGAGGTATACATGGAGATACCACCAGGATTCGGTACAAATCAGACAGTGGGAAAGGTCTGCAGATTGAAGAAGTCTCTCTATGGGCTAAAGCAGTCTCCTCGTGCTTGGTTTGACAGATTCAGGAAGGCTATGATTGGTATGGGGTACCAGCAGATCAGCGCCGATCATACCGTGTTCTTTCGAAGAAATGGAGGTCACATCACCTTGCTTGCAGTATATGTGGATGATATGATTATTACAGGGGATGATGAGAAAGAGATTGCCCAACTCAAAGTGAGTCTGGGTAAGGAATTCGAGGTGAAAGATCTTGGCTTACTTCAATACTTTCTTGGAATAGAGATAGCTTGAGGAGCGGAGGGGATCGTCCTATCCCAGAGAAAGTATGCACTGGATCTTCTCAAAGAGACAGGAATGTTAGGATGCAAACCTGCAACTACACCGATCGACCAGAAGTTTAAGCTGGGTGCTGAAGCTGGAGAACTGGTTGATCGTGACAGATACCAAAGGTTGGTGGGCAGGTTGATCTATCTGTGTCACACACGTCCCGATATCTCTTTTGCAGTGAGCGTGGTGAGTCGCTACATGCATGATCCAAGGAAGGGTCATATGGACGCTGTGTACCAGATTCTATGGTATTTGAAGAATGCCCCCGGAAAAGGGTTAATCTTCAGGAAGAATGAACACATGAGCATTGAGGGTTATTGTGACTCTGATTGGGCTAGCTGTGCTGATGATAGGAGGTCCACCTCAGGATACTGCATCTTTATAGGAGGCAACTTAGTCTCGTGGAAGAGCAAGAAACAGTCGGTGGTGGCGAGATCGACAACTGAGGCAGAGTATAGAGCTATGGCCTTAGGAGTTGCTGAGTTGTTATGGTTGAAGAGTATGCTGGTGGAGCTGAAGCTGGATCAAGGAGCTAAGATGAAGTTGTGGTGTGACAACAAGTCCGCCATCAGTATCGCCAACAACCCAGTGCAGCATGATAGAACCAAACACATCGAGATCGATAGGTTCTTCATCAAAGAGAAATTGGATAGTGGACTACTGGAGTAAGTCATATTTTGACTAAGGACCAGACAGCAGATTGTCTGACTAAAGGACTTAGCTCAGTAGATATGATTAGAGGATGTGACAAGATGGGCTTAGTAGATATCTTTCGCCTATCTTGAGGAGGAGTGTTGACATATTAGTATTAGTTAGGGACTTATTTGTAAGTTGTGTAGGGGCCTATATAAAGCCCAAGAGATCTCTCAATAAATTAGGGTTTCAATTCTACATGCACAAAATGTACTTCTAAATAAATGCCCTATAGATCCTATATCTATCTATATGGTAAATTCCATGATTTGCATTTTATCAATTCAATTGGTCAGCTATTGATTGCTTAAAACATTGTGTGATTAGTGCAATAGTTTTACCATTTGTATATAATGCCGTAGAGGACCTTTTGGATGTGTGTTAAGATGTTTTGCTTTTCTTTCCGTCATAATGTTCTATAGAACTGAAACCAGAACTGTGTATGGTAAAAATTACTTGAAACAGTTTATGAGGCTTTATTAGGCCTTTTAAAGCAAGCAGCACCTATTCAAGAAGATTCTTAAACACTTGAACAATGAAATTTCAGCATTACATTGTATATAATTAGCTTATTATATACCCTTTTAGATTTATGCCACCAATCTTTCAGCTATTTCATGATATGCTCAATATGTTATTTGCTCAGGTCATTATCAATCATCAAGCACTTCCTTATCTTCACCGACTTTTAATGAACTACAAGAAAAACATCAAGAAAGAAGCTTGCTGGACCATTTCAAACATAACAGCTGGAAACAAGGATAAGATACAGGTACGTCCTTTGTTGATCAGGATTAGAATTCCATGGTTTCTTGCATCCATAACAATCAAAAAGGGCATATAATTGTATATCAATCATGTTATTTGAATTGGTGCTGAAATCTTTTAATCAGGATTCATACTCAAAACTTATTATTTCCTTGTGGTTTGTTTTACAGGCTGTAATTGATGCAAATATCATTGATACTCTTGTCCTTTTACTGCGAACTGCTGAATTTGATATTAAAAAAGAAGCAGCATGGGCCATCTCAAATGCTACATCTGGTGGTACACATGATCAACTGAAGTATGCACACTGCTGTGGCTTTTATGTCAATATGAGGAGTACCTGATTTATCTTTCTCCTTTACTATGGCTATACAGGTTTCTAGTCAGCCGAGGCTGCATTAAACCCTTGTGTGATCTTCTTGTTTGCCCAGACCCATTAATTGTCAGGGTTTGTCTTCAAGGACTTGAAAATATTCTTAAAGCTGGTGAAGCTGTGAAGAACCAGGGAACCACTGGAGGTGTGAATTTCTGTGCTCAGATGATTGAGGATGCTGACGGTGTAGAGAAGATCGAGAATCTCCAGAGCCATGATAACGCTGAAATCTATGAGAAAGCTATGGAAGTCCTTGAAACTTACTGGTTGGTGGAAGAAGACGAAGCTGAAGTCAGATCCCATAGAGACGCAGCTCAAACTGGAGTCAACTTTGGTTACACAGAGATTCAACTTCCTTCTGGTGGGTTCAACTTCAGTTGAATGGTAAGATATCTTTAGATGGTTCAATCAGTTATTACTACATAAATCATCAATATATATAAACTACCCTCCAAACTGATATTCATCAAAATGCCCCCCAAATCTTAAACTTGTGAGGGAGAGTTACAATTCGAAATCTCTCCCAATTAGACTTAACCGATAATTGACGTTTTAATGTTTGCGGTAGAAATATCCGAAGTTTAAGATTTTGGGGGCATTTTAATAAATATCAAGATTTAGGCTGTGTATGCAACCAAATAATCCTAGTTTTTTTTTTCCCTTCACCTGAACTGTGTTGCAGTTTATAATTTACGTAGCATACAAAATTGTGTCTAGTAGTTGGAACTGGTGTTGAGTTTATTCACGGCTTGTCAGGGTAGACTTTACTTGATGACCTATGTCTCACTCTGATAATCATTTGGGTTCATTGTCAAACAATACAACCAAGAAAAACTCATTTCACTTGCAACCTAATGGGATGCTCAGGTGTGCAGGGTCTTTGTTCTTGAGATGCTGAAGGATGCCGTCACTAGTCCTATGGTGCTGTGGCTCTCTTGGGTAAAGCCAGGAAGAGTCACGAAAAGTCATGTCATGTCGGTTTGGATCCTGTATCAGGTGTGGGTCAAGTTCAGGGATCGGTTGTTTTGGGGTTTGGTACATACAAAAGAGGATGCTTTCTGATGATCGTTTGTTATGTACATATAAAAGAGGATGATTTCTGATGATCGTTTGTTATCTGAGTTGCGGTGGTGCATGCAATGACTGATGGGTAGCCTGCTTGAAAATATCTTCTACTTTCAGTTCATATCTGTTTGAAAGAAAGTGGTGAAAGAATTTGAAGACATACGTAACACGTTCTTACAGGTGATTTATGTACAGTTAATGTTTTTTCTTCTGAATTTTCCTTCAAAAGAGTTTTATTCATGGTTACTATATTTCTTGAAAATGTTTGAATGCAGTAATGGGAGTATATGATTTACAATTCATCTCTCTAATCGACAAGAATTTAAGGTTGCACTCATAATGCAAAGGTCATAAAAGGTAAAATGTGGAACTATACTTTCGTGTCATGTTTGTTCTTGGCCTGAACTGGCTTCAGTATGGTGTGATGGTTGCGGAGAATTTGTACATTGCTTATTGAATTCTTTTGTGCACACGGATCACAATGAACTTCTAGAGCTTCTGCCTGCCTGCCTCCCTCCTGTCTTAATACCCAAAGTGCACATACTATGCCATTTTCACCAATTATAGTTTTCTAACAAAATTATTGTTTGCAAGGCTAATTCAAATTATACAAGCACCGCCTATTAACAAGTTTTGATTCTAAGTGTGTTGTTCTTTTGTGCAAAGATACCGATTTCTACTCACGTTGCTATTGCTAGAATAGTAATAATATGCCCTTGAACATCCAATACATTTTATGTAATCTTTTTGAATATTAATAAAGACTTTATTATTGCATATATAATTTGGGTATTAAATCTATAATTGTTATAGTATCTTTAGAAATTATTTTGTTAGTTTATGCACTATGATGGTCACTTGCTTGAAGATGTGATCTAACTAGGAGATTTCTTAAATTTGTGCTTAACCTGTAACTAGTAAATGAAACTTTGTTATAAGATGATGTTATGCATGACACATGTGAGATGTGGTGGTGGGTCTCAATCACCATGAATGTGGATTCTCCAGGTGTATGTCATAGAGAGGCACTAGGGGCACACCCCCAACCACACCTCCAACCACATCTCCAACCACACCCCCTCTCTTGCTACAGTGCACTAGGATTCACATGAGATTTTAAAATAAAACTAGGAACACACCCCTAACCACACCCTCTCTCTTGCTATACAGTACACTGGGATTCACATGAGATTTTAAAATAAAATCTCATGTGGATCTTAGTGCACTGTAGCAAGAAATGGGGTGTGGTTGGAGGTGTGCCCCTATTATTTTTCTATGTCATAAGCACACATTGTGATGCTGTAGCATTAGACTGTATTTGGATTTCTCTTAGACGAGTCACTTAAGAGATAGAGAATTTAAATTATTACATGGTCCATTTGACTTGATGATATTGTCATTTATGATTTGATAGTTTAGTACGTTTTGACGTGATGGTTAAGCATGTTTAGCAATCGCTACACAACCTGAAACATTTCGTTATTAGATTTTATTTAGGAAAATGATGGATTAGGATCCAATATGCTCATTATGATGAGTTAATTTATTATGCATTCCCGTGAAATTATTAAATTCCTATCTACAAGTGGTTTTAAAAATACTTTTTAAATTTTATTTTTTAATAAAAAATAAAGAAAATATTTTAATGTTGCAAAATAATTTTTATTTATATTCATGGAAATTGCAATTTAGGCATGAGCAAATAGATGAATTATCTTGCTCAATAAAAATTACCTAAAATAAAGGATATTGGATGATACTGAATGTAAAATATTATTTATTAATAATTAATCTCATATTATTGAAGAGTTTTTATGAACAATTGGTCGAATAGGGATTTCACTGTTAAATTAAAATTATTAATGTGATTAGTAATTGGTTCTCAATATGGGACCCAATTGGCATGAGTAATATCATTATAAGAGGTTTACGGACAATACATATTTTATTCTATCCTTAGTTGTTATGAATAGAGTTTTTAGACAATTCCGTTCTATTTTTAATTGTTATGAATAGAGGTTTGAATAATTATGAATTGTTTAAAATTAAACTCTATAAGACTAGTCTAATCCTATATATATAGTTCATATGTAGCCTTATGGAGATACAGAAAAATCTTATGAAGACAAAATGAAGAATAGAATAGAGAAAATAGAAAACTAAGAACCCATCTCTCGGTATCGCTCTTCGGTAACGGGTGGATTTCAACTGGAGACTTTTTCTCTTGAGGAAGCTTTGAAACTTTTCAGGTAGATCTTAGGAGAGGGATTATGAATGATCGGAAAGCGTTTTCCGGGTATTATTCTAATTTTGATTAATAGCCACGCATATTCCGCCTTGTTGTATGTCGTGTTCCCATTAGCTATATAGCTCCCTTCTTATTTAATATATACATGGTCAGTTTAATGTTGTACCAAAGAGTTTAGGTTAAAAGTTTCAAGCCAAATCGTGTGTTTTGCAAGCCCTAATTAAAAAGGTTCTAGAATCACTTTGGAAAATTCTGAATTTAATAAACATAAAAGGGTACTTTCGTACAAATTTCTCGAGACAGAATTATAAATAGCCGAATCACTGTGGCCTGAGCATATCGGACCCCATCCTATATTTTACTCCCAGACCCTCCTACACGCCCACTTTCCTCGAACCGTTGCCAAATCCGCAAACAAAACCGAACAAAACAAAATCGAAAAAAAAAAAAAAAAAACCAAAACCAAAACCAAACCCCAAAAAAGAAAAGAAACCACGGAGGAAGCCCCAAAGCAGTTGCAAGGAAAGAGCGCCCCCTCCCCACTCCGATGCGCAGCAGCCTACCGTCGGACGCCGACGACGGCGAAAGCTCCGCCGACCCTACCCCCTACTGGTGGCGCGCGGTGCCGGAGTTCACCGATGCCGGCGGGCCCCGGCCCGGCGCGAAGCTCAAAGTCTTCAAGGAGATGGAGAGGCTGGCGTTGCTGGCGAACGAGTCGCTGGATGAGTTGAGGCACAGGCTGTTCACGTACAAGGCCGGGGATTTTTGGTTCCCGGCCGGCGGGATATCGAAGGAGGAGACGGATATACCGCCGGCGATCACCGTGCTGGTCCTCGGGTTCGCCGGAACGGGGAAGAGCTCGCTGGTGAACCTGATGTACTCGGTTTTTGGGCGGTCGGGGTTCGTGCCGTTCGCGCAGACGTCGTCCGTGTTGCGTGCGGGTGGGTTTTTTTCTATCCTGATTCAGGAAACTTGCTGCATGCACCGTCGGCATGATTTTCATTTGTATGACCAGAAATGTTATGCTTTACAGAATTTTTTTTCCCCGAGTTTTATAGGAATATAAGTTTTTTTAGGTGGTTTTGGTTATTATTGTTGTTTTTTAATAATGGATTTACATGGATTATCGTTTTTTTTTTTTTTAGCTTGACTATTTTCACCTTATTTTAGTGGATTTACACTATTTTTATTAGTTTTAGGACCAGATGCATCCTTCTTTTCGTTGCATTTTTTTTTAGAGGAACAAATGCGGATAATCTATTATAATGAATAATTGTGATTTCTCTTGGATGAGAAGCATAAATACTCCCATATTTGTTTTGCAGTTTTGCGCTCAAATGTTCAAACTCTTATTGCACGTATATTTCCCTCAAAATTTTAATTATTTATCTCTACTTTTGTAAGGAAAAAAAAAATTGCCTATTTTGATTTCTTTCTCAAAACTTTTTCCTTCTTCTGCATGCAGGCAGAGACGGCCGGACTTTATGCTTGGAAGAGCACAACGTCCTCCGTTCCCTCCGCAACGGCTTCTGCGTCTTCGACTCCCCCGGCCTCGACCCCTCCCAACCGTCACAGGCCCTCGACGAGGTCTCCGAGTGGATGGAGGACGGCGTCCGCCACCGCCAGCTCTGCCGGAGCTCCGGCGACCTGGACAGGCGCCGTGCGTCCGCAGGCCCTTCGTCCTCCTCCTCTTCGGCGGTGGCGGCCGCGGCGGCCAAGAGGTTCGTGACGAGGAGGGTGAACTGCGTGGTGGTGGTGGCTAGCGTCTCGGAGCTTCATCGGTCGATGGCCGCCGGAGATTTTCGGGCGGCGGAGGCCACCAAGGAGTTGTTCCATGCTTCTTCCATCAAGGCGTACTGCAGTGAGTTTCTCTTCCACTTTCGTCCTCTTTTTCGTGTGCTTGTCGCGATTCTGTGAAACCTGTAGCTTATGATTATAATCAATTTACGATTTACGAAATATAATGATCAGTATTAGTACGAAACCAGTTTAAAATTTTGTATTATAATTACTACCAGTCGAACTTAGGCGGTAATTACTTTTTCATTCATCCTTCATGTAATACCCTATAAACAATAATCAGAATTGTTACATTAAGTAATAAGGTAGATATTAGAAAATTCCTGTTAAATTTGGACGATTATCGGATAACCTCGTAGCTTTCAAAACATTAGGAAACCCTCTTTACGACTACGTGTTATTAGAAAACCCTCTTTAATTTTAAGATTTTATTAAAAAAAGTCTCCTTAACGTAAAAAAAAACTACAAATTTTCGCTTGGATGGGTAAAATTATGCAAAATGACGTTTTGAAAGCTTCATGTGATCTATACCATTTATGATGGTTGGGAGTTACTTTGGAAATTTTAGTTTTCCTGTACATTATGGTCTAAACCACCCCTTTCTATAAGATATTTTTTGTTAAGGATTGTTATGATAAAATCTTAAAGTTAAAGCTGGTATTCTAGAAACCCGACTTAAGAGGGGTTCTGATATTTTGAAAGCTATAGGTGGTTTTTTGACAATCATCCAAGGTTAAGGTATTTTTTTTATATATAGCCTGAATAATAAACAGTTACAAGTGAAAATTATATCGTTTTTCTTTCATTGGGGTTTAATGAAATTTACCCCCAAAAAAAAAATCAACGCAAAATCAAGATTTGATTTTGCATGGAGAACTCTATTTATGATTTTTCTCTTTAACATATCACAGATTGTATGTCTAAAATTAATTTCCGTTCACTGAAACAGATGAAAATCCAATCCTAATCCTAACCCACGGAGACGAGCTAACGCCGGAGGAGCGTATCGAGGGCCGGATCCGGGTCTGTGAATATCTTAACATATCCGACCCGACAGGAGTCTATGACGTGGTCTGCCTAAATGAACATGGGCCGCTAATCGACGAAATGGACCCTGTAACGGCCTACTCACTATCCGAATCCATTTACCGGGCCCTGCTCATCGCCGACCGTTGTCACCCGCCAAAACCTAACATGAAGGATTGGGCCTTATTAGGCCTCTCATGGGCCATGGGCTTTCTCTCGGCCTTGTTTGCCTTTTTGGCTTGTTTTTGTTCAAAGGTCGCGAAGGCTAATAGCAGGGAACATAAGGTGAGATTTAGATGACGTGGGACTAATTGTTGTTTATAGAAAACTAACATGATGATTATTTTTTGGCGGGAGGGGAATTATTTGAGTTGGTTAATAACTAAGGCTGCATGTCACAAAGTTTTGTTGAGAGTGTATCTTGTTCATTTTGGTCTGTTTTGTTGTAAAATATGGTAGCAAATCTTATATTCATGTATGATAAACATAGATGTAATTTTGTAATTTTATTTGGTTTGTCATCTTTTTTCTGTAATACAAAGAGATGAATGTGTTCCATATTGCCTTAAAAAACAAAATTAATTGTAGATATATCTATGACGTTCGCTTTGTATATAGTTTTTAATGGTAGAGCTAACTGTGCAAGTGGGACGTGGAGCTTCTTCTCTTTGTTTGTAGATTACAGTGGAAAATGTGTGTGTGTTTTACATTCCATGTTAATAATCACATATGGGATATGTTTTATGAGAATTTCCAACATAAAATAGCATCTATTAACTAAAAATTCAATTGAGATTGGTATTTAAATCGAAGAAACGATAAAAAATTTCATAGTTAAACATGTTTGGATGGTCCATGAGACACTATTTATAAATCGATGTATATGCGAATGGTGTTGCTACAGGCACCCAAATAGGGGACCCAAGGCATGGGACAAGTGAGGTGTCACCATCCGGTTGCATGATGCACTGTTCATGCAACCGGATGGTGACACATCACATGTCTCATGCCTTGGGTCCCCTATTTGGGTTCCTGTAGCAACACTCCATTAATGATATGCGAAATGAAGTGTTTAATCATGTATTAAATGAGATAAAGTTAACAAGGACATAGAGACTTGAACATAGCTTTAAATTTTGAAATTGTAACTTGACATCAAATATCTACTTTGGAGTTTCCGCCATCAACGTGCAATGGTATTGTTGTTTTTGTTTTTTCTCTGCAAAATTGGTATTTGTTTTTGCCTCGAAAATAGCTAACCCACGACAAAGAACTAAAGATAAGTGTATTTCTTGGGCTTTGCCTTGTTTGACAGTTAATTGCGATTAATGCGTTTAACAAAGCCCATAAGCAAGATTAAACACTTTTAAAATGTGATTATATTTCAAAGTGGAAGTCAGTACGCTGCCACCGATTTGCTTTTTCTCGGGCATGTTTCCTGTTCTCTTGTTTCTCACTACTCAAATCTCTTTTCTTTTATATTTTTTTTTCATATTCGTTAATAAAAATGAAATAAATTGTTACATCAATTGTTGAGGAGTACCATTCTTTAAAGGTAAAAATGCTTCCGGCCCCCAAAAATCAAGAAAACGTGTTTCTTACCCCCCAAGACTTTGTCAACGGGTGTTTTACCCCCAAAAATAAAGATTCTGTTCTATGAGCCCCCAAAACACAAAACCCAAAAGATTAAAATATGTAAAGACCATAATACCATTCTCTCTCTCTTTCTTTTTTTATTAAAATATGATGAGGATTATTTTATTATTTTCGTTTTCTCTCTCTCTTTATCATGATACACTGAGATGATAGTTAAAATGATTTATGATGATTATTTTATTATTTTTGTTTTTTATTATTTTTGTTGTTTGTATTAGGAGATTGTTAAAGTTACGGGTTAATTGTTAAGATTACGAGTTAATTATTAATGTTACGGGTCAATTGTTAAGGTTATGAATTCTCTCTCTCTCTCTCTCTCTCTCTCTCTCTCTCTCTCTCTCTCTCTATTATGATGTTACTTTGATGATATTGAAATGATTGAAGAGGATTATTATTTTATTATTTTTGTTTTTTATTATTTTCGTATTTTTAGAATATTCGTTGTTAAGGATAATGGTTGGTTGTAAAGGTTATGCATTGATTGTTAAGGTTACAGGTTGGTTGTTAAGGTTACGGGTTTGTTGTTAAGGTTATGGGTTTGTTGTGTATGTTAAAGATTTGTTGTTAAGGTTACGGGTTTAATTATTAAGGTTACGGGTTTAATTGTTAAGGTTATGGGTTTAATTGTTAATGTTACGGTTTAATTGTTAAGGTTATGGGTTTAATTGTTAAGGTTACCAGTTTAATTGTTAAGGTTACCGGTTTAATTGTTAAGGTTACCGGTTTAATTGTTAAGGTTACGGGTCAATTGTTAAGGTTACGAGTTTAATTATTAAGGTTACGGGTTTAATTGTTAAGGTTACGGGTCAATTATTAAGATTACGGGTTTAATTGTTAAGGCTATGGGTCAATTGTTAAGGTTACGGGTCAATTGTTAAGGTTACGGGTTTAATTGTTAAGGTTACGAGTTTAATTGTTAAGGTTACGGGTCAATTGTTAAGGTTATGGATCCCTTCTCTCTCTCTCTCGTAACCTTAACAATTAAACCCGTAACCTTAACAATTAAACATGTAACCTTAACAATTAAACTCGTAATCTTAACAATTAAATCGTAACCTTAACAATTAAACTGTAACCGTAACAATTAAACCCGTAATCTTAACAATTAAACACGTAACCTTAATAATTAAACCCGTAACCTTAACAACAAATCCGTAACCTTAACAGTTAAACCCGTAACCTTAACAATTAAACCCATAACCTTAACAATTAAACCATAACCTTAATAATTAAACCTTAATCGTAACAATTAAACCTATAACCTTAACAATTAAAACCATAACCTTAACAATTAAACCCGTAACCTTAACAACAAACTCATAACCTACATAACAAACTCATAACATTAACAACAAACCCGTAACCTTAACAACCAACCTGTAACCTTAACAATCAATGCATAACTTTTACAACCAACTATTATTCTTAACAACAAATATTCTAAAAATACGAAAAGAATAAAAAACAAAAATAATAAAATAATAATCCTCTTCAATCATTTCAATATCATCAAAGTAACATCATGATATATATATATATATATATATATATATAT
>BQKN01064117.1:0-16185 GCA_022839385.1 Asparagus kiusianus
CCCCCAGGCACATCCCCAACCACAATCCCCCACCTGCTACAGTGCAGAAGGCCCCACCTGAGATTTTTTAAAAAATCTCAGGTGGGGGCCCCCTGCACTGTAGCAGGTGGGGGATTGTGGTTGGGGATGTGCCTGGGGGTGTGCCCCTAGTGTTATTTTTCATTTAAATTGATCGCGAGGCTCACCTTAGAACTGAGCGCGAGGTTCGCCTTAGACCTGATCGTGAGGCTCACCTTAGAACGAACGCGAAGTTCGTTTAAATTGAGCGTGAGGCTCTCCTAAGAACGAACGCGAAGTTCGTTTAAATTGAGCGCGAGGCTCATCTTAGAACGAACGCGAAGTTCGTTTGAAGCTTTCAAGCCTCGCCAAAATTTGAGGTAACCACCTCCTTAATTTCTCCACGTTTTCACGCACGAACCCTAAGGGTTTCAATCTGAAACCGCCGTCGCCATTGCTCCTGCACCCAAAGGTCGAAACCCTAGGGTTTCCTGACGCAGTCGTCAAAGTCGAGAGCGAGACCGCCAGCGAAACTTCGCCGGCAAGGAGCACGGGACCGAAGACCAAACCCAAAAAAACCAAAAATTCCTCGATTTTATTTTCAAAACCAGATCCAGAATCGAAAAAACAAATGATGATTTCTTGATCCAGACCCCAAAATAAATCGAAGAAAAAAATCCAAAAAATTAAAAAACTTTACTGTTCACGGACATTTTTACTGTTCATCCGAAAAAAATTGAAAGCATTATTGTTTATCCGTGAACAGATCTGAATAAAACACAAATTAAGATCAAAGAACCCTAATTTTAATCTTAATCTCTTAGAATAAATCAACGGTGGCTCTGATACCACTTGTTAGATCTAAAACTTGAGATCTAAACCTTAAAGCCATGATTAATTCAAAGAGATTAACAAGAATCAAAAGGCGCGGAAGCATATACCTGAATCCATTGAGGAAAACATGATTAGGGTTTTGATGATCTTCTAACCTTAGGGTTTCTCTAGCCAAATTTCTCTCTAGATGAGGGTGAAGAGAATTAGAGAATGTAACCCTAGATTAGGGACCATAACATCTTATTTATAGGTGTTGTACATTTGTAATTTGGCCCCTCATCAAATTATAATTACAACCTGGTATTTGCACATATAACCACATGATTATATTTAAATACCCATTAACCCAAATTGATTGATCAATTTATTGGATTATCCTGAAGGATAGCAATACACACAGATTAATCATATGTGCCCACAACACCCCCCCCCCCCCCCCCCCCCCCCCCCCCCCAAACGTTATCCTAAATTACAGGGTGCAAAACAAGCAGATCCAGCTGATACGATAAAGGTTAGTTTTGTCAATATGTAGATTGTACTGGTTTTCAGGTTCCTTCATGAATGAAAAATGCAAACTGAGATTCACATTGTAGAACATGGCTTGAGAATTTATTTCAAAAACTTGGCTCGAGAATAAAAGACGATAACGTCCTCGGCATTCGGCAATGTGCCCAGAGAGGTCCTTGACTCGACATTATCCCTTCACATGAGTTCGCTCTTACCTGCCGGTGGGCACAATAGAAGTCAGTGGACACAGTAGAAGGGCTAAATGGGAAATATTACCATAGAAGGGCTAAATAAGAAAAATTACCCTCCCTTCATGTTGTGGCTTAGAACACTTTAGCTTAGAACTTAACCACTCGCATAATATCAGTTTTGATAAATAGTAGAAGGAAGAATACCCCATTCCAGTCATTCGACTGAAATTCTGCCACATTACTGTACATGAGCGAAAAACATGTAAAAAGCGTATGTAGAACTTTGTAGCTCCTGAAATTTGCCGTTAAATGCCCGTGAAAACAGCTCCATCCAATTGACCTAACCCAAAAGAAAAACAATACGACAAGCATCATAAAATACCATCATGCATACACAACCTGAATCATTCCCAGTTACAACTCCGGCAGCCATTAGAGAGAAATAGATGCCAAACACCTCAATCGTCAAAGCTGTAGCTAGAGAAGTAACAACACATAATAAATCAATCATCAATGCTCCCAAGTCATCACTATCTATGTACAGAGTTGTTTACTCGCTTGCCAAAAAAAACACATTTTCTTCCCAATTCAAAACAGAGTAGTCCAACCAACAGAAAAATAGAAAACCAAAAAGAAAAAGAAAACAAGATATCGTCACTGCTTTTTGGGTTTCTGGATCTTCACATACGGGAAGAATCCAAAAAAGTGGACGACTCTGGGTTCCCAGCCCAGCTGCTGTGCACGACAGAACATCAAGAATGTGTTCGCAAAGTACGAATTGAATCCCATAAGCACATGCCACCAAGCATGACCCTGTGGGTTCACATACCAGTTTGATAATTCCTTACAGAAAATACGATCAAACAACCAACAGAGACTCCCGAGACAGATAGTCGCAACGTAGAGTTGAGCAAGTCTCCGAGCTGCTGCCTCCTTTGTATGTATGTAGTATTTGTACATCCGAGGGACACACAGAAGGCAGAGTCCAACGTAATGTACTTTAAAGCCGATACCAAAGCGCACAAATGAATGGACGACAGCAAATGCAGCACCGTAGAAGAAGAGAAAAGTGGGCATTGTGCTTCTATAATGCCAGTCTGGGGAGTAAAGGACATACAAATAGAGCAGCATCTCCCATACCATTGGTGTTTCATCACTCTGTTGTAATCTGAGATAATTAAAAGTGAACTTGTAAAAATTTGACGTTAGTATAAAAGAGTGGAATTTTCGTATAACATAAATGATGTTTAAGATCTTATCATAAGAAATACAACAAATAAAGGTGTTTCATGATTAGTTAGAAAGAGAGCTAACCTGCTCGATGTTTTACATCATACATGAGTTGACACATTCTTACACCATATATATGGCAGCTAGAAGCAATTCAAAGAACACCATATAGGCTGAAGCCTCCAAAACAAAATCTTAGGTTGGAAGCAATTAAAACATCTTAACCAGAAGACTTGATAACTTCAAAGAGCATGTCTAGGAACACACGTTATAGATAAAATCTTTATTTTGTATCATACCATTACCGTCTGTGATAACTATACATCAAACCACATCGCTTTTAAGTATTTGTGAGGCAACATTTCTGCTGCCACCGAAAGAGCAGCTTACGCTCAAGTATCATTCAAGCATCTATTCTTCGTAAAAATTACATAAGCACTATCAAAGACAACATGGAAGTACAGCACTATAAGATTTGCCACGAACATCAACTTAAGAAAGCATAAAGTATGTAAAAAGTAGATGGATAACATTATCCCTAGAAGACCATGGTTAATGTACATAGGATATAGATTGGTAGCAATAGATAGTTTCTAATGCATTGCGCTCAAATTATTTTTCATGCATCTTCCTCAAAAACTTTCGGGGTAACAGAAATCTCATTCTTGTCAGATTCCTACCCATTCCGCTCTGTGGTGATTAATTTCTAGGCCAATTAGCTGGGTTTTGGGAGTATCTAGGGGTGCCACAAGGAAGACCAGAATATTGGAAGGAGATGCACAGTAAAATCAGACATAAGTATAATACAGAAACTTACACATTTTGCAAGGTAGCATGGAATACCATGCTCCCAATGGAGAGTATCATGTTCGATATGTGAAGAACACTGAATCTTTTCTCAAACCTTTGCCTTACGGCATTTATGAGGCCAATAAGTGCCAACAGAATGCAAAGAACATTGGATATAGTGTTGTAAAATTCTGCCACATATGATGAATAAGCATAGTTTTGTTCGCACAATTCGATCGTGGATGTGACAGGTCCCCAGAAACTTGAAATCATCTCTGCCATTTTTTCGAACAATTAATCAACTTTGAGGAACCTCGAAATTTGCATACTGTACATACACAGCTGAACCAAAACTCTTGTAATAGGAAATAAAACACCTGAAACAAATGATATATGTCATACAATCATCCATATCTGAGCAAGAATGATATATTCAGTAGAAAAGAGGATCAATTTAGACATATCAACCATGAGGGAGCTTCAAATTTCTATTCAGTATGTATGTCGACAAGAGATGTACCAAGGTATGTAAAGAATCCTTTATTACTACCATTCAAAGAGTACTAACTTCACTTTACCAGAACATGTACATAAGCAGTACACTGCCAAGATTGAGTAAATATATGCATTACAAAATCAATACAGGAAAGTGGTCTTAAATTTGCAACATAAAAACTTCTCAGTAGAACATTCCATTTCCACACGCACAAACACATGCACACGCATACACACACACAAAGGACACCTGAATGATTAAAGCAAATGTAGCAGTAAGATTTCCTGAAATGCAGCAAAGAAACACAATCAAAATGCAGAAGACAAGGGGAAAAAATAAAAAATAAAGCAATAAGACAAAGTAAGGTCTAAGAAAAGAATATAAGTTTAAGTTTGTATTTTCTTGATTCCAAGTTTTGGCGACTGAGGAAAAAAAGTTAAGTGGATATTCTGTAAGATAAGAATACCAAGAACCTGTAGAAAGTTTACGGACAAATAAGATGGAACCCAAAATACTAGATGATCTCAACCAAGATAACACCCTCGACCATTCCATTTGTGTTCAAAAGTGTGATGACATTATAGACAATAACCAAAAATAGAGCAAATAAAGTAATTGATGTAAGAACACAAGAAACAGAAAGAAAAACAACATTTACAGTTTACCCTGTGGTTTGGTAGACAATAAGAGACCCCTAAAGTTCTGGTTAAGTACCAGAGTACTGACACCATGGTTAAAGCATAGATACCCCTGCAATTGGCGTAAGAAAACTTTTTTTTCTCCCATCACTAGCACAAATAAATGCAGCGAAAGAATGCAATAAGTCAGTGGTTATTTAAGGTAAACCCATACACCTACCAATTAACAGTGTGAATAAGACACAAGATGGATACGTGGATATGCTAAACCTTTGTTGACTCCATATTGAAGGTCCTCTAGGTTTTGATAAATACCAAACTATAAAACACATCTGATAGCATTTTTATTGAGCAGTATGGGAAAACAAGGAACAAGATATTTCCCTTCGACTATGCTAGCTTGTAGCAAACCCAAATTGATCAGCACAAACAGCCCAGATTTGATTAGATATAAAACATGCCTGGACAGTCCAGATCTGATACCATTTAGGTTCAGTAATCAAGCTTAATATCAATGAGATTAAAAAACTCCAACAAAGAAAAAAGTGTTCATAAAAAGAGCGATTTAATTTCTTTCGTAAGATTCACGAGTCCAACAAAAATTAGAAGATTCGTCCCTCTATTGTTCAGCAAGTAGGAGATTTCTGCAGAGCTTAAAGATTTATAACTTTCTGGAGATCTGCCATTGTTAGGGACGTAGATTTTTGGCTTGTTATCTAGTTTCATTTCTGTAAACATTTTAATCAGGTTGTTTTTGATCTGATCTGATGAGAATCTCTTCTTCATGATTAATTGAGTTGTGAGATTATTTATAAGTTGTTGGCTCTTGCCTATTGAAATAACAATAGAATAGGGTGTAATAGACTATTTTCGATCAGACGAACTAGGGCATATGGATACTTTTTTAAATAGTGGAACATCTCACAGGGTGAGAGTGAGATAGAAGTTGTGGATGTGCGCAAGGGCCGTACCACATAAAAAGCTTGTGTTTGTGGTTTGCTTTTGTTGTTTTTATTTGCTTTCACTTATTAGTATTATAATTAAAATTAAAATATTTTTGTTTGCCAAAACACCCTATTCATCCCCTTCCTCTAGGGTTGCATCTAGATCCTAATAACCTTAAGATTCATATATATCATGAATACAACTATAGTAAGATTATGAGTGAACTAACATTGTTTATCTTAACATGCTACAATACCTAAAAGAAATACAATAACTTTGTCAATATAAAATATGATATGTGAAAAAAAATAGTAGTTGCTAAAGAAATCACTGATCTTAGTAGAAAAGGATCAATCATATAAATTCCCTACAAATCAAATAAAAAATAAAATCATATTGCATTTTACTTCTTTCAAGTAGATCCCTTACATGTTGTTGATGTGCTTCTAATACCTTCTAAATATTTTTATACGTAAATATTACCTAACAGATACCAACCAAGAATCCAAAGATACAAATATCAAATGCATCACACATATGGATATGCACCTATATCGTTTCCAAAAGTATTTGAGCAACAAATGTTGGCACTCAAAAGAAATAATAAGGGGAGATATGTTAATTCCCAATGTCTATTGATTCAGCTAGTTTCATGTCCAAACTAAGTGATTGGTCGACACCTAGCAGTTAATTGATATTCAAGGCAAGCACCTCAGCAGAGTGATTCCACCAATAGGCATCTGATCCAGGTAAGCTTAGGCTTCAAATGGTTTTGGGTGAATCAAAAGTGAGGAAATATCTAAGGATAAATTTCACAAAAAACTACAATTAACTATTAGAGGTTTTGCACAAAAATACCCTACACTACTTTTACTAGAGAGAAACAACGTTAACTTTCAAATCAATAGAAAAATACCATATACAATAAGCAAAATACTGATGAATTAAATACCATGAGCTTGTATTTATGTTTGGTTCTCTAGTGACTGACGGTCAGAGATGAAGCAGTGCAATCAGTGTGAATATCAAAATGAGTATAGAGAGCATGCTTTACCCTTTAGATTGGGGTTAATCAATCCAACAGATAAGGGTTTAGCCCATCGCTTTGCACAACCACAACTCTCAAATCCTTGACCCTTTTATATCTCTATGATCCTTTTACATTCCCCATGGATTTTGAGTGCATACAAGCGAAAACCGCCTAAGAAATAAATTAACAAGATAAAGATTCTCTTTCACCAAATCATAGGCACAAATACGGCATTTAATCTACAGTCCTATCAACTCAATCCCTTCAAAGATGAACTTCCAAAAGATATAACATATGTTTAGTCCCAGTTTTAGAAGAAACCCTAGATGGTGTGTTTGGGAGTTTACTAAGGGAAGGGAAGGAAAGGTAAACAACGGGAAGGGAAGGGAAGGGAAGAGAAATGTAATATGTTGTTTGGGAGTTGAGTAAGGTGAATGAAGGTGAAAGGAAGTAAATATATGTAAATTTACATAAATGACTTTATACTAATAACACATCAGCCCTTTTATTTGTTTTGATGGTGGTAAGAATGTCATTACACCCCTTTACCCTCCTTTACCTTCCTCTACCTCCCAAATCGGAGGGGAAAGAAAACCAAACAATTTTAACCTCCTTTCCCCTTCCTTCCTCCTCTTTACCCTCCTTAAAAAACTCTCAAACAAGGTGAAAGCCTCATTTCTCTTCCCCTCTCCCTCTCTACCCTCCATCCAAATAGATATCCAGCGACAGGAATAGCTAGCAAATCCAGCAGTAATATCCATTCTCAAGAATTAGAAAAGATCGAAACTTTTCCCAGGAATAGCTAGGGCAACAGTGCCAAATTACAAGAGTCGCCTTTTCTTCCAAATGGGAAATGGGATTTACTAGTAAACTCATATCCACCCACAAAGGAAAAAAAGACAGAAATTACTTTTGAAAAGCAAGCAAATTAACATATTGATTCTGATTAATAGATTAGTTTTGCTAAGCAAGAAACACAGGACTCAAATTACTAATTGTAAAACCATGTACATTCTAATAAGCAAGAAAATCGACATGCATCAAAAGTGCTCACCTTTCCAATAAATACTCGAAAAGGGCTGAAATTACAATTTAGTGCCGAGGTTGCTGGAAAATAAAACCACTGTAAATTATGTTTAAAATATAGATATAGTTACTTTGACTTAACACTTACACGAATCACACATTCAGTTTTCCACCAAATTAAATCTGGGAAAAGTAATTAGACAACCACGAAACTAGTTTCACCGCCAATTGCACACTTTGATTTGGGTTCAAATCGTCTAACGGATCTTGAAATTTTCTCTAAAAGAGCAAAACTTGCAACTAGAGTAAATCATAAATCAACAAAAGAAGTAACTTTAGGGTTCAAGATCCGTTAGATCTGAGAGATCTTACCTTCGGATCGACGCCCCTCCGAGCGCAGAGAGAGGCGACGTGAGAGAGAGAGCTAGCTCTCTCGTTTTGGTCGGTGAGGTAACGCGCTAGCGAGAGAGAGAGAGAGAGACAGCGGCGAGTTTGGGAGGCAGAGACCCGAGAGAGAAAACCCTAAAGGCAAGTATCTACTTATGTGATATGATTTGTAATAAATAAAAAATCGGTAAATTAAAACAATAAACAAACATTTAATAGTCAAACCAAATCAAATGTACATGTTTAAAATTTCATCACTATTCTAACGATGATTAAAAAATTATGGATAAATTTTCAAAACCATCCTTTTGCAAAAAAATATTCCCTAAAAACGACATGTTTCAACTTTAATTATCAAAACCGACCCAGTTTTAGCCTTGAAACTGGGTCGGTTTTGATAATTAAAGTTGAAACAGGTTATTTTTTTAAAATATGTTTCAAAAAGGGTTTGTTTCGAAAATTTGTCCAAAAATTATCACAACCAAAATTTTAAATAAGTACAGAACTCTAATGTATTTTCGAGAAATCCCTCAAATCTTTAAATATTATTTAAAAAGTCCTGCAATCTCATTTATTTTAAAGGGTTAATTAATTGTGAACACACCTCCTGAAGTATCACCCAATTACAAATAGAGCCTATGTAGCTCTATTATTGCAGATAAACCTCTTGTAGTTCTGTTATTGCAAATAGACCCCTTATAGTTATAGTGTTGCGAATAGACTGTCTATAATATTGGCTCAAGTGTAAATACACCTCTTTACTGAATTTTTTCGACTCTTTCAGAAAGAAAAAAAAATTGGGTTACTATCTTCACTTATACAAGTATAGCGGATTTATCCACCTCCTCAAACATTTTTAACGATTTTAAGAGTAAAAAAGATTCACATAGGGTGTTTATTCACAACTAATAGAACTATAAGGGATCTATTCACAATTAGATGATACTATTGAGGCTCTATTCGCAATTAACTCTATTTAAGTAAACTAAATTACCATATTGATAATTCTAATAGAATTCTCATTACCGATGTGATATTCTTACAAATTGCGATATTACGACAGTTTAAGTTGACCATCAAAACGTTAAGACCTAATTTCTCACTGACTACGAGAAATTTTTAACAATCTACTCATGCGCAAAATGCATGATACAACAATCTGATGAGCGTGTTTACATAGCAACTCATTTATGACGTATTAAGGAGTAAGACGGTGTAATAACTACATCAAAATCTCAAATCACCTGAAGAATTTTTTAATCCCTCCCGCTCCAAAATCTTCCATTTTTTTCAAACTTGAGGGTGAGAGAGGGAGAGACATGGAGGGAGGAGGGAGGAGTTGATCCACATAATGTTGTTCCTTAGCAATGAAGATTGGGCTTGAAGCCTAATCTTGAAGATGTCATAATGGCGTTCCTTACCGGTGAAGATTACCATTTAATTTAATGAATGGTTGTTGTCTTTCTCTTTGTCAATTTCATCTTTGTTGCAGCTTAGAAGCCCTAATTTCAATCTTGTTCTCAACTATGTTTTATATATGTGCGATGCACGTGGTTAAATAACATGATTAAGTATTTTTGGCTTTATTAATGTTATACAATCACATAGATAAATTGTTAAGAACTGGGTTGATTAGGGGTAGCTAACTTCTCTGAATATCTAGTTTGGAGTTGAGTTGTTCCTCCCTGCACGTGTAGCAACTCGTAAGAAAGTGGGGTCTGATTTCCCCGTTATTCCTCCGATAATCAAGTTAGTAGGGTACTTGAGCGAGGAAAAAATGACGAACTATCACAGCTCTTAAGTGCAGTGCAATGGAGAAAATACAGAGAAATTGCTTACTCTCATGTTGGGAATAGTTTTTCCTTTTATAGTCATGAAGGAAGGGCATTCTGGTCTCTTTGGCTAGGTATGGGGTTGAGTCAGCGTCGACTTTACATGTGTCGACTAGGGAGCAGTCGTAGAATGGACAACGTCACTTCGACATTAAAGAGATGAGATAGGTGGCGTGCGAAGCCGGCGTGGTCCGATGTGCTATAAATATTGTCGGAGATGGAGAAATGATAGCGTGTGTCAAGTATTTAATGTGATGTTGACGCGTTGTTAGTGGGGGGCTCGAGGTCGCAGTCACCTTCTGTCTTGTATTGAGGGGTGTCAAGATGTACCGCCTTTCAAGTCGGCTCTCGTGAGATGCCGGCCCAATAAGTAGTTGAGTAGGCTTGCGGCGGGTCGTCCTTGACGAGAGGACCGACAATTACTACCTTTCGATTCAACCCAACGATATGTTGACTCGGCGAGTCAGCTAGATGGGGACCCTAGTTGTCCCAAATGTCGATGTTTTCGTCGAAAGATGTTTCCATTGTCGATTCCAATAAAACTTAAATCGTTTACAGAGAATTACAATGAAAAATAAGTAAATTACAACTCTCTTGGAAAATAACACAGAAATCGTTTATCGACTCCTGTTTTGTGGAACTTTGCCTGTGCCGGGAGTGCTTTGACTCATGGACCACCAAATCACAGATTGTGAGGGGTTTAGAGATTCTTCCTTCGTTTATCGAAGTAGGAATTTGAAGTGAATATCTTATCAAAGTAAGACGATCACTCTTCTTAAGATCAAGTCAAAGCTCGAATCTCAAGGAATCACACGAGGAACTCAATTCTTGTTGCTCTCTCTGCTCTGAATTTCTCGATAAAATGCTATATCCTCGTCAGTAATGATCCTAGGGGGGTATTTATAGCCTCTGGGATACATAACTAAAAAACACAACAAAACGAAGAAGTTAAGCTGGCGAGACAGTGTTTACTGTCTCGGAAAAACCAACTGCCTGGTAGTTTTTGCTATAACCGCTTTCCCACGTTTCAAACTCTGTTATTTTTGTAGTTATTCACGTGATTTTCGCCCACGATGTTTTCCACGTCCCTTGGCAGTTAATGGACACGTGGGTGGTAGTTATTTGATTCAATTTTGACCATTTCAAGGTTCTCTCGCTGGCGAGACAGCAAACACTGTCTCGCTGGCGAGACAGCAAACACTGTCTTGCTGCGAGACAGTCCATACTTATGATTTTTTGGTGATCTTCTCTATGTTTGGATATCTATCAGTATTTTTTGACGCCTACAGATACCCCCTCCAAAGTATTCCAAACTCATTCTTTTATAGAGGAGTCTGGGATGCTTTGGACATGATAAATTTTACTTACAATCCCTTCAATGCTTGACTGAGTAGATCGTGTAGAAGGATCCGTAAATGGCTTTAATTCTCACTCTCTTCTTCTTTTAGTCTATTCAGTTCCTTGTAGAATAGCTAATATCCTTTCGGTACCGTGTTTATCGCTTGACCGTTGTCGAGATTTTGAATCGAAGCTAGTATTTGTACTTGTAGGTTCAGCTTTTATCACCAAATTGATACTTATACACCCATTGAGAATTCGTTAGGTTACCCTTAAGAATATTCAGATTAATATTCTCCAGAAACTTCCTGTTGAGGGTAGGGAAACATTTTAGACTCGTGTACCTATTGGAGTATTCATGTGTATCGAAACACCATGATATCGCCTATTATACTCAAAACAATCGTTGTCGTCTTATGATACGAGACAGCTTATACTATCTCGCTATACTGCGAGACAGCATATGCTGTCTCGTGGTGCGAGACAGTGTATACTGTCTCGCACGGCGAGACAGTGAAGTCTGTCTCGCTCGACAAAGTCAGGATTATAAAACCCCGACTTAGGGTTTTTCGGTGGTTTTTCACGTCGGATTTTGGGCGATTTCTTCGGGATTTTCAACCAATTCTCTGCCTCTTCTTCTCCTCTTCGTTTCTGATTTGTGTGGAGCTCTTGTTTGGGGAGATTTCATTCGGATTTTGGAGGTCTGTTCTCCCTTTCCTCTTTCAAAATTTTGATTTTCTTCGATGCTTTTCTCATGCATGCTTATTTCCACTGTATTTTGTGATATTTTTTGTCAATTCCATGCTCAAAATCCTAACTTTCTCGTTGGATTTCAATGTAGATCATATATTCATCATGTCGCCGCATAGATCTCGCGTTCCCCGTGGCCGTTCGACTGTTCAGCCCACTGTAGGGGCTGACTCTGTCACTGCTTCGCATGGGGGTATATCTCTTTCACCCTTTCACCCATTTAAATACTGTATTTTGTCAATTTCATATGTACATATCTGTATTTACATGCAAATCCTCGTTTGTATCCTTTGAGATACATTCGTGAAGAGCCGGTATCCTCCTTTGAGGGGATCGACGCTAGAAAGTGTTTGTTTTGCTTGGACAAAACACACTTCAGAATATACAGGGCGATTTCGTATCATCTCACGTGTGTTGAAAGGTTTTGATATGCCGTTATAATGCTCGTGCATAGTAACGTATATCTCTTTTATACATATGGTAGATGGAAAATCGTCGCACCTGTTATGAGGTGGCGATTATATCTTATAGAGTAAGATATACCGCCTTCTCTAAAATTTTAGGATTATTCTTACACAATTTATGTGTATATCTTCTTTATCAGTCCATTTTCCTTCTGCAATCTTCACTGCTGATGAGGTTACGGGTCAGAGTAGCGTTACCCACTCCTATTATGAGGGGATTCCGTTAATCGAATCATCTCCCCAATTCAAGCCAGACTACAGCGAAGGAGCTAGAGAGTTGATCCGGCGAGGTAGTTATCGTATTTTGCGACGGTTAATCACGGACGCAACTTTAATTTCAGAGCAAGACTCGAACCAGTGCATAAGGAAGCCAGATTTCTTATTTGGTGAATCTGTGAAAGATCCGGAGATCGTTTCTTGTAGACCTGCACAGTGGTTGTATGAGAGCGGGTCATCATTCTTGTATCTCCCCTGGATTCCTCGGGAGCATTCACTGTTAAAGTTTAGGAACTTGTCGGTTGGACGTGAAATGTTCTGGAGGTTGACTGAAAACCATGAGCGTATTCACTGTGGTTTTATTAGGAAGGAAGCCACCCCGGGTTCCAGTGACCGGGCTTTTGTGCGAGGACTTCATCCGGATATCTTGGGCCAAGATAATATTCCCCATAATGAAAAGGTATTACAGGCAAATACCATGAAGAATCGGTTAGCGGCAGTGGGAAAGAGATTACCTAACCAGAACTTCAGATGTTACGGATGGGTCCATTATTTTGGAGACAAGTGGTGGACCAGAATGACCCGATATGTATTAAATCGTTGGGGATGGGAATTGGCAGAATTAGGGTTATTGGTCCCAATCCGTGCCACTATGTATGGTTTGCAGATCAGTGTAGGTCATTTCCTCTGTTTGTTCGAGATCTACAATCCTGACACCAATACATTCTTCACCAAGAATGGGGAGCTCGGGTTACCATTGCATGAAATGATGAAGGTGTCTGGTTTGCCTATAGGTGATGTCCCATATCAAGAATTCTTCCCAACCCTAGTCAATTGAATAAGATGAAAGATCGGTCAGCTGTGACCCACGATACTTTATGGGAACTGACTTGTCATTATTATATAGCTATGGCTGAGATAGAGACTAGAGCTAAGAAGAAATCTCCCCAGATTAGCTTGAAACAATTCGCCAATTATTTGTTCAAGAACCTTGATAATCGTTCGGAAGAGGTGTGCGGATTATCTCCTTTGACTCCGAATGAGATCAACCGACTGTTAGAGAAAACGAACGCACAATCCTATACCTCTCACTCAGAAGACGGGTTTCCTCGTGGTACTAAATTCCGTTCTTATTTGTGGCAACCTGGTGTTCCGATGCATCCTACTACCCTGTTGGCCGGCTTTCTGGCTTTATGGCTGAAAAGATGTGTCGTTCCCCACCAACCCTCTGATGCTATGCCGATTGAAGTACTGTATCCAGCTGTCCAGTTAGTTACAGGTCGCAGATTATCCTTGCTTCCTGCAATGGTGGCCACTATTCACAGTGGATTACGGCAATTAGTTTTCGTGCTTACCCAAGAGGGAAAGAAACCCTCCGCCAGCGTATCCGTTCCGAAGCTGAAATTACCCTACACTTATCTGATGACCTGGCTGGTACTTCACCGGCCGAATTTAATGGAGACTCCTGAGACGGTGGATCCCAACCTTCCTCTATTACAAAATCTTAAGGGCTGTAAATGGGTTAAACATCGGTGGATGGATATAACGAGGCACTTCAAAGTTCACAAATGTTGGGAATTCTTCCCTTGCTTCCCTCGATTCTCCGGCACATACAATACGACTTTATTGGATGCTGAAGAACCAAGGCAGAATCGCACCGTTTTGGATATCGGGTGTTTCAGATGGCTGATGAACATTCAACATGGTTATCTATTGTTCAGGGTGAGAGATGTTTGTCATATTGAACCTTATTTTCCATGTTGATTTGCCCGTCAGTTCGGCTATGACCAAATGTATGTCGGCAACCCGAACCATCAACTTAGCTTCAGAGGTGGACTTATCGATGGGGCGAGAGCTTGGTTTTGGAGCATTGCCGGCTGTACAAATGCTGAATTTGATCTCCCTTTAGAAGTGCCACCTCTACGGATGACCTTCCTCTATTGTAAGTGGTTGATAGCCGCCAATATCGTCACTCGGCATAGGAGAATGTCGGACTCAGAAGAAGAAGCAGCCCCGCAGCACACAACAGAAGCGACCCGTGAAGCTATGATGTCACCCCGAAGGAAAGAGGCTGCCGAATCGTCGAGAAAAGGAAAGGAACCGGCCCGTCTAACTGGTAGCGAAGAAGAGTTTGATACTGATGAAACAGAAACTTCTGAGGGGGCGGGTGAGACTGGTTCAAGTTCTGAAGAAGCAGTTGGTCTCCCCGATTCTTTCTTTGAAAGAGGACTTGTAAGCCCTTCCGTTGCGCCTGCTCAACCGCAAGATGCTCCGAAAAGAAGGAGGGAGAGAGTCGTTATGACTTATCCCAATCGGATGACGGTAGAGGTCCTTAGTGGAGATGAAGAGGATGAAGAAGATACAGTGCCTCTTGCTCATCGGCGAAGACCTCAATCTTCCGCTCAAGCTCAAACCCAGGTCCCTCCCAGAACTAAATTACGTACCAAACATCGTCACGAAGGATCTGGAGTTCAGGATGAGGTGCGTCCACTAAAAAGACGGAAGAAGGCCGTCTCTAAGCCACGTGTTCGTCTTCCCGCTTTAGAGGAGACGTCTGATCGTAGTGTTTCTTCAACCGAACAAGGTGAAGATTCGTCTTGCTCTTATATTTCTTCATACTCAGGCTTATCTTACACTCAACTTCTGTAGGGAGTCAAGAAGAGGGAGAATTTCGAGCAGAGATTGCTTCTCCCGGTGGCATGGAAGCTGAGGAGCCCAGCTTCGTCCAACAAATACAGGATGCTCTGAAAGACGAAATAGCTGGTGTTCCACCAACTTCAGACATTAACCCATCGGCTTCTGTTCGCGTGGAAAATCGTGTTCTTCTTCATTGAGGATTCCATTACAAACTTTGAAAACAACTTTATGCGTTTTACAAATATCCGGTCTTTTTATAAGAGCCGGTTACAATGGAGATCGAAATAAAGAAAGAAACAAAAAATTACAACTTTCCTCTGAACAGATCGCGAGCTCCTGTTTTGCGGTCGCTCGCTTTGTGGGGTTCTTTGCCTGCGCCGGGGTTGATTACCGTTGACCACCGCGAGATCTGGATCCAAGCAGATCTACAACGTATTACGGGTATTATCCCACCAAGGAGATAATAGCCGGGAGGGATCGTTTCGCCAAGGAAACGACCGCTCGAGTCTCGGGATCTAAGAACCAAGCTTAGATCCGGAGTAGAACGATGTAGATCTGAGGATCAGCTTCTTCGAACTCCTGCCTTGTTTGTCGCGGGTGCTCGCCGAAAACTGAATCCGAGGGTCCAAGCTTCAAGCCTTCACAATTCCGAGTTGAGATGACAATCCGGCAGAGTTTCGGCTCTTTAGAAGTTCAACCAAAAGTCCTCTCAAATGAACGAACACATGGCCTATTTATAGGCACTCAGAACTGTGCCCGCGCACAGTTCTGAGCCTAGCCACCCTTGGGTGGCTCGGCCTTGGCCGAGCCACCCCGGGTTGGCTCGGTTTCGGCCGAGTTCCCGGGTATTGGTTCGTTTCGTCGTTTTCCGGTGTTTC
>BQKN01064117.1:16285-30482 GCA_022839385.1 Asparagus kiusianus
GGGTGGCTCGGCCACCGAGCCACCCTGGGGTGGCTCGGCTTGGGCCGAGCCACCCCGGGTTGGCTCGGTTTCGGCCGAGTTCCCGGGTGTTGGTTCGTTTCGTCGTTTTCTGGTGTTTCCGGTTCTTCGTCGTTCGGATTTGATTCGGTTTCTGGAATCGACTCATTGACTTGATTCCAAATATGGCAGCTAATCCGTTTCTGAGTTCGAGTCCGGGATTGATCTTGATTCGATCGTTATATCACCGAGTTCGCTCTTGTTTAGATGACTCGGTGATTCCCCGAAACGTTGGTTTGATCCTGCACGTGAACGCATTCCGTTGTTTGCGTGCCTTGTCGCCTCGTCGTTCGATCGTCCGTTGATTTGTCGAATCACCGTGCCGAGCTAAGCTAAGGGGCCTATAGGCAATTTTACACGCCTACAGATACCCCCTCCAAAATGTTCCAGCCTCATTCTTTTATAGAGGAGTCTGGAATATTTTGGATATGATTGCCCCTACCCTTTGTCTGTGTAAGGGGACCTGGAACGACTTTTGTTCTGTATTCCTTCGCTCCTTCAGGCTATTCGGTGCTTTGTCGAATGCTTGTAAGGACTCCGGTGCTGCATTTATTGTCTGACCATCGTCGGAATTTGAACTTGAAGTCGATTCCTGATTTTTTTAATCTTTTAGCTTGTGCTGGTTGGTTCGATGTGCAACTTTCGTTCGATTGTCGGCGTTGAGTCTTCATTTGCGACGCGTTGTCCGGCGTCGTGTTATTGAGTTATCCTTAAGAATATTTTTAGAAAAATATTCTCCAAGAACTTCTCAATAAAAATAGGGAATAGTTTATACTCGTATACCTCATTGGAGTATTTCCGTGTTCAAAATGAGTTGAACCGGCTTGAAAATGAGCCAAAAAAGGCAGTAATTTGGCTCAAAAAATTTCTTCCGTTCCTTCCGAATGCGCGGGAGAGACAGGAATAAACCAAGGATGGGACCCTCAGTTGTTTTGAAGTCGTTTCGACGCTTGATTCAACCCTATTTGGACTGATTTGGACTGGTCCGGTTCGGTTCAACTTGGTCCGGTCCGGTTCAACTTGGTTCACCTTATAAATAGGGGTCTATTTTCTTTCTTTTTCTCTTTTTTCTTCTCCTCTCTAGGGCCGGCCACCTTTCCCCCTCTTTTTCGATTTTTCTCTTCCCTCGAGCATCCGTTCTCCCTCAAACCTGGATAGTTGTCCTAGATCTAGGGTTCCTTTGGATCTTGAACTGAAAAATCCCTCGAAAAACCATTTTTTAGAATTCCTCTCAGATCCCTCGAGCACGTGGTGAAAGTTTCCTAAAAGGTCTCATCATCGTTGGATCCCGAGCCTTTCTTCAGGTAAATCCTCCACAATTTTGATCTTTTTCATGCTCAATTTAATTTATGCATTTGTGGGATCATATGTGAGGGTTGAGGGTGTGATTTGACGCCTCGAGCTTCTCTTTCAGGGGGTAGATCTGATAAAAAAGTGATCTTTTTTTTTTAGATCTGACCTCTTTTAACTTATTTTGCAGCTTGTCATGTCGCGTGCTTCGAGAGGTCGTTCCCCTGCTATGTCGGCTGATGGCGCGCCTCCCTCCTATGCTGGTGAGCTATTTTTTGGCAGTATTTGGAAATTTACAAATTAGTCCCTATTTTCTTGTAAATTTACAAATTGGTCCTTTTTTACCCCCACGTTGTTCTCCTTGACGAGGCAATCGGGAAGAGCCTTGATTCTCGTTGGTGAGGATCGACGCTTTCGGCATGTTTGGGCATTTTGCAAATTAACCCCTCTTTTCTTGAAAATTTGCAAATTGGTCCATTTTTACCCCACGTTGTTCTCCTTGGCGAGGCAATCGGGAAGAGCCTTGATTCTCGTTGGTGAGGATCGACGCTTCAAAGATATGTTTTGCTTGGTCAAAACCATATCTCAAAATTAAAGGGGGCGATTTGACGCTACATTGCGCTTTATAAGGCAGGGATATGTTGTTGACATACCCTGTGTTGTAATTGCACAATGTGGCCAAATCGTCTCACCCTTTATAAGGCAATGACTCTATCTTAACTATTTGTAAGATGAGTTCAATTTCCTTTTATAATCGGGACTAACCAGTGTTTAACTGTTCACTTTGCAGTGGGATACCCTTCCGGATCATTCTCGTCCCACGCAGTCTGTGGGCGTCGTGGCGAGTATTACTCGATCTCCGACGATCCTTCTCCTATTCCAGCTACTCCTCAGTTTGCTTCGGGCACGTCGACTGAGGTTGCCCAGGTGGTGAGGGAAGGTAGTCATCGAGCCATTCGTCAGCTGATCACAGATACGCCTTTTGTGAAGGATGCAAGCTCTACTCAGCCTCTTCGGAAGAGCGACTTCCTGTTTGGTGATTCCGTCGATGACCCAGAAGCCGTATTCATTGACGCTGAGCAGTGGCTCCACAAGACCGGCAGTGGCTTCATATACTTGCCGGAGATTCCTCGGCATCGCTCATTGACTGAGCTCAGGCGTCAGGCTGTGACACGGGAGATGTCGTGGCGCTTGACAGAGGATCATGAGAGCGTCCATTGCGGCTATATCACCCATCAGGCAGCTCCTGGCTCGAGCAGGAGTCACATCACCGGATTACATCCCGGAGTGTTGGGACTAGATGCACCACCACGTAACGAGCTTCTCGCCACTGCTTTGACCTTGAGGAATCGCCTCGCTGCCCTAGGACGGGAGATGCCTGCGACTCGTCACAGGATTTATGGTTGGGTCCACTCTTCGGACAAGTCTTGGTGGAGTCGCATGACGACATACGTCTTGAGCCGATGGGGCGAGGAGTTGCACGCTTGCGGTTTGTATGCAGCCGTTCGTGCCACCATGTATGGCTTGCCTGTCAGTTTGAGACATTTTTGTGCTTTGTTCGAGCTATATAATCCAGACTCGAACACTTTTCTGACCCGGCAGGGGGAGTTGGGCTTGGCTCTTCACGAGATGCACCGGATTTCTGGCTTGCCCATGGGACAGATGTTATACCAGGAGTACTTTCCCTCTAATCGTGAATTGGACCAGTTGAAGGATCGCATGCCTGATCGCTATGAGACTCTATGGGATCTCACTTGTCATTATCACGTTGCTTTGGCACAGTCTGAGCCTTTAGCGAAAAGGACCAAGGCCTCCGTGAGTCTGAAGCAGTTTGCGAACTATTTATTCAAGAACCTGGAGAACAGTTCTGGCGAGGTTATTTGTGAGTTGGCCCCACTTACTCCCTCAGAGGTGAACAGTTTGTTGAAAAAGATTGATGCTCACTCCTACACCACTAGCAGTCCTGAGGGTGGCTTCCCTGCGAAGACCAGATTCAGATCTTTCTTATGGCATGCGACCACTCCGATTCGGCCGATGACTCTTCTTGCTGGTTATCTTGCTATTTGGTTGAAGAAGTGTGTGGTTCCATACCAGTCTGGTGATGCATTGCCTTTAGAGGTGCTCTACCCGGCCGTTCAGCTTGCTTATAAGAAAGAGCTTTCACTTCTTCCGGTGATGGTAGCTGACATTCACCGAGGACTTCGACAGCTTTCCAGTGCCTTCACACGGAAGGAGACCGATTTGCCAGGTCAGATTCCCACTCTTAAGGTGGAGCTTCCGTACGCTTATCTGATGGCTTGGTTCGTCCTCCACCGCTCGGATATGATGTCGGTGCCGAACGCCACAGACCACTCTGTTCCCCTGCTACAGTTGCTTGAGAATGGCAGGTGGGAGGGCCGCGGATTTTCTGATGTCAGACAGCAGCTGCAGGTCCACAAGTGTTGGGCATTCTCCACTTGTTTTCCGCAGTTCTCCGGCCGATACGGCGAGTGCTTGATAGATGATGAGAGGCCGAGAGAGTATCAGACTCACTTAGATATTGGCTGCTTCAACTGGTTGGTGAACATCAGGCCTGGCTATCTGACTTTTCGGGTGAGGGATCAGTGCTTCATAGAGCCATATCTACCCTGCCGATTCGCTCGCCAGTTTGGCTATGATCAGCTCTACATCGGGAATCCTCGTCAGCAGTTTCGGACCCATAGTGGTTTGATCGACGGTCTCCGTGCATGGTTGTGGACCGTGACTGGCTGTACTGGTGCTAAGTTCAGCCTCCCGAGTATTGATCGGCAGTTGAACCTCACTTTCTTGAGCTGCAAGTGGTTACTAGCAGCTAACAAGACTGTCCCCGTGAAGCCGATTGCAGAGATAGAGGCTGAGAAGGCTTCTCAGATTGATTCCCTTAGGATTCGGGAGAACGCTCGTGCACAGAGGGCGCGGAACAAGACTCGCCGAATTGATGAAGAGGGCCAGAGGACATTCCATTCCACAGACGAGGCTTCAGGCGGGGATTCCGAAGATTATGATGACTCTTCTGAGCGAGGTTTGCGATTCAACTTTTCCCTTTATCTTCCAGAAATATTGAAACTGACTATGGTCTGACGTTTCAGGGACCACAGTTGATCATGATGAAGAGTTTCGTCCTCCTCCTCAGGCGAGACCTTCGATACCCACTGCTAGGCGGAAAAGATTAGCCCGTAGGCCGCGTACAGCTTCCCGAGCCTCAGATATGGACTTTGCTGGTGACGATCCTGCTAGTGATAGAGGTAACATCTATCCTGAAAACCATTCTCTTGGTTATTCAGCACATTGATTTATACTTTTCCACCTGTATATAGGAGCGCGTGGGGAGAATGAGATGAGTCCCGATCCTATTCCCGTATCTCCCGATGAGTCTGATCCACCACCCCCTGTAGAGAGGCCTACAGGGGTTGCTGACATAGAGAGGAGATCAATGTAGGACCCGATTCCGTGAATCCAGGTACATCTAACACTGACACCGTATTTCTTTAGATAATACACGAATGAATTTGTGTATCTCCTAACTGTCCTCTACTTCTTGCTTCTTCAGATAATTTGCAGGAGGCGAATCCTAGAAATGAAGAGGCCGATGCACCCGTGAGAGGTAACTCATTTCCATTAGTTGTAGTCTCTTCACTCTTCTTTGGCGCTGATATTCTTTTATGTCAGATTTCTCCATCGATGACTTCGACGAGGGAAGCTTGTTTGCGGACACTCCTATGATGCGCTACATATATAGCTCTCCTCAGATCGATGACCAGTTACCTGGGGATATGTTTTCTGAGCCCGCCTTCGCTGGAAATCCTGAGGATGGTTCCTTTGAAGGTATGTGCTTCTTTCTGAGTTACTTATAGGACTAGCCAATCTTGACTAATGCAACTATAATGTAACACCTCTGCGAATTCCGTTTTGAATCTGGCAGGAGCTTTTGTTGAAAAAGACCCTGTTGAGCCGACTGTGAGACCAATTACACCAGTTGATGCACCTACAGCCGTTACACCTCCACTACCCCCAGCGGCTCAAGGGGAAGAAGGTATAAGTTAACTCATTGAAGAGTGTTATTCCTTTTTCTTATTAAGACTTTTGACGGACTTCTCCCTCTTTTTTGTGTAGGGCGTTCTTCTCGTCTTCATGTCTTAGTGAAGGAGTTGTTATCCGACGACGATCCCGACAAGATCGTTATCTGTCTAGAAGTTCGCTCCTTCTTCTCTTTTGTGAAGGCTATGATTGGCAAGCTCTTCCACAGCGGACTTTCCCTTCACCAGTTCAAACCTCTCCTTAATTCCAGAATCAATTTGATAAGGGAGGCCGGCTACCCAGATTTGGCGAAGGCCATAATTGACGATCTCGACTGCTTAGAGCGTGAGCTTCAGATGTTTCGTGAGCTTCGAGATACCGGTGCTTCTTCCTTCATTGCTGTTGAGCTGGATACTCGTTTACAGTCACTGCGTGAGACTCAGCTTCTTGCTGATCTTGAGGTTCAGGTGCAACGAGACCGAGTAGCTCGAGTTGAGACCGGCCTTGCTACCAGGTTATCTTCTCTTGCCGAGCTCGATTCTTCTCTCACTTCCTGTGCGGCCGAGATAGACCAGCTCAGAAGAGCGCTCCGTGAAAAGGAGGAGACTTTTGATGTTCTTCAGATGACGAAGACACAGGACGAGCAGACCTGCACGGCTTTGTCTGATGAGTTGAAGTCCTTGAAGCAGAAGCTATCCGAGACAGAAGAGACTGCTGCGAAGACTTCGGCCGCCACTGAGGAGTCCATTAGGGCTGAGCTTAGCCAAGCTTATGATGATAAGTTGTCTAAGTTCAGTCAGCAAATTTTTAGCCACGGGCTTGATATTTGATTTTGTTTACTGAGTGATTTGACTTTTGACTCTTTTAGTGAATTCCCTTTTTATCTTTATTATAATTCGTCATTCCATTTGAAATGATTGACCACAATACTCATAGGATTTTTGGCAAACCCTTAGCCATCAACGGGTTTGGTTAGCCTTTACCGACTACCATTTGAGTCGGGCTAGCACGCGATTTGTTTAAATCCGCTCGCATGTAACGTTGCGCTCAGAGATTGAATTCTCTGAGACTTTGTGCTATGATGTCGAATACATAGACTTCGCCATTGTTACGGGAATAGGCTACCCGGCGACACGTGTGAGGTGTTGGCTTTAGGATTTTTGGCCAACCCCCAGCCTCTAACGGATTTGATTATCCTTTACCGACTACCGTTTGAGTCGGGCTAGCATGCGGATTATCTAAATCCGTTCCGCACGTGACGTTAAGCTAAAAGAGTTAACTCTTTTAGTGCTACAATATTGAATACGTAGACTTTGTCTTTTTCCTGTGAAAAGACTAAACAGCAACGTGTATGAGACGTTGACTTAGGATTTTTAGCAAACCCTCAGCCTTCAACGGATTTGGTGTGCTCTTACCGACTACCGTTTGAGTCGGGCTTACATGCGGATTGTTTTAATCCGTTCCGCATGTGACGTTACGCTAAAGGAATAAACTCCCTTAGACTTTGTGCTACAACTTTGAATATGTAGGCTTTGCCATTGTTATGGGAATAGGCTACCCAGCAACGTGTATTAGACGTTGGCTTATCCCTACTTAGGTTTTGGGACAAAGGACCCCAGAGTCAGGCTCTGGTATCTTTTTCTACGGATAAAGACCAAACCGGCGACGCGTGTTAGGCGTCGACGTATCCTTTCTTAGGATTCAGGATAAAATTCCCCATGCGTGTGAGGCATGGATTTCGGTGTTATTAATAACAACATGCCACAATGTTGAATATGCGGACGGGTGTTCTTTTTAGCGGTTAAGAACTAACCGGCCGCGCGTGTTAGGCGCAGACTTATCCTTACTTAGGTTTCAGGATAAAATACCCCAGAATCGAACTCTGGTGTCCTTTTCAATCGGGAAAAGACTAAACCGGCAGCGCGTGTTAGGCGCAGACTTATCCCTGCTTAGGTTTCGGGATAAAATACCTAGGATGAATCCTAAATTGGTAAACTTTGGAAAAAGAGTTGGTGTGAGAAAGGAAGAATTTTATATTCTATTCCCCGAACAAGGAAGGAAGAATTTTATATTCTATTCCTTGATTCTGGAATGGAAGAATTTTATATTCTATTTCCAGTGCAAGAAGGAAACTAGAAGTGGGATCTCCACTCCGAGAATCTGGAAGATACTGACAAACTTTCCTTTTATAGGATTGGTTATCAGATCGAAAGATGAGTTCTTCGTTTATCGAAGAGAAATTTCAACTTCAGTTACAACCATAAAAAGGTTGAACCCAAGAGAAATGGAGTTCTTTCGTTCATCGAAAGGGGACTCCGAACTGAGAGTGAACCTTTTTGGTGGACTCACTGTCAATTGAAATTGATCAGCGAGGGATTTTGGTGGTAAAAATAAAATTGGGTTATCCTCTAGAATATTAAGTGTAATATTCTTCAAGGAACTTCCCGATAAATGAGTTGTCCTGAACGTACTAGGGATAGTACTTTTTCAAAAACTTCCTATTTATTGGCATTAATTGCCTGTTACCCTCTAAAGAAATTAGGCGGTAAGCACCGTTCGAATAGACTGTGTCCATTACAAATGGTCCTTCCCACTTAGGTTCGAATTTACCTTTCTTCTTAGAGGTGAGGATTATTGGTCGGCGAGCAGCGAGGACCAGATCTCCTTCCTTGAAGCTTCTTTGGCGAACCCTCTTGTCAAAAGCCCTGGACATCCTGGCTTGATAGAACTCGATGTGTTGTTGAGCTTCCAAGCGCTTTTCGTCCAGCCTTTCGAGTTCCTCAAGACGTTTTTGATGATGTTCTTCGGTCGTCATCTCCGTTGCGAGAGCGATCCGAAGGGAGGGGATTTGAATCTCCAACGGTAGCACAGCTTCGCATCCGTAGACCAACGAATATGGAGTAGCTCCCGTAGGTGTGCGTATGGTAGTACGATAAGCCCAGAGCGCTTCGCCGAGTTTATCGTCCCAATCCCGTTTGTTGGTTTTCACGAGTTTTGATAAGATCTTGATGATCGTCTTGTTGAAAGCCTCAGCTAATCCGTTAGCGGCAGGGTAATAAGGTGTTGACGAAACATCTTGGATCTTGAACTTGTCACAGAAACGGATGAAGGCGTTGCTTATGAATTGCGGACCGTTGTCATGAATGATCCGCCTCGGCACGCCATGTCGGTATATGACGTGATGCTTGATGAAGTTGATGACGTTGTTCGTCTTTACTTCTTTAAGCGGAATGGCTTCAGCCCACTTTGAAAAGTAGTCGGTGATAGCGAGGATGAATCGATCACCTTTTACTGAAGGAGGAAAGATAGGACCGACAATGTCCATACCCCATGTCTCGAATGGCCAGGACGTGGTTGACGCGTGTAACCGCTCCGGTGGTTGGTGCATATAGTTTGCATGTACTTGACAAGCGTGACATTCTCGAGCGTACTCAATCGCGTCACGAACCATTATTGGCCAGAAATATCCCATTCTTCTGATTCGATCATACAGCTTGGGACCAGGCTGATGCGCACCGCATTCTCCTTCATGTGCTTCCTTAAGAACTTCTTTTGCTTCTTCATTCGAAAGGCATCGGAGAAGCAGGTCATCGTACCCCCGGCGATACAGCGTACGGGTCTCGGTATTGTAAAAGAACCGTGGTGCTCTTCGGCGGATAGATTCTTTTTCTTTTACATCCTCCGGTAAAATGCCATATTGGACGTAGTCAATAATGGGAAAGCGCCAATCTCGGGACTCGGACCCGATTTGGGTTGAGTTCACCTCTTTGGCGTTTACGTTTCTATCTTCCTCCTCTTCAATATCCATATCGTATATGGGTACGCAGAGTTGGTGTGATCTTACTGTGACTAGCAGTTCAGTTTCGGGCGGTTGCGCGAGTGATACTGCTAGTGCTGCCAGTGCATCTGCATAAGCGTTCTGAAGACGCGGGATGTATTCAATGTAAAATTCTTCAAAAGAATCTGCCACTCTGACGGCCTCTTGGTGGTATGGAATCAGATCTGGGTTCCTGACTTCATACTCCCCACGAACTTGGTTGACAATTAGTTGAGAATCCCCAAAGGCTTCGAGATATTCGACCCCCAGCTCCTTGGCGAAACTGAGTCCTATGAGGAGTGCGTTATACTCGGCTACGTTGTTAGAGCATGGACTCGTCAGCGAATAAGCTCGAGGCATCACGTGCTTCCCTGGGGAAACTAAGACAACTCCAACTCCAGAAGTGACCTTAGGACATCCCGGAGTTACTGCTTTATTGACTGCTCTCGAGGCACCATCAAAATATAACTGCCATACTTGTTGGTGTGACGTGGTATTAACCTCGTGAGTTTCATCTGGTAAGTCATCGTATACTTCAACCGTATCTGTTGTCGGGCTTGCCGCCAAAAGATCACAAATCGTCTGTCCTTTGACCGACTTCTGCTGTTTGAAGTGCAGATCATACTGGGACAAAAGAAGGGCCCACTTTGCCAACCGCCAATTCATCGAACCTGGTTGAGTCATGAATACTCGTACCGGATTAACATTGGCAATGACGTAAATCGTCTGGCCAACTAAGTAATGTCGCATCTTCTGTACCGCAAACACCAATGTGAGACATTCTTTCTCGATCATCGGGTATCGAGACTCGGCGCCTATCAAGGTCCGACTTAGATAATAGACTGCCTGTTCGTGACCATTATCATCGTCTTGTGCTAATAAAGCACTTATCGAATGGTTCATCGCCTTGATATAAATCAAGAACGGTTTACCTGATTTTGGTGCAACAAGAACAGGTGGATTCATCAGATATGCCTTGATATCTTCGAATGCCTTCTGGCAAGCATCGTCCCAAATAAACGATACGCCTTTCTTGTTTAGCTTCGAAAATGGTTGGCACTTCCCGGAAAGATTTGAAATGAATCTCCGGATATACGCCAAACGCCCTTGCAATCCTCTGAGTTCCCTTAGGTTCTTCGGGGGTTGCAATTCATTTATCGCCTTTACCTTGTCTGGGTCAATGTGTATACCCTTAGTGGTGACGACGAATCCAAGGAATTTTCCGCTGGACATTCCGAGGAAGGATTTTGTGGGATTCATCTTTAATTGATGACTCCACATGAGATCAAACATTGTTCTCAAGTCCTTGATGTGATCTTCTTTGCTGCGGCTTTTCACCACCAAATCATCAACGTAGCATTCAACTGTTTTCCTGAGGTGTTTCTGGAAAATCTTAGTCATTGCTCGTTGGTACGTGGCACCTGCATTCTTCAGACCAAACGGCATCACCGTGTAGCAGAAGATACCGAGGGGCGTTCTGAATGCCGTGTGCTTTTCGTCATCCGGGTGCATCTTGATTTGATTATACCCCGAAAAGCCGTCCATGAAGGACATTCTTTCGAATCCACATGTATTGTCAATAATGACATCTGTGATCGGGAGGGGAAAATCATCTTTTGGACATGCTTCGTTCAGATTCCTGAAGTCGATGCAAATCCTGATCTTGCCATTCTTCTTCATGACTGGAACGATGTTGGCTAACCAGTCTGGATGTTGTTCTTCCTGGATAAATCCTGAGTCGATCAACTTTTTAACTTCAGCCTCGATGGCTTCCATGATCTGCGGACGAAACCGTCTTTGCTGTTGCTTGACAGGTTTGGCATCCGGCTTGATGTCGAGGCGGTGCATTGCCACATTGGGATCGAGCCCTGGCATGTCTTCGTAGTTCCAGGCGAAGACGTCGATATATTCTCTGATCAAGGCAATTAATTCCTCCTTTTCATCTGATGGAAGACTACCACTGATGAATATGGGCTTTGGATTGGCTTCATCACCCATATTGATTTGGACTACCTCGTCTTCGGTGGGTGGCTCTCTCTGTTCGAACCTATCACCATATTGCATGTTCAGGTGATGAACCCATGGGTCCTCCCACGTTTGCATTTGATCGTCGTCCTCCATTGTAGATGGATCAGCCATAGTCATGTTCGACATTAAGGCCTTGAACATTTCTCCCAAACTTGTGTCGGAATCTTCAGCTGACGAATCTAGCAAGTATCGATCCTTGGCTTTGTTAGCAATTTGATCTATGATTTGCCAGCCACATTCGTCATCTGACGAAACGTAGCCTAAGCCCCTCTTGTGACGATAATAGCCCTCCGGTTTACCCTTTGGTACATATGCCGCTTTGACTGGGACACGGGAACCTCGATCGAAGTATAGACCTTCTCCGAGTGTGAAATCATATCCTTGTCTTTCCATGAGCTTGCGCGCTTCTGGACTGTACTTAGACAAATGTAAACCAGACTTGTCACCATCTTCATCCTCTCTTAAGAAATGATCTGGCACCGGAAGATTTTCTCCTTTACCGAAGATCACTTCTTTTTGTCCCCCTATTTTGGCGGGAATAATCTGAGTTGTTCCGAAAGAGTGTTGGAGACGCTTCTTCGTTACATACGACGATCGGAGTGGCATACATAATTCGGGATTATCGTATAATCCCTTTATCGCATCATCAAAAGACAAGGAGTACTCTAAACCATTATTTATTTCAAGCTCGGCAAGTTACCAGTTACAACCGCCATCTGACGACTGTTCGTCGTCGAGATTGATTACAAAGGGTACAATGTCATTAAAAACAAAACCACCATTGTAATCGAATCCGGCTTCGGAATCAGCTTCTTCTCCGCTGTCCGTGCCTTGGATCGATGGTTCCGTGTCGGATTCATTACCATAAAGGAGAGAATCTGTGAAATAATTCTCATACCCTTTGAATGGTTGTTTATCCGCGACCACCGTCCTAACTCTTCCATCAGTGTCGACATATTTCAAACACTGATGTAGAGTGGAGGGAACTATAACATTACTATGGATCCAAGGCCGACCCAATAGTAAGTTATAGGATGTCTCAGCATCAATCACGTAGCACGTGACCTCCGTCTTTAAATCGCCCATTTGGCACTTTATCCGGATTTTACCCAAAGGTCTTGACCCGCTGGTGTTGAATCCGTATATGACTGTGCCTGTAGACGCCAACTTGCTGACTGGAATGCCAAGGCTGTGCATCAGTCGAAGTGGCATAATACTCACAGCGGAACCCGGATCTACTTGGATTCGGTTAACTTCGCTGGAGCCAATGTACCCGACGAAGTACAGGGGCCGATCATGATTTGAATTCTTCGTTTGCATGTCCTCTTTGGTAAAGGTGATGCAGGGAATGTTCTTGGCTGCCACATTACATTGTTGGGCTGACAATTCCAGTTCCTCGGGTGCTGGTTTGACTCGAGTAAGGAACACCTCTGAATCGGCCAGGGCTTCTTGCAAGGCTTCTCTAGTTTCCTTAGATAGCCGCAGCAATTCATAAAGTGTTATCCTTGCTGGAATGTTGGCTAGCTGAGCCATGATGTCGAAGACACGCGGATTTTTCGAACTTCCCGATTTATCTCCTCCAATTGGACGACTGAAGCGAGACTGCTTCGGGTTCTGAACCTCTTGGGATCCTTTGTCTTTCTGTTTATCTGCCGGCTGTCGTCGAACATCTTCAGCCGGTTTGGGAATTGGGATCACCCCTATCTCTGTGAGAGTCTTGGCTGGTCCCTGTTTTGTCACCCCTAGCTTAGCTGCTTGTTCATTATGTGACGGATAGTTGAAGTGGTATTGGTTCCCGCTTCTGGTGGTGAAGACTTCTTGTTCATCTTCAGAAAGTGGGAAAGTTGGGATTCCTTCGTCGTCTTTCCCTGGGATGGCGGAAACTCTGTAGCAAGACTTTCCTTTCCCTTTAGATTTCTTCGTGGATGACGATCCGGCCCATTGTTCATCTTCAATCAGGTCGGGGTGAACCCAGAGGATTTCGCCGTTCGGGGCCGTGTGTGGCACTAGTCCCTTTTGGCGCTGTCCGTGCGGGTCGTCATTCACCGTCTTCATCCTAACTTTGGTGACACGCTTCGGTTCAAACCAAGCTGTGGGTACTGACCCAAAACTGATCGACACCGCATTTGCTCCTACATTCTTGGCCGGTTTCGGAGTTATGACTCCTACATCGATCAACGCCTGGATCTTGTCCTTGAGGTGATAGCAGGATTTCGTAGGGTGGTGGACCGCTCTGTGATACGCGCAGTACCTCGGGTCCGTCACTTTAGTGGCCCCTTCATGATCCACAATCGCCGGCAGCTGGATCTTGTTGTTCTCCAACAGATATTTGAAGATGCCGGGAACTTCGTCATCTTTGAAGGAGTAGACTTTGGGAAACCTCGGCTCCGAAGACTTTTGCTTCTGAGACCGCTACTGCCAATGTGGCTGCGATTGCTGTGGAGCTCGTTGCTGCTGCTGCTGTTGCTGAGGTTGCAATTGAAAGGTTTGGTTAGCATCAACAGCATTAACCTGAGCTTTACCTTTTCCCTTCTGATTGAAGTTCTGCTTCGGAGGATTTGTAGCCGGTTGGCCTCTCTCCGCCTTCTTCCTCCTGAGGAATCGCTCAGCTTGCTCGCCTCGGACCTTCAAGTCCTTCCATGTCTTGGATAGAGCTGTGCCCATTGCTTCCAAAACATCCAGCGAGAGGTTGTTGTGGCAGGTCTGAAGAATGAACTCCTCGCTGATCGGGTCCCGGCAATTCATCGCCTTATTCCGGAACCTTTTGACGAAGACTTCGACCAATTCTCCGTCCTTCTGCTTCTCATCGAGCAATGTCCCGATAGAGATTTCAGTGTCGTCGTCGAAGAAATTCGCAAGGAATTTGGTCTCCATGTCGTCCCAGCTGTTTATGCTTCCTGGCTTGAGGCGACGATACCAATCGAAGGCAGCTCCGCGAAGAGTGCCGACGAATGACCGCACCATCAGAGG
>BQKN01064121.1:0-10109 GCA_022839385.1 Asparagus kiusianus
TCTCCCTCACCCTCACGAAAACACCTCCAGCTTCGTCGCCCACCTGCACCGCCACCCCCTCCGGCCTTCACAGCCGCCAGCATCACCATCCACGCTCTCTCTCCTGCCTCAACCCACACCGCCGCCAGCTCGAGTCCCGCCGCCGTCGACCGCTCCTCCCCCATCTCCTCTCTCCCTGCGACCGCCCCATCACCGCCAGCGAACGCCGACTGCCTCGCCGCCAGTGCTCCTCCTTCGACCTCCTCTCCCCAGGCCGAGAATCGCCGCCCAAGCATCACCCCAGCAGCCCCCTCGTTCCCCTCCAGCCGCTGTCCGACCACCCCACGACGCCCTCCGACCAGATCCGACGAACCCAAGCCGGCCAACCTCCACCCTCGTCGCCGTGACCCCCACCTCAGCCGCCTCCAAGCTCGCCGTCCAGCCACCGCGTCCATCGCCGACGAACTCGCTGCCCTCGCGCCTCTCCTTCGTCGCACACCACCTGTTCGACGATATGCCGACGCAGTCCTGACGTCACTTGAGATCCGTCGTGCCGCGTCCGCATCGACCCGTCGCCTCGTCATTAGACCCCGTGGTCTCGCAGGCAAGATCCTACTCCTCTTGACTTGTCAATTCAATTTTAGACATTTGAATTGATTATAAGCATGTTAGACTGCAATATGATTATGCTATAAGATGATTCCTGTGATATGTTACTACCTGCGTGGAATTGATTGACATGAATGACTGTGTGGAGTCTTGTTGTTATATCACCTAGTTGTTATCCAATAGGAAACTGTACATGAAAACGACTTCTGTCAAAGTATGATCTATAGGCGAGGTTTTAAAGCATGGCTGTACCCTTGATACCGATGTCCCGGTATGAGGTTTCCTTGATTATTATTATTATGGTATCGGCTGGATGATGCACACTTGATCGGACATGTTATGAGTCACGGTTGTTTTCATAGTTTTACAGAAGTTGACCCATGGTTACCCTGTGGTTAGTGCATAACATTTCATGTACAGTTACTTAATTAATCTGACAAACATGGGGTTTAAAGGGGAATTGGATGAAGAATATACCATTTATATAAACGGGCACATGCGCTTTCCTGTTATCGTGTTATTGTGTTATCGAGATATTTGGGCCAGAGGGCCAAGACTTGACTGGAAGGCGGCCCCCGGATAAGGCTTAAGGGGACCCGATTATATATTTGAAAATATTCTTCCCCAATTCAAATAACTTGTAAAACAAGAATAATGTGCTTGAGTGACTTGATGGATCTTGTTGGTTATGTTGAGATGTGGACCGGTTGTATCTCTGTTCGGGATTAATATTTAATTGTCTATAATTTGAGACATAAGGTATATTCATGAGGGTTTCCTTGTTTGGATTATTTCGCTCGACGTACTACGTCTCAACTTGTAGATTTTTAAATATTAATTCCATCTAGTTGTATGACCCGGTTATGTGGATGATTATAGGATGGCTAGCTGTATGATCTTGTTACTCGGATGTTTATGTTTTCTCCTGAATGTTATACTCTAGTGATGGATTATATCTAGCTTGTTAGTATTTCAGCTGCATGTTTCTATTTGTTATTATTGTCATTGCATTGGTCATTCGACTGTATTATTATTTTCCCGAGTGGGGTCTTGCCGTGCGTCATGCACCTGACGTACACCTGTTTTCTCTGGTGTACGTCAGACTTAGGAGAAGAGCAGGTTCACCAGGAGCCATAGGATTCTCAGCAGGAGTACCTTGAAGATGGTGTAGCAGAAGAAACTGAAGCTTAGTTATTTGATCTTAGTTTCCTTTTATAGCATTTCTTTCCGCTGGATCATTGTATTTTATATTTTCAGTATTTCGTTCGGATAGTCTTGTATAAGGGCATGTTGACCCGAATTTTATGTCTGGGATGATATTCATTTGTGATATGTATTATTTTATTCTGAGTTGTCTTTATATTCTTGCTATCTGTGATCGGGGACATGTGACTTCGCATTGTTTATATTTCTTGACGCTTAGCGTATTAGATTGAGAAGACGGGGTCTAGCACTTATCTCTCCTCAGTCTAATACGTCGCGGGCTTGTTCACGTTCCGATTCCCCTGTATTTTGGGAAGCGGGGCGTGACAAGGTTATTCTTAAGAATATTTTGAGTGATATTCTCCAGAAACTACCTGTTAAAATTAAGGAAATAATTTATACTCGTATACCTATTGGAGTATTCAGGTTATTCTTAAGAATATTTTGAGTGATATTCTCCAGAAATTACCTGTTGAGGATAGGGAAACAGTTTAGACTCGTGTACCTATTGGAGTATTCAGGTCTCTTTTTTGTTGGTAGAGATGAACCCGGAATCGGAGAGGAAGAATTTTATATTCTATCTCCTGGTCTCTTGTTTGTTGGTAGAGATAAACCCAGAATCGGAGAGGAAGAATTTTATATTCTATCTCCTGGTGCAAAGGAAACTCGAAGTGGGATCTCCACCTAGAGAATCTGGATTGGTTTGAATAATCCTAACTATCATAAGGTTTGATTATCCAATTCAAAAGTTGACCTTTCGTTCGCAAAATGAATCGAAAGGAGATTTGGTTATGGTCCTAACTGTAGTAAGGTTTGACCAAGTAGGGGTTGAGATGATCCTAACTGTTTAAAGGTTTGATCATTCAATTTGTGGACCTCTCGTTCATGAAAGGAATCGAGAGGGGATTTTGGCTTTGGTCCTAACTGTTTAAAGGTTTGACCAAGTGGGAGTTTGATACGATCCTAACTGTCATAAGGTTTGATCGTTCAATTTGTGGACCTCTCGTTCATGGAAGGAATCGAGAGGGGAATTTGGCTTTGGTCCTAACTGTTTAAAGGTTTGACCAAGTGGGAGTTTGATACGATCCTAACTGTCATAAGGTTTGATCGTTCAATTTATGGACCTCTCGTTCATGGAAGGAATCGAGAGGAGATTTTGGTTTTGGTCCTAACTGTTTAAAGGTTTGACCAGGTGTGGGTTTTGAGATGATCCTAACTGTTTAAAGGTTTGATCACTCAATTTGTGGACCTCTCGTTCATGGAACAAATCGAGAGGGGATTTTGTTTGTGGTCCTAACTGTTTAAAGGTTTGACCATGTGATGGTTTGAGACGATCCTAACTATTTAAAGGTTTGATCGTTCAATTTGTGGACCTCTCGTTCATGGAACGAATCGAGAGGGGATTTTGGTTTTGGTCCTAACTGTTTAAAGGTTTGACCAGGTGAGAGTTTTGAAACGATCCTAACTGTTTAAAGGTTTGATCGAATGCGAACTTGAGACGATCCTAACTGTTTAAATGTTTGATCGTTCAATTTGTGGACCTCTCGTTCATGGAACAAATCGAGAGGGGATTTTGGTTTTGGTCCTAACTGTTTAAAGGTTTGACCAAATGAGTAGTGAGAGTGTGTGGTGTTCATCATTTTGTTCATAATAATTAGGTTATCCCTAAGAATATTATATTTAACATTCTTCCGGGAATTTCCCATTACATGAATTATCGACCCCCAGTTTTCTTTGCAAAACTGAGGAGTACGTCCTCATCAGTCGCATGTTTGGGTTATCCTTAAGCATATAAGATTCTCTAGGAACTTCCTGTTACATAAATCATCCACCCCCAGCTTTCTTTGTGAGGCCAGGTTTAACCTTGTACTTAGTTGGATGACGGAGAAGCAGTTTATACTCGTATACTTTTTGGAGTAACATAAAGAAGCAGTTTATACTCGTGCATCCAATTGGAGTAGGGGAAAACAGTTTATACTCGTGTGCCCAATGGAGTAGGATGCGTCCTCATTTGGCTTGTTTTGCCGTTATGACGCCGGAGTCAATTAAGGCTTGGATCTTATTTTTGAGTCCGAAGCAAATATTAGTGGGATGAAGAACCCTTCTGTGGTATGCGCAGTAGTTTGGATCCGTAACCATCTGAGCACCCTCTTGATCTTTAATAGGTGGCAGCTCAATTTTGTCGTTGGCCAGAAGGTATTTCAAAATGGTTGGAGCTTCATCATCTTCGAAGGAATACTCCTTTTGGAACCTCGTGTCGAGAGTCGCATTCCCAGTGATTGCAGACGTCGTCGGTTGGCTCCTCTCAGTTTTCTTCCTTTTAAGAAAATGTTCAGCTTGTTCACCGCGCATTTTCAAATCCTTCCAAGTTTTGGATGGTACGATCCCCAGGACTTTCAGGACATCGATGGAAAGATTGTTGTGGCATGTCTGCAAGATGAATTCCTCTGTGACAGGATCTCTGCAATTCATTGCCTTGTTACGGAAGCGTTTGATAAAATTATCGACCGACTCTCCGTCATTTTGCTTTTCATCCAAAAGGGTTCCGATTGACACTTCGGTATCATCATCGAAGAAGTTGCTGAGGAACAAACTTTCCATGTCATCCCAGTAGTTGATACTCCCTGGTTTGAGGCGTCGATACCAATCGAAGGCGGGTCCACGAAGGGTGCCAACGAATGACCGGACCATTAAAGCCTCGTTTCCAGAGATTACGCCCAAATGTGACTTGAAATAAATCAAGTGCTGAATAGGCGAGCTCTTTCCTTCAAACGGTGTGAAGTTGATCAGATGGAATTTTGTCGGGTATGGAATTGAATCCCATTCTCTTGAATAAGGATATGGAATACCCGTCTTCTTCACCTCTTGAGCCGTCATCAAAGTATTGACTTTGTTTTCAAGCTCTTTCATTCTCTCATCATCATCTTCATTCGAAGGACATTGAGGAGAATGAGTTTGATCACCCCCTGTAAGAGGCGCCATCGAACTACCCCCAATGTCATTGCTGGGAGAATCCGTTAAACCACCCCCAGCGTTACTGCTATTGGGAGGTGTATCAGCCAAGATGACTTCATCCACTTCTGGATCACTGTCGTCTATGACATTCTGAGCGTGGCGGCTGGATTCAGCTCGTTGACTGGACTCAGGATTTTGAGGCTGTTGAGCTAACAGCTCTTTCATTTGTTGGATCGCCAACTCCATCTCTGTCTTCAGTTCAACTCTAATTTCTTCACGCTGTTTGGCTAGAGCTTCTTGAAGTATTCGAGCGAACTGATCAGCAGTAATTGTGAACACTTCTCTGACTTGTCCTGCGCTAGACATCGTATCATCCGAAGCGATGGCTGAACAAGTGTCTGAAAGTTCATCCTCCGAGGATATCCCTTCATGCTTTCTTTTATCAACCATGTTGATAGCGGCTTCAGAGAATTCATCCTCTTGAGCAGCAAGCTTCTTGTGGAAATATCTCAGCTTGGGCTTTGACATTTCGGCTCTAGTGAGTCGTGTACAGGAACAATGAGAGATTATTTCCCGGACAGTTCTCTTTCGTGTTTTGTTCATACCCCCAGCTTGATAGTACGATTCATCGGTATGATTGCCGAAAAATTTTATCGTCTGTTGGTATGACCTCTCAGGTATGACGGTACCTTTTGGTGAACACGTCTCCTTCTGAGGGTGTAAAACCTTGTTGGCATTCTCGGGACGATTTATTACTGTCCTTGAGCGATCCAAGGTTATGTCAAGAGTTACACGTTTAGAACCACCCCCTTGTGGGTATGAAATCTTCACGGGCTCCGAATGTTGGTTTTGTACAACTTCAGACTTTGGGATCCAAACTTTGCAGAGTTTTGGTGGTTCTTTGGTTACCGTTTCTTTCTTCCCTTTGATCTTTTGTTGTAAGAGAGCACGGACATGAGCAGCCTTTGCACGACGCTTTTGTATGCGTTCTTTGAGGGTTGAGCGAGCCCTTTTTACAAGAATCCATTCATCCATTGTTGGTTTAGTAGAGACATGAGTGATTGCTTGTTGAAACAACTGACTCACTCGATGCCTCCTCGACTCTAAATCCGCATGATAACGAATTCCGTCGGTTTGTTCCAAGGCTTTAGCCATTTGGCGAGCGCGGCGCTGACGTTGTCTCTGGCGAGCCCTTTTTGTCAGTACCGGTGGGATTTGATTCCATGACTCTTTAACTGGGGAAGAGTCATTGTGAGCAGAGATGTTGCGAGTAGAATTCTCAGCAACAATCAGACGAGAGTCTTCATTTGTAGCATTTGACCATTTAAAGAGCTTCAACGAAGATAAAGTCTTCCTGCATTTGCGAGGCGAGGAAATCTTTGCAGATGAGAATGACAAGTATTCCTCAAACTTCGTTTGGTCGAACTCATACTCGACCGCTGATTCAATTGGGATCTTGATGATCGGCTGCGACACGACGGTCTCGGCAGCGAGACCGTTGGCTCCCACTGTGGTCGCCAGATTGTTTTCGTCAAAAGTTGATCTTGTTGTCGAATTCATTATATCTTCGGTCGATTACAATAAATTCAAAGAAAACAGCCTTTTTATAAGACTCTTTTACACAACAAAATTAAAGATTACAACTCTTGAGAAAATAAACGCAGGATCGTTATTTGGATCACTGCTTTTGTGGGATCTTTGCCTGTGCCGGGAACGCTTTAGCTCGTTGACCACCGAATCACAGATTCTGATTGAATTGTGAGAGGCTTATGATTCTTCCTTCGTTATCGAAGTGAGAATTGGAAACGATATCTTATCGATGTAAGATAGTCATTCTTCTTGAAATCAAGTCTAAGCTCGAATGTCAAGGAATCACTCCAGGAACTGAAATCTCTGCTCTTTCTGCTCTGGAATGCTCTCTGGTCAGCCTTGGATCGTCCTTGTGCTAACCTCTCCAAAAAAATGATCTCAGGGGGTATTTATAGCCTCGAGAAGAAAACTGTCTTCCGAGACAGTGTTTGCTGTCTCGCCCAGCGAGACAGCAAATTTGCTGTCTCGCCCGGCGAGACAGTAAAACAGTGTCTCGGAAATCTTTAACTGCCTGACAGTTTCTTGTAACTGCCTTCCCACATTTTGAAACTCCGTTATTCTGGCAGTTATCAACGTGATTCTCGCCCACGACGTTCCCCACGTTCTTGAACAGTTAGTGGCCACGTGTCGGCAGTTTCACAAAGCGGTTTTGACCTTCTGAGAGCTGTCTCGCCTGCGAGACAGTAAATGCTGTCTCGCATGGTGAGACAGTAAATACTGTCTCGCGTGGGCGAGACAGTAAAGACTGTCTCGCGTGGGCGAGACAGTAAAAGACTGTCTCGCACAGGCGAGATAGTAAACACTGTCTCACACGTGCGAGACAGTAAAGACTGTCTCGCGCGGCGAGACAGTCCATACTTGTGTTCTTTCTTGACATTTTGGATGACTTCCTTCTGAGCTGTGTTTGGATACCTTTCAGCATTTTTTGACGCCTACAGATACCCCCTCCAAAGTATTCCAGACTCATTCTTTTATAGAGGAGTTCTGGGATACTTTGGATAAGATGGATTTTACTTACGATCCTTTCAATACTTGGTTGAGTAGATCGTGTAAATGACTTCAACTCTTGATCTCTTCTTTCTTTAGCCTATTCAGTTCTTTGTAGAATAGCTAACGTTCTCCCGGTGTCACGTTTATCGCTTGACCGTTGTCGAAATCTTGAATTGAAGTTGGAACTTGTACTGGTGGATTCAGCTTTTATCATCACATTGTATCGGTCTTCATGAGAACACGGATTGTTAGGTTATCCTTAAGAATATTCTGAGTAATATTCTCTAGAAACTTCCTATTAATAGTAGGGAAACAGTTTATACTCGTGTACCTATTGGAGTATTCAGGTTATTCTTTAAGGACCATGAATTTTAATACTAGTTAAAATAATTTTTTAGTATTTCAAAATATTTAATTATTATTTATAAACGAGTATTTGTATTTTTCTCGATTTCCTATAATTTTCTATGATTTAAAAACCAATTATATTTATTTAAATGGTTTTAATATTTATAAATTTATTTCGTGCAGTAAAATTTTCTAGAATTAATTTGTTATGTTATCAGTACTATTACGTATTATTTTAAATAATATGTTGTACTATTAATTCTATTACGAATTATTTCGTATAATATATAGTATTATTAATTACGTGTTTTTGGTATAATTTATTGTAATATTTTTATTGTTACATATTATCTATCATATTAGTATAACTAGTACGTTTTACTGTGTACGTAATTATCACATAATTATTTAATTTTAAATGTTAGTAAATATATTTTTATTATTAATTATTCTTGTTTAATTATACAATATGGGTATTTTTCAACTATTTCGTATCAAATATTGTATTAGCTCAACATGTACGTTTTTAATTGTAGATAATTATTATGTAATTAGTTTAATTTTTAAGTACTCAAAAGTATTTATTTTAATTATTTTAACCTAAACCCTAACCCTAATTACAATTATATATATATGTATATGTTTTCGTTTTCCCCCTACTGTTCATCTCTTCCGCCGCCATCTTCTCCCTCACCCTCACGAAAACACCTCCAGCTTCGTCGCCCACCTGCACCGCCACCCCCTCCGGCCTTCACAGCCGCCAGCATCACCATCCACGCTCTCTCTCCTGCCTCAACCCACACCGCCGCCAGCTCGAGTCCCGCCGCCGTCGACCGCTCCTCCCCCATCTCCTCTCTCCCTGCGACCGCCCCATCACCGCCAGCGAACGCCGACTGCCTCGCCGCCAGTGCTCCTCCTTCGACCTCCTCTCCCCAGGCCGAGAATCGCCGCCCAAGCATCACCCCAGCAGCCCCCTCGTTCCCCTCCAGCCGCTGTCCGACCACCCCACGACGCCCTCCGACCAGATCCGACGAACCCAAGCCGGCCAACCTCCACCCTCGTCGCCGTGACCCCCACCTCAGCCGCCTCCAAGCTCGCCGTCCAGCCACCGCGTCCATCGCCGACGAACTCGCTGCCCTCGCGCCTCTCCTTCGTCGCACACCACCTGTTCGACGATATGCCGACGCAGTCCTGACGTCACTTGAGATCCGTCGTGCCGCGTCCGCATCGACCCGTCGCCTCGTCATTAGACCCCGTGGTCTCGCAGGCAAGATCCTACTCCTCTTGACTTGTCAATTCAATTTTAGACATTTGAATTGATTATAAGCATGTTAGACTGCAATATGATTATGCTATAAGATGATTCCTGTGATATGTTACTACCTGCGTGGAATTGATTGACATGAATGACTGTGTGGAGTCTTGTTGTTATATCACCTAGTTGTTATCCAATAGGAAACTGTACATGAAAACGACTTCTGTCAAAGTATGATCTATAGGCGAGGTTTTAAAGCATGGCTGTACCCTTGATACCGATGTCCCGGTATGAGGTTTCCTTGATTATTATTATTATGGTATCGGCTGGATGATGCACACTTGATCGGACATGTTATGAGTCACGGTTGTTTTCATAGTTTTACAGAAGTTGACCCATGGTTACCCTGTGGTTAGTGCATAACATTTCATGTACAGTTACTTAATTAATCTGACAAACATGGGGTTTAAAGGGGAATTGGATGAAGAATATACCATTTATATAAACGGGCACATGCGCTTTCCTGTTATCGTGTTATTGTGTTATCGAGATATTTGGGCCAGAGGGCCAAGACTTGACTGGAAGGCGGCCCCCGGATAAGGCTTAAGGGGACCCGATTATATATTTGAAAATATTCTTCCCCAATTCAAATAACTTGTAAAACAAGAATAATGTGCTTGAGTGACTTGATGGATCTTGTTGGTTATGTTGAGATGTGGACCGGTTGTATCTCTGTTCGGGATTAATATTTAATTGTCTATAATTTGAGACATAAGGTATATTCATGAGGGTTTCCTTGTTTGGATTATTTCGCTCGACGTACTACGTCTCAACTTGTAGATTTTTAAATATTAATTCCATCTAGTTGTATGACCCGGTTATGTGGATGATTATAGGATGGCTAGCTGTATGATCTTGTTACTCGGATGTTTATGTTTTCTCCTGAATGTTATACTCTAGTGATGGATTATATCTAGCTTGTTAGTATTTCAGCTGCATGTTTCTATTTGTTATTATTGTCATTGCATTGGTCATTCGACTGTATTATTATTTTCCCGAGTGGGGTCTTGCCGTGCGTCATGCACCTGACGTACACCTGTTTTCTCTGGTGTACGTCAGACTTAGGAGAAGAGCAGGTTCACCAGGAGCCATAGGATTCTCAGCAGGAGTACCTTGAAGA
>BQKN01064123.1:0-37972 GCA_022839385.1 Asparagus kiusianus
ACCGCCCTTGGATTCAACATCATCATTTCCTATCTTATATAGACATTTATACCTTCTAATTTCCTTTGAAGAACAGTTTGCTTAGAAAATGACTAATGGATCTTTTCAATTTGTGCTTAAACTATTTTGGTAGTTTGTATTTCATCTTGTTTTACAGTGTACTCAAGCTTGTGATAACTAAGGGTTAGGACTAGTTAGGGCTAAGTGTTACTCATCTGTGAAGAGGTTGGTTATACGACTAGTTTCAGGTAGATTTTCGGATACGGTCTTTGTGAGCCTACTAAATCGGATTGTGATTCAGGTGACCTCTGGCCATAGTGTGGAAGCCCCTTCGTGACAAGAAAGAGTGGATGTAGGATTGTTTTTCGAACCACTATAAAAATCTCGTGTGCTCCTAGGTAGGTTTTTTGTTTGGTTGTTCAGTTTTATTTTTCTATTTTTTTACTATATGTTTTGTGTTTTAGCGAAAAACTGTAGCAAACTTATTCAACTCCCTCTAGGCTTGCATCTCAGATTTAACAATATTTTCCCATGTTAATCATCAACTTGAACTTTTGTGTTCATTGATCTTCAACAACACAACCCTTTGAAATAGTATAACATTCATGCCTTAAATAGTAGTTGCCTCTTGCCTGACTAGTATTGTGCTTACCCAATTGTACTATGCTATCCTAATTGTACTGTACTGTGCTATAAAACATATTGTTAATCACATGTTGGAATTGATTTAACTTCAATACTCCTTAATTGGATGCTTTTCTCCGTATCAAAGACCACCTACTTCACCATCCAATCTATTTTCCGTGAACACCATGCGTCACTAAATGTCACAAGGAAAGAATATGGCCAAACCTTCATCCAGCTAATCCACTTATCCTAAAGTTTCCTTATGTTTCTATAAATCTATGGTGTCTCAACAGATTAGTTGTTTCTTTCAAACTGTTTGCAACATTATGTGTTGTCATGAAGAAGTTACAAATGAATATTAAAAACTTTATGATAGTAAATGTTGGAACCATATTTAATAGCTGACAAAATTACGTGTGATGTGTATTAACCAATATTGAAAATAACGATAACGCATAATGTAACACTCTATCTTCTATTAAGGGTTAAGAAAAAAATGTAAAAAAATACACTGCATAACATAGGTTTTTTTATTTATTAATTATTTAGATATTTAACAAACTATTCATAATGACTTTAATAATTAGAATCATCAAATTTTGCAAACATGATGGAGGACTGGAAGAGTTACATGAGTTAGGATTTAGAAGGCTTCATCTTCGTCGAAAGGTGATTAGGACTTAGAAGCTCAAGTGGCATTGGAGGTAGAGATGGAGTTAGGATTTTATAAGCTAGCTAGAGGAGATATGGGAGCCAAGGAAGAACTAGAGAGGAGCCTTGTCATTGGTAGAGATAGAGGACTAGAAGAGCCTTGTCGTCAGCGAGAGCCTTCATCTTCATTGAAGGCATGAGAGGAAGAAGAGATCAAGAGGTTTCCTCATCGAAGGAAGAGGAGGTGGAGGGGGAGGAGATGAGGGAGGCGTTGGAGATGGGGTCAGGGCGCGTGAATGAAATTAGGGTTGGGGAATTCAATTAGGAATTTATTTTGGTTAATGTGATACTAATTTGGATGGCGGAGATATCACTACACGTCCAAATCTGATCATCAATTTAATTCAATTTAACTGAATTTAACAAGTGTTAAATAATGCCTAACGTCATGTGGGTAAAACACATTTTTTGGTGTTATTTTTGCGTTAAATGCAAATGTGTTTTATGCCTGAGTTTATAACACTTTGACTCTGTTAGGTGTTGAAACAATTTTGTTCTACCTTGATATTACCAATAATGTTTTCTCCGCGGTGTTATGAAATTCATGCAGCATATAAGAATGATAGTTTAATCATATCTATACATCATGCAAAAAGTTTTTTTTCTGTGTACAGGGCTTCATCTACATATCTTCTGTGATTGATGAAGATGATCGAGGAGCAGCTTCAATTCGATCAGGGCTCAGATATCTATACAAAGAAGCAGAAAGGGCATCAAAACTATTGGTGATCTCAAGGGTATCAAATGAGAAGGTTCTCCCCTGGATGGTATCATCTTCTGGAGCCATTCGCTGCTATGACACAGTTTCACTTAGTCATAAGCTCTCGCTTCACCGCCACGCACTGCAACCAATTCTGATCCATGTGCTCATGTGGGAGAAACCATTGGCATCTCTCAGCAGGGGGATTGAACAATCTACAGATGCTCCACGACCTTTGCCTCTACCACAACCGCCAATTCAGCTTTCTCAGAATTTAGCACGTGATGATGCATCTGAGGCAGCGCTGCATAGGGATACAGCTGGTGACATCTCCTTTAGATTTCATGATTTCTCATTTCCAAACAGCTGGGTCTGACTTTTAGGGCAGGTTGCGAGATTCCACGCTCCTCTGTATATATGTAGTTATGGTTCCCTGTTGTAGGCTTTTACTGCCACTTCGTCTCAGCTCTTGTGTAATATGGAGATGCTTGTTATAGTAATGCTTTTGTAACACTCGAGGTTATGGATGTGCCAATATCATATCTTTAAGTAGACTAAGATCTAATTGTGTGTAGAGCGTGCAGGATTGTGTGCTGACTGTTGTAACGATATAGAGAATATAATAAAGGTTTAAGGAGATAGATTCTGGTTTGGACGGTGAAATACGTGGCTTCATGCCTTTTAAGTCATTTGGAAAGAAGTGAATGCTTTCAGGGCTTTCCAAATTTTGAATAATATGCAGTTATTGTATTAGAGTGACCTATTTTATGTGTGATTGTATGAGATTGAAATCGTATGGGCTGTATGAATCATACGAGCTGCTAAATATATGATTGAAGATCTCATAGCATGGTGCGTGTGTGTGTGTGTGTGTACAGGTAGAATGATGTTCTGAAATTTGCTGTTTTGTTTCAGCTAAGGGTACTACAAGTTTGGTTTTGAGGTGTAAGATGATGCAGAATTTATGAATTCATGGAGATATTGTAGTTTTCTAGTCTTACCAATGTCAGAACTTCATGCCCAAGGACATACAGCTCACCAGGAGGATCAGGAAGAGAGGGCTTAATCTCTATAATCTGGAATGGGTTGCACATCGTCTGAGCTAGGAACGTATTAAGATTGGTGAACACCTGGAATTGCGTAGAATTGGTCGCTTATGTTGAGAGTTTTATCGGATATTTTATTAGGAGCGAAAAAGCTAATCTCTTGCTCATGTACGCCATAGCACTTCTTAGAACTGATGCCTAAGAGGTATTTTTGGAGCTCGTTTGAAATTATATAATTGACTGCACTGTGGTTATCTGACAGATTTCCATTTAACAAGTTTCCCCTAGAATTACCTGACAGTACAGACCTCCAAAGAATCCTCTATGACCTGTTTGGCTGAATGAATACAAAACCTGAACCTAAGAAGCAAAATAACACAAAAGTGATCATTATCTCAGCTTTTTTGGGAAAATATATATTGCTTATTTTGGTGGAAAATGCTTGGAAAAGTTTTCTGAACCATAGAAGATAACTGAAATCTCCAAACTATCCCTCTATCCTTCCCGTGAATGACTTGGAACATCATGCTGCTCTTATGTAAGGTGTTGTGATAAAATTTATACCCCACCATCGTCCTCTCCTACACACCCCTTTCTCTTCCCTAGCCAAATACATTGTTTTGGTACATTACTTTTATAGGATGTTTATGGAGATGGAGACCAATTTCCATCATTTTTCCATCATCCATATTCCTTGCAAACCAACATCAGATATTAGAAATCCTTTCAAGTAGTAATGTTGAGCAAAACAAGTAAGCCGCAAATTTGTCGAAACTTTTTCTGCAGATATCAGATCCAGCAAAACTAGGCTAACTTGCATAAAAATGAACCTTCATTCAGGGTATGATGACAGCAATTGATGGGATGAGTAACGCAAGTAAGACAAATTCCCAATTGATACAACACAAAATTTGTTCGAAGCAGCGTCTTGGCTTTCAATTGGAAATGCTTATATATGGTAGTAATGTGAACTGGGCTTCTGGAATTAAATGTAATTTAATACTTTCACGCTTTATAGATCTTTAAAGTGCTCACATTTATTTTTAGTTACTTGTCATCTAGGATAGTCAAAAATCCAAGTTTAGCCAGAGGATAATTCCCAATGTGGCATAAATTTTGATTTTCAACTCAGGTTCACTAGATTCACTTTCATTGTTTCTCCTTTGAGTGAAAAATATGTGCGCGTAATCAAAAGGATGTCCTATAGTTTCAAGTCTGAATTCTCTAAGAATGAGCAAAGAGAGCAAATGGGTCATTTGCCCTCCCCATTGTATGGCTTAGAACCACCTACTCGTATGTGGACGGTTCTGAGCGGATTCCTATTGTTGATTTCACTCAATTAAAGTTGATGCAGGGAGCTGTCCCCTATCTAAAACATAAACTTGCCTCAGAATATAGTCTTGATATATGTCATTAAGCTGGACGAAGTAACATTTCACCAAAAGATCAGAACTCTAAACAAGTTTGTCAGTCCACCGCAGTGCTGACCAACATCCACGCTAGAGAGAGTAACTCAATCTGTCCCTATTAGGTAAAACAAGGACCTTAATGTCCTAGGACAATACCAATTTTAACAATGGTAACAATATATTAAAAAAAAGTAAGATATTCCAAGCAACCTACAAAGTTACAGCTAAAACAAGATCAATTCAAAAAGGTGGAAGTAGATCAGTCCTCCAATGCTATGCGCCTGTAAACAGCTCTAAAAGTCTGCCCTCCATTTCTCGCAACTTTTTGCCCTTCTTCAGTAGCAGAAGTCAGGAGCTTCACAACTGGATCCAACTCCAGTTCTTCTTCTGGCACTGCTGTAAACAAGGGATGATCCTCCATGCAAGATCTCATCCAAACACCGAGCTCTTCAACATCAGTTATTGTGTAAATAATCCCACCAACTTCCAGAGCATATGCATACTCATCGAGCAGCTGTATGCTGATAACCCTACGCCTATGATTCTTCTCCTTGAAATGGGGATCGGGAAACAGAAAGAACATTTTCGAAAGCTGCGCTTTGCCAAAGTAATTAGGTAGGTATTTCATAGAATTCGTACGGACAACTGAGATGTTTTCATATTGGCCTGGGTTAGTAGCTCTTAAGGCCAATATCCTCTCCTTGACATACTCTGTTACCTGTGGAGGAATCTCGATGAGATATAGATATAAAGGAAGAATGAAAACAATCCCGTAAAAATCAAAATGTCAATAGATGTTTACCTTGTCCCTTAACTCCATTCCGATCATTAGTGTATCTGGGAAAAGAGTTGAGAGACTGATGAGTAAACCCCCAAAACCACAGCCGATATCAGCGAACCTGATCTTGGGAAGTAGTTCACTGTTCTTGTTCTCATCTTCTCCTCCACTTGGGAAAAAGTGAGGAAAATGTTGAAAATAGTCGACATCTGAGGGGCTGATTGGAATTGGGAAGTGAGAGTCACTTAGGGGATTGCTGTGAGCTCTTGCTCTGTAGAAGCGCTTCCTTGGAAGGCGAGTGCATTGCCCATTTCCTTTTATCTTGTTACTGTTCTCTGATATCGGATCCATGTTGCAATCAGTGCCGGTAATAGTTACTTGTAGACCGCAGAATTCAGCTCAACTTTCGTGTGCATGGAATCACCCTTCCGGATTGGGAAAGAGATAAATAGAGCCCGGATGGCCTGCCAAAAGAAAGGCTGTTAGTTTTAGACAAATAAGCAATTCCTTTTTGTCATGATTATTCCATGTTAAATAGTTGGAGCAAGCAACAAAACCCCCAATATATAACAAGGTACAAGGAAATTACTGCCGATGCCTGGAGATAAAGAAAGAGGCAGCGAACAAATTTCAAATACTACGAAGCTTTTTTTTAGTCTAGTTCCTGACTGTGAAGCAAGCTGCAAAATTCTAAAAGATCTAGATTAGCAAAGCGGAATTATGATGCAGACGAACAAGGTTTGAAGAGAGAGTCTCCTAGCAAAAAATTCTAGACGATCTAGATTAGTAAAGCGGAATTATGATGCAGATGAACAAGGTTTGAAGAGAGAGTCTCCTATCCAATTCTTCTAGTAGCCATGAATACACCGGATCGATAATTGCCTCAGAATGCACCAGAAGACTTAACACTTTAGTGTACGCTTAAAATCTACAATTGCTCCATGTATTAATAGAAAATTGGAGGCTTCTCTAGAAAAATATGAAACTGAATTTTGGAAAATATAAGTTTCTCAAAAATCAAGAGTACCAAATTGAGCAACCCATAACTCAAACAGATGAAAGTATACCTTAAAAACAAGAATATAGTTGTCATATAAATGTCAATAGATTTCTGCTGAAAGCTGATTTGAACAGATATGAGGGAAACTCCAAATAGCCACAAGGACTTCAATAGATAATGGAAATGAAACAGAAAAAGGAAATGGTTTCTCTCTTATTTTACTATTGAAAGTAAATGGGAAATTTACTGATGGCATGACTCATCTCGAGATCAATAGAAAATACAATTTAATGTTCTCCATGAGCAACGTTGGAGAGATAATATTGATATCTGTCTTGAGAAAATTTCATCTCTATCTCAGTTTCTAATTCATATATATACCATGTTCTTCTTGCTCACCATTTTAATTTTTTGCACATGCTTAGAGCATTTCTGCTGCAGTTAACAACTATAATATTACAACAAGAAAATTTGGTTCAAAACAGAAAACCTAAGCATATTACAACTATATATCAACCAATACACCCTTTGGTTGCCTTCTGTTGGAACTTAATCTTCTGTTTCAGCACCGAAGACAAAGAACGCGTCAAAACAAGGGAACAATCAGCAAAAGGCACATCAGCCAGTCGATAGATGGTGCCTCAGATGTCAAGGGCAGTCGATAGATGGTGCCTCAGGTGTCAAGTTCTGTCTGGTTGATAATAGCAGTATTAGATGGTGCTGACAGGTGTCGAATATGCTTTGGAATTTCAGAACACCACCTTAGGCAGTGTGACAGGTGCCTAGCATGTGATCGTGTATTTTAGGAAAGCAGATTGGAATAGGGTTTCTGATTTGTTTTGTACTCGGGTTTAAACCAAGTTATTTATAGTGGATAGTGTCGTGTAACGATGAGGCACCGCTAAGGCTATTTGCGCCTATAGTGGTAAAATAACAACAAATAGCGCATAGTCAAATAGTGGTCCAATTTAAATATATTAAATATGCTAAAAATAAGAAAAATCAATGTAAGGACAGGGCTTCATCGAGGGCAGGGCTTCATCGAGGAGATGGAGCAGAGGTAGTTGGAGGATCTAGAGAGGAGAAGAGATGGAGCTCGTCAAGGAGACTGTTGTTTGCTGCAGCGTCGAGAAGAGAACATGGAGCTCGTCGAGAAGTTGGAGAATTTGGAGAGGAGGCGGAGTGGTGGAAGGAGGGAACGGAGCTGGAGCTCGTTGAACACGGAAGAGAAAGAGAGGTGGAGATCCGGTTAATGTTTTTTGAGAAAGAGGCGGATGCAACAAATACAGGAGAGAGAGAGAGAGAGTGGGTTTTATAAGTTGGGTTAGGTTCGGTTTTAATTCGGGTTGTGTTTTTTATAAAAATCAACCAAAAAAAGCGCTAACAACGGTCATAAGCGTTTTTAAGCGCTATTTCGTGCTTTTCTCCGCTATTTCGAATGAATAGCGATCTTTAGTGCTTTTTCTCACTGCTATGGCCAAAATCGTCACGGGCAAAGGCCGTTAACAGAAGGTACTAGACGGACTAGGCGCTTGAGCCAGTGCCTAGCGTCTGGACAGCACCTAAGCGTTTGACTATTTTTTAAATTATTTAATTATAATAATTAATAAAAATATGTATTAAATTTATATAAATTTGCAAAAAAATAGATGGCAATCTTAGATCCATAATAAACCATGCATACTTAAATACTAAATAGCCAAAATAATAACTAACAAGATTATAGAAAGCGCTAAGAGACCTAGGCATTGGACAAGATGATTAGAGTCTAGGAGGTTTTATTTTTTTATTTTTAAATTAAAATAATTGATAGTAAATATCATTGTTATAAAAAACCTAGGTGTCGGACTGGTGTCTAAGCAGATTTCTTTCTTTATTTAAGTAGTGGTCGAAGAGGTTTTGGTGAAGGTCAGAGGAGGTAGCAGATGTGTTTATATTTAGAGGTTAAATGAGTTTAAAAGAGGTTGTAGGACGTGGAGGCTACAACACAGAAAATCACGATCAACGTCTAAAGGGTACAGTCCACATAAGTAGACAATACTCCCCTAAACACTCCCAAAATCTAGGTTGCCGCCTAGGCACTAAGCGCTAGTTAGGTAGCTTAGATACTGCCTAGGCCTAGGCTTACGCCTATGCAAAGTAGGCAAAGGCTTTTTAAAACAATGTTATTTACAACACTGAGTTTAAACCTACAAATATAGATCTTCCATGTTTAGGGCTTGAGAGGAGAGTCAAAGAGAGCTACATCTTGTGAAAGAGTTGTACAGAAGAAACAAAGGAGAGAAATCTAGAATTTGTTAGGATCTTTAAATGAGAGAGAGGGTTTCTTGCAAGTTCTTTGAGGAATGCAAGAAAATTTATATATTTGTAATCTCTAGAGAAAAAATAAGACTCAAATCTATCCTCATGAATGTTGGCAATTGTCAAACCATGCAAATCTCATGTCTTTGCGTCTTGTTTGCTTTTCTGAGGTATATTGCTTTCCTGTTTTGTTAAAACATTGTTTCTCTCATTGTTTCTTTATTGCCAAGGTCATCAATTGCCTAGAAAAATAGAGATCTGATTGGGAGATCCACGAAAAGCTTATGTATCATGCGCTGATTCACAATAACTAGTACCAAAGCTAGTTGTGTCAACACTTATATCCTAAATCATGCATTGAAACCATTAAACTTCATTATTTATATTTAAGAAACATAAACCTATTTCATATGTTCTCAACAATTTATTGTACATTGAAACTAATTAGAAGGACAAAATTAGAAAGACCTAGAAGCATCCTAATTGTCATTTACTACTTGATAATTCCCCCCAACTCCCCATTTTTTTCTGATAGTAAGATACTTTATATCACATTTGGCAATTATCTTTTAAAAACATATTCATATTAGTATTGATTATTAAGGTGTTAAACTTTCTTTACGCACAAATTTACAATGCACGCATCATGCACAGAAGAAATAGTAATTAATAAGTCCAAGATAGAAGACATTGAGGCCTTTTTTCTGATAGTGAGGGAATTATTTTAAAATACTCTGGACCCACTTATTTTGTCCATGCTTGTTTTTCTATTCAGCACAAACAATTTTGGGAGAGTGACTAGTTAATCCCTAGAAAGGGGACTATTTCAAACCCACCCACCCCCCATCTATACAATCCAGGTACTAATCATCTACAAGAAATATTAAGATTTTTAACAAAAACGTCTCTATCTCTTTAATTTTCTTCAGACTTTTTCTATTGTTTCTATTTTTCCTTTCACACTTATTTTCCTCATTTTTTTCTTCGCTGTGTTATTTGTTGGAGGATTTTGTTTTTGGCATTTTTTCTACAGGATTGTTCCGCCGCTTTATCTCTTTACTCGATTACACCTGTGCACATTGAACCTACCCTCTAACTTGTTTTTTTAAGGCATCCTCTAACTTGTTTTGAATGTATACTAATTTATTCCTACATTCTGCCTTGTTGTCACTCATCCATCTCAATAGACACATCTATCATACAATATGGATGTCAAAACACAAATGGTTAGCTACATGAAGTTAGAATCATAGATTATGGTAAAAGAGTAGCTTTGAAGTCTTAAAAAGTTTAGCAATCTATAGAAATAATTAACTACACCAATGAAAATTCAGCAAAATTTTATCATGAATCATAATTGATAATTGATGAACTCTAAACTAAGGCTAACAAGAAGCTTACATAAGCCATTGCCCTATATTATGAGAATTCTACCTCAACAACAAAGAATTTCGCAACTCATGCCTCTAATCATACAAATTCTCAAATTGAGAGTAGCATGCTTTGTCAAAAGCTCACACAAATCAAGCCAAAGTTGGTGCATTAATACAATGTTATTTGAATTAAGGGTAAAAAGGTCTTTATGGTTATGATATTAGCCCAAAAGGTCATAATCTCCCAAAAAACAAATATTAATATGGACTATATTAAGTCAGTCTGAATTAGTCCGTGTGTAAAACAAACATTGGATTGGACTAACATCGTTGTTCTACAGTCAAGGGAATGCAATACCCCCCAGTCCAAGGATGAAAAACAAATGTGGCTTGAGAGTTCTACCTTTGTAATCACTTCCACATCCATCTGAATTGAACTAACACGAAACTCCGAACATACACTTGCAACATTTACCCTCGAGTTTGAGTTTATACAAAATATGTTCCTAGCTCATCACAGGACAACTACATCTCATTATTAAGCGACAACGGCAAGGAAAATATAAAGTGACCAGTGATTTCATGTTATTTCAATAATTTTATAATTTCATCTTAAGCTCTCCCTTGCAGATAGTAATAGTCAATTTCCATGTGGTTTGCCATCTCATTGAACACTGGATAATTAGCAATGTGAAAGACTACCTAGCTATGATTCTCAAGCCGATGGCCACCAGATGTATTGATGGGGACATCCGAACACAGGTTCGAGATTTTCGCCGAGTTTATCAGCGAAGGAGACGCCAGGTTGCAGCACTATGGTTTTAATTTTAATTATAATAAATTAGTTTGAAATTTGAAAGTTTTTTTTGAATTTCAAATTTTCGAATTTCGAATTTCAGTTGGCAGCTAATTAGTTAAGTGGTTGTATTTTGGTTATGAGAGAGATTTGAGGGATTTAGAGGATTTTTCCAAATCTGTAAGTTTTCTTTATTTAAACCCTCTTGTAATCGGATTGAGATCATTGAAGATGAAAATAAAATTCTGTGTTAGCCTAATTACGGTGTGAAACCTAGGTTAATACTTAATTTTCTGTTTTGTTTTCACAGCCGTCATTGTTCTTCTTCTTCCCCACAAAGCACCCATCCCCACATCAAACCCAATCATCTTTCCTCCAGTCGCACTCACCTCCCAGCCGCCATCTCAATCCCATCCCGACACCATCAACCACCACACCACCACGGCCTCCCGCTCGACCTCCCCTGTCAGCGACGAACCCAAGACCCGCCACTCCCCAAACCCTCGCGCCACCGGTCACCGCCTCCTCCTTTTCAACCGCAAAACCCAATCGCTCCCAAACAGCCGCCGCCCTACCAACAGCCGCCCCTTCAACCACCACGCCTCACCAGCAACCGCCCCCTTCCCTATTTGCCAGCGCCCAAAGACAGAAAACCCCGCCTTGTTCTCCTTCTTCCTCCAATCGAAGCCTCGAGCTCCCAGAGATCGCCTCGTTCGTTCGCCTCGTCCCGTCGCCTTCGCCCGCCTATTCATCTTCCCTGTTTCGTTTCCTTCTTCCCTCAGAACCAGTGAAGAGGGGAGTGCTGAGATCAGATCCGCCTTTATTTATTTGGCTAGTTCATTTTGGGTCAGACCTGAACCGGATCTGGTTCAGATCTGTTTATTTTGGGTTCATTCATATTGCCAGATTTGCCCTCGTGATAGTCCGATTCCGTTGACCGTTGGTGTATGGCTGATCCTGATGCTGATGATGGAATCGTGCTAGATCCAGAGACCGGCATCGCAGATTTACAGCTTTCCCCGTGGTTCGATTATCAGTCATTTGAGAGCGTGTCCGAATACGTTGAGCGTGTGACTCATCAGATCGTTGACAGCGTAGAGAGCAGCTTGGGAATCAGTTCGTGGCATCGGCGTTTCCATCCAGATACACCGCTCCATCCGAATTACGTCGCTCTCGGAGGAGAACTTCCTCCCCTCATTTTTGGCGTGTACGAACCACCACCCGAGGAGCCTCCCGTCGAACCAGTTCAACCCGACGAAGGTTCAACTTTCTTTCGCCCAATTATTTACGGAACTGCTATTGCTTGCATGTTGCTATCAATATTATTATCAATCGTATTTGTGCTGTATTCAGTTGATTAAGTGAGCGAGCGAATCTGTTGCTAAGTACTTTTACTTATCCAAATATTACACTTTGAACTGTATTGAGAGAACAAATCATTACATTTATTTTCTGGATTATTTACAAGATTTGAACTTAGTACATTACAACTTTTGCTTAAAACCCATCGAAAGCGACACTTTATTCTTGAGCTTCCTGCCTAGATCGATCGCTGATTTGGCGAAACATTGTTGTTGTTGATCTTCATACCTGCATCACATTGTTTCGCATCATTTTTGGTATCAGAGCACCTGGTTCTAGGTTAGGAAATTTGTGAGTCTTTATAAATAAATAAATAAAAAAATCATCATCTCATTTAATTTTGTGCACCCACTCATTTCATCGCATTTATTTGTAGTGCATGCCCACTCGTACCGGTCTACCCTATCGTTTAGGAGAGTCAAGTGAGTCGACTAGTGAGTCCAGTATGTCAGGTAGCAACGATCCCGAACTCTATAAGAAACTCGATGAGCTAGCAGGACAATTAGGTGTCGTAGTCCAGGGCTTAACGAATCTCCGAAATGAAACCAACGAAAAGTTTGCTAGGCTCGAAGAAGCTCGTGTTGCAACCCCGCCACCGCAAGGTCAAGGCTATGAACACTTCGCCCCGCCGCTGCAAGGTCAAGGCTATGGAAACATCGTTCAACGGGCCCCAGCACCTGATCCAGATGCGTAATACCTGAGGAGTATTAAGATCAACGCCCCAACCTTTGACGGCAAGCTCGACCCACAAGCTTTCTTGGACTGGCTGAAGAGCATGGATCGTTATTTTGATTGGTACGCCCTGACGGAACCCCGAAAGGTCAAGTACGCCGCTATGAAACTTACTGGACCTGCTTGCCAATATTGGACCAACCTCGAAACGTTGAGACACATTAGAGGCGAGTTACCAATTACCACTTGGCGAGAAATGACTAATGAACTTAAACAGAAATATCTTCCCCCATCATTTTATCATCGATTGTTAGATAAGTGGCATCGCCTCACTCAAGGAACCAAATCTGCGAAAGACTACGTCGCACAATTTGACGAACTGTTCACTCGATGCAACACCATTGAACAAGAGGCGCCAATGAAAGTTTTGTCGAAATTTAGAGCTGGATTGAGAAGCGATCTGCAAAACGAACTCTTTGCTAGGGGAATAGACACTCTTGAGAAAGCTTACGCTCTAGTTCAAGATCTAGATGAAGCCAAATCCCATCAATCTTATAGGAATCAGGATTTTAGAGCTCATTCTTCCCAACCTTCCCGTGCTACTACTTCTAATCATCCTCCGAGTCGATCTAACCCCAGTTCTTCCCAGTCTAAAGTCGACCCCAAAGGCAAAGAACCGGAGAGAGATTTCTCCAAGATTGGCGCTCACGTCAAGTGCTATAAATGCCAAAGGTATGGGCATGTTTCTGCGAACTGTCCGACCCGTCACAAGGTGGCTATCATCGATGGACAATACGAATATGAACCTGAACCTGATAGTGATGAGTTTGTCCATCAAGTTGACGATGATACCGATGATTTCGAGGATGATGCAGATGATACTATCTTGAGTTGTCTTAGACAAATTGAAACTCTTACTGTATCAGTTGTCAGATGCGACATCTCTCAACCCAAGGCTGTTGATGATTGGAGACGTACTTCTATTTTCCATACGTTCACAAAGATTGGTGATAAAAATTATAAGGTGATCGTGGATAGTGGAAGTTGTATCAATGCGGTCTCCTCAGCTGTGATCGCTAAGCTTGGTCTCAAGGTTGTACCACATCCTAATCCATACAAGGTATCATGGATTAACGACACCGCCCTCAATGTCCAAGAGAGATGCCTAGTCCCTCTTCAATTTGCCATTTATAAGGACAAAGTTTGGTGCGATGTTCTGAAAATGGATGTGGGTCAAGTTATTCTTGGAAGGCCCTGGTTATTTGATAACGACGTTCATATCTTCGGGCGATCCAACATGCTATTGTTCGAACACGACGGGAAGAAGGTCAAGATCCTTCCGGTTCAACCAAAAGGAAATGACAAGAAGTCTGATCCAAATAAATCTTCCCAATGTGTCAACCTGATTGGAGCCAAAGAGATTGATCGTGAATTGGCCAACGGAGCCCCTATTTTCGCCCTCGCTGCTAGAGAGGCTCCGAAGAATATTTCTAACGTGGTTCCCCAGAAGTCGTTACTGTGTTGGAAGAATTTTCTGACGTCTTCCCTGAGGACCTCCCGGACCAATTACCCCCGATGCGTGATATCCAACACGCAATTGATTTAGTCCCGGGAGCAACCCTTCCCAATTTGCCTCACTACAGAATGAATCCCAATGAGCACGCAGAGCTGAAGAGGCAAGTTGATGAGCTGTTGAAGAAAGGCTTTATCAAAGAAAGCATGAGCCCCTGTGCGGTTCCCGCATTACTGACGCCAAAGAAAGATGGAACATGGCGTATGTGCGTGGATAGCCGTGCGATTAACAAGATCACGGTGAAATATCGTTTCCCCATTCCACGGTTGGATGATATGCTTGACCTTATGTCTGGAGCCACTATCTTTTCTAAGATTGATCTAAAGAGTGGTTACCATCAGATTCGCATCCGTCCCGGTGATGAATGGAAAACCGCTTTCAAGACGAAAGATGGATTGTACGAATGGATGGTCATGCCCTTTGGGTTGACTAACGCTCCGAGCACTTTTATGAGAGTGATGACTCAAGTACTCCGCCCCTTCACGGGAAAATTTTTGATTGTGTACTTCGACGATATCCTTATTTATAGTAACTCTCGTGAGCAACATGTGGACCATCTGCGTCAAATCTGTGTCGTGTTAAGAAAAGAGCAACTTTATGCTAATCCTAAGAAATGTACTTTTCTTACACAGCAAGTTATTTTTCTAGGATTCGTGGTCTCGTCTGAAGGAGTATCCGCTGACCCTGAAAAGGTTAGAGCTATCGAGGAATGGCCCGAACCTAAGAACATTAGAGACGTTCGAAGCTTTCACGGACTCGCTACTTTTTATCGTCGGTTTATCAAGGGCTTCAGTACCATCATGGCCCCTATTACCGATTGCTTGAAGAAAGGTGAGTTCGAGTGGTCGAAAGCTGCTACCAAGGCATTTGAAGAGATCAAGCAAAGAATGTTGCAGGCTCCTGTTATGCGCCTGCCCGATTTTTCTAAAGTCTTCGAGATTGCGTGCGATGCCTCTGGTATTGGTGTAGGTGGAGTCCTATCTCAAGAAGGACATCCCGTTGCTTACTTTAGTGAGAAGCTGAATGATACTAGGCAACGTTATTCCACCTACGATAAAGAGTTCTATGCGGTGATACAATCTCTTCTACACTGGCGTCACTATCTGCTACCACAAGAATTCGTCATATATTCTGACCACGAAGCTCTTCGATATATTCACTCCCAAAAGAAATTGAACGCTAGGCATGATCGTTGGGTTGAGTTCCTCCAGGATTATACCTACACGATCAAACATAAAACGGGAGTAGAAAATAAAGCCGCCGACGCACTCAGTCGTCGCATGCACCTCCTCTCCACTTTGAGTGCAGAAGTAACCGGCTTTGAGAAAGTCAAAGACCAATATGAATCGTGCCCTAATTTTAGCGAAATTTACACTTTGCTGAATGATGGAGTGACCCGTGAAATTGATGGCTTTCTCCTAATGATGGATATCTTTTCCATTTTCGCAAGTTGTGTATTCCCGATACCTCCCTGAGAGAATTCTTAATTTGGGAACTACACGCTGGAGGCCTTGCAGGATATTTTGGAAACAACAAGACTGTCGAGGCAGTTGAAAGTCAGTTCTATTGGCCAGGCATTAAACGCGACGTTGTTAGACTAGTGGGTCGATGTCACATCTGCCAGCTGGCGAAACAACGTAAACAGAACACTGGCTTATACACTCCTCTCCCTGTGCCAAGTTGTCCATGGCAGGATGTTAGTATGGATTTCGTGTTAGGACTTCCGAAAACGATTAGAAAACACGATTCTGTCTTTGTTGTTATGGACCGTTTCTCCAAAATGGCCCACTTCATACCATGCTTCAAAACTTCCGACGCTTCTCATGTGGCCAAGCTATACTTCAATGAAGTTGTTAAACTGCACGGACTTCCAAAAACAATCGTGTCAAATAGGGATGTTAAATTTACAAGTTATTTCTGGAAAACCCTTTGGCACAAAATGGGAACTAAACTTCAATTCTCTACGGCCTTTCATCCCCAGACTGACGGTCAAACTGAGGTAGTCAATCGGAGCTTAGGTAACTTATTGAGATCGCTAGTTGGTGAGAATCTTAGGAGTTGGGATCAACATCTGCCTACTGCTGAATTTGCTTATAATAACTCTGTTAATAGGTCTACAGGTGTCAGTCCAGCTGAAGTCGTGTATGGTTACAAACCTAGACAGCCTATAGATCTTGTCCCCGTGTCTGCACATCATAGAGTATCTGAGTCAGCATCTGCATTTGCATCTCGCATTCATGACTTGCATAAAGACATCAGTAAGAAGATCAATGACAGCAATGCTAACTATAAAATGCGAGCAGATCTAAGAAGGAAGTTTAAAGAATTTAATGTTGGTGATTATGTGATGGTTCGGATACGTCCGGAACGGTTTCCTCCGGGAACTGTTAAAAAGTTGCATGCGCGAAGTGCAGGACCTTTTAAAATTCTCAAGAAAATTAATGATAATGCTTATGTTCTCGACCTTCCTGAAGGTTTTAATATTGGTTCGACTTTTAATATTAAGGATTTAGTAGAGTACAAAGGCCCACATTTTAACCCTGACAACCCACTGGTTGATAAGCCTACCCCTGAGCCTATTTCTGAGAGCCCCCCTTTACCTCCACTTTCTCAGATATCACCCACTTATACAGCACAAGACATTGATACTATTATTAATGATAACATTATTTCTACTAGCAATGGTGGTATCCGCAGGTATTTGGTACGTTGGAAAGGACAACCTGAGTCAGATGACACTTGGCTCGATAGGGATGACTTACAGAGGCTGGATCCAGATCTTCTTGAGCAGTATGACAGCCGTTCTGATTTACACTCGACAGGGTCGAGTTCTCTCCCACCCGGGGAGAATGATGGGGACATCCGAACACAGGTTCGAGATTTTCGCCGAGTTTATCAGCAAAGGAGACGCCAGGTTGCAGCACTATGGTTTTAATTTTAATTGTAATAAATTAGTTTGAAATTTGAAAGTTTTTTTTGAATTTCAAATTTTCGAATTTCGAATTTCAGTTGGCAGCTAATTAGTTAAGTGGTTGTATTTTGGTTATGAGAGAGATTTGAGGGATTTAGAGGATTTTTCCAAATCTGTAAGTTTTCTTTATTTAAACTCTCTTGTAATCGGATTGAGATCATTGAAGATGAAAATAAAATTCTGTGTTAGCCTAATTACGGTGTGAAACCTAGGTTAATACTTAATTTTCTGTTTTGTTTTCACAGCCGTCACTGTTCTTCTTCTTCCCCACAAAGCACCCATCCCCACATCAAACCTAATCATCTTTCCTCCAGTCGCACTCACCTTCCAGCCGCCATCTCAAACCCATCCCGACACCATCAACCACCACACCACCACGGCCTCCTGCTCGACCTCCCCTGTCAGCGACGAACCCAAGACCCGCCACTCCCCAAACCCTCGCGCCACCAGTCACCGCCTCCTCCTTTTTAACCGCAAAACCCAATCGCTCCCAAACAGCCGCCGCCCCACCAACAGCCGCCCCTTCAGCCACCACGCCTCACCAGCAACCGCCCCCTTCCCTATTTGCCAGCGCCCAAAGACAGAAAACCCCGCCTTGTTCTCCTTCTTCCTCCAATCGAAGCCTCGAGCTCCCAGAGATCGCCTCGTTCGTTCGCCTCGTCCCGTCGCCTTCGCCCGCCTATTCATCTTCCCTGTTTCATTTCCTTCTTCCCTCAGAACCAGTGAAGAGGGGAGTGCTGAGATCAGATCCGCCCTTATTTATTTGGCTAGTTCATTTTGGGTCAGACCTGAACCGGATCTGGTTCAGATCTGTTTATTTTGGGTTCATTCATATTGCCAGATTTGCCCTCGTGATAGTTCGATTCCGTTGACCGTTGGTGTATGGCTGATCCTGATGCTGATGATGGAATCGTGCTAGATCCAGAGACCGGCATCGCAGATTTACAGCTTTCCTCGTGGTTCGATTATCAGTCATTTGAGAGCGTGCCCGAATACGTTGAGCGTGTGACTCATCAGATCGTTGACAGCGTAGAGAGCAGCTTGGGAATCAGTTCGTGGCATCGGCGTTTCCATCCAGATACACCGCTCCATCCGAATTACGTCGCTCTCGGAGAACTTCCTCCCCTCATTTTTGGCGTGTACGAACCACCACCCGAGGAGCCTCCCGTCGAACCAGTTCAACCCGACGAAGGTTCAACTTTCTTTCGCCCAATTATTTACGGAACTGCTATTGCTTGCATGTTGCTGTCAATATTATTATCAATCGTATTTGTGCTGTATTCAGTTGATTAAGTGAGCGAGCGAATCTGTTGCTAAGTACTTTTACTTATCCAAATATTACACTTTGAACTGTATTGAGAGAACAAATCATTACATTTATTTTCTGGATTATTTACAAGATTTGAACTTAGTACATTGCAACTTTTGCTTAAAACCCATCGAAAGCGACACTTTATTCTTGAGCTTCCTGCCTAGATCGATCGCTGATTTGGCGAAACATTGTTGTTGTTGATCTTCATACCTGCATCACATTGTTTCGCATCATGTATGTTCAGCCATATTAACTCAATAGTGGCACTTGCGACAGCTTTTGTTGTTTACATTTAGGACTTGACCTGGCATTATTCGTCCAGAATACCATCGCCAACACCAAAATGCCCATCTGGTTGATCTTCTAGTGTATGCGTATCCATCCTAGTCATGTCAGTACCTCGGATTGTTTTGATATAACAATCCTTATTCTGGTGCACCCTAGTAATGTTATAATATATGAACAAAAATATTAAAAAAATAAAAACACCTCATATGGGAACCATCAAAGTGACTTACCACACTCAAATGCAATGAAAAACTTAGTCTGGTACTTCTGTGATAAAACTCCCACAGCAAGTAGGAAAACCCAACAACTCCCATATATTGGCCAGCAGTTAGGTATCAGGAACTATAGTCTATCTTTAGGCTTGAACTCCAACATCCCAAGTCTGTCTATAGGCCTGAGCTCTAACATCCTAATTTCACTTGGATTCCAAAACCATATTTAGACATTTCAATTACCAAGAAAATATAAACCGGCCCCAATCCTCACTCTGAAATCTGAACATGAATTCCTGTACTTTCATCTCCTTTTATGACTATATCATCCATATACTACTAGTATTATATTTCAGCCTCGCATGTCATAAAAATCTGACTGAATTACTAACCAAAAACCTCCTCAGCTCAGTTTCCATCACAGCACTATCAAATTAAGTATGCAAAACCATGTTATAGAAAAATGTTTCAGCCCATATAAAGATTTTGAGATGGAATGTCTTTTGAGATTACATGCAAACATCCTCCCCAAGATAACCACAAAAAAGTTTAGCCACATAGAACCTCTGTATATTCAAGGCTACAGAACTTATACACCCTTCGCTACAACATGAGCTTTTCATTTTGCAATGGAACGATCAACTTTAACTCTTATTGTGAATCGCCAATTACAGCTGACAACAAACTGTCAGGAGGAGAAGTGCACAAGACCTAATATTAAGTCAGTACAGTGCAAGCATCTCTAACATCCATGACGGCCTGCCATCAAGGATAAGATAAACCTATGGTAGACACTTAGTAAACAAATATAATCTAATGTTGTAATAAAGTGAGGTATGACAATGTGCTTATGGAAAACACCAAATAAAATTCGATGTGAGGAGCATGCTTGCGTAACTTGTAGAGTGCAACTGGAAGGTCAGAATCTAATAATGTGGTTGGATATTGTGACAGAGCTATTTCAGTTTTAGACCATAATTTTATTGGATATCGTGACAGAGTTATTACAGATATAAGACCATAATTTGATAACAATGATAGTGCTCATTTTTGCTTGTCTAAATATATGGGGATTTTGCCTAGATGAGGATCAGATCGAAGTGAAAAATCACTTTTCCTTTGCGACCAAGACCCAGCATCCTAGTGAACAGGAGTGAAAAAGATAACTCGTTTTTATGTAGGCCAAACTAGGAAAGAGCAAAGAGAGAAGATGTGCTATTAATATTTTAACATAACTATAGCAACATGAACTATCCCATTTATTCAGTTTTTTCTTAACCCAGATAGCATTAATACTTTAACATATCTACATCAACATGAACTATCCCCTTATTTTAGATTTTTCTTAACCCAGGATTTAAACTTTCGTCAATGACTTATAATATTTAGAGAGGAAATTACGATGTCATTAAACACTCATACGTTAATGTATGGTTGTGCACAACAAGATGCACAATTTGGATTATGCCCAGCAAAATCGAATTAAGCGAAATCGCATGGAATTAACTTTTTTAATATCAATATACAAAGAAATGTTGAGAACTCCTAAGCATATGGGAAAAATAGAAAATAATTTAAAACTTTTCAAAAGATCAAAAACCTAATGGCCTGTATTTATTCATGTAACAAGTCACAACTCAATGACCCATAAACAACATCAGATTTCAATAAAAAAAAGTAGTAAACGACAATCAATAATAAATCAACAAAAATCATAACCTCTAACTCTTTGCATATGATGCAAACAGGTTATATGGAAAGAAGTAATTTTGTGAAACTACTCACTTGTTCAAAGACTCACAAGACAACAACAGCCTTCCTTTTACAACAGTAAGAAAGAAAATAAGGACAATTGAAAAATAAACAAATTTAAATGACATCGCCATAGACTGAGAGAGGGCTACTGAGATTTTGGGTTAAGTTAGAAACTAGTCCCTAAGGTTTTGTGTCATTGGTTTAACAGATCGATAAGGCTTGATTAAACTCGATCATAAGTTGGGTTAGAGAAAAAAGAAATCAATTTATTTGTTCTGCAATTATCTATATGAGAGCATAGATTGTATAAAAGTGATTCTGTTGTTTGTCCACATAATAGAAACATAACCTTATTTTTTTTCATAGAGATTTTCTGCATACTTTTATGTGGCGGCTTATGCAGTCTCATAAACATGGTTTTCCAACATAGGAAGCTATTTTCAAAGTGAGGCGTCCTCTCTCTCCTACGTGGTTAAAGCCACTTCCCTCCCTTAAACAAACACCTCAATCTAACCAAAAGTGTGTGTGTGTGACTAGAAGTTCACTTTCACACTTTTACTCACACCTCAATCTAACCAAACACCTCTTGTGAGACGATATGCTTGTGCCTACCCTATTTAAACTTTCAGTTTTGTTGGAATAGCTTATGGTTCAGACTCCAGATGCTGGTAGTAGAAAAAGGTAATAGGACACATAAGACAATTTGATTTAAAACTAGGAGATGTAAATAGGTAATATAGGATACATTGGAAAAAAGATGACATCTGTGAATAAATGATGAAGAGGATTACACCATGGTACTCTTATGTGTATGACCTAGAAGTATGCATTTAACTGCAGCACAACTCAACTAATCGTACCAGTCATGTTGAGGAGCAAAAAGAAACACATACAAATCCATGAAGCAGCGAAAATCTGGTCGACTCAGTCAGGTTCAGACCAACCTGCACAAGCTTAACCAGCACTTGACACCTATGATGCACGGATACAGATACGGACACGGATACGACACGAACACGGATACAGGATACAACAAAATCCAAAAAAATAGGATACGGGGATACAAGAAGGATTTTTTTTAAAATTATTATTATATATAGAAAATTTTATAAAATTCAACTAACAATCTAAAATATGAATCTATCACAAAATAACAAGTTTGTAAACAAAAAATACCTCAAGATGAAGTGGAAACTAGTCCGATGACTTCTTCATCATCAGCAAATAATACGGCCTCCATGGTGGGTTCATCAAGAGACAAGGTGGCGACATCAAGAATTCCGGCACCCTGAAATGAGTCGAATGCATCTCCACTAATATCCCACAGCTTCGATTCTCCTTCTTGATATTCTTGGGATGACCGAGAAAGCAAACGAAGATTGCTACGCACATACACAAGATCTTCTGCCCTTATCAGTGTCATCTTGTTCCTCTTCAAAGAGCGAATGAATGAGTATGTACTCCAATTCCTTTCGCAGCAAGAGAATGAGCAGGGTTGGCCCAGAACTTTAAGGCCAATGCTTGCAGATTTGGAGCTGAGGATCCATAGAGCACCCACCATAGTTTTGGATCCATCAATCTCTATCAGCAAGAGCATCTGGATCACTAAAAGTGTCAAGAACGGCCGAGAATCTAGCATATTCCAAGTTAACTGCCCTCCGTTCATCGGCATTAGGATAATATCTCCTCAGACACTTGGACCTTTCCGAAAAAATCTCCTCATCCTGATAGGGTGCTTGCCGATGAATATTCTCATTGAGCCATGTCTCGTGATAATATCTATTAAAGATTAACATTGAATTAGACATTATTAATAAAAATAATCACATCAAAAATAATGAATTGATAATATAATCTAAATTATTACCTTGGATTCAAAGAGTGCGCCAAGCACTGAAGTGACATGTTGCTCTTATTCCATCTATCCACCAAGATTGTGTACGACATCATAAAATGAGGAGGGGTCATTTTCTCTTTTGCCCTCATGTTTATAAATAACAACATTCACTTTCTCAATCATTGTATCCCACATATCATATACCAAATGAAGGCTGGACTTGTCGATATCGGTGAGCCGGATCATATCATATATAGGAGCAGTGAAAGCAATAATATAATCCACCCTATCCCACCACAAATCAAGAACTTTCTCCTTAACAAACTGTGTTTTTCCCACATCATCATCTTTGTACAAGCTCCAACGGTCGCTAAGAACCATATCTTGAAGGCTTCTCTTGATCATCGTGAACCTCTTTAGCATGATGATCCATGAAGCAAATCGGGTATCAGCAATTAAAAGAAGCTTCATCTTCGAATGCTCATTGAACATAGCCAGCCTCATTGAGTGATTCATGATAAAGTTCTTAATCATCAAAGCATCATCAGATACCTTTGTAATCCAGTTGCACTCTGCATAAGCAATTGCATTAGCCTCAGTATTCTTCGTAGCATAGATATTCTTAAGGGCAAGATTGAGGGTGTGAATAACACATAGAGTCCAAAAGATGTGTGAAAATTTACCCTCCACAACTGCCCCTGCAGCCTTGCATGCCGAAACATTATCAGTAATGATTTGGATCACATTTTAAGGTCTCACCTCTCTAATGCAATCTTCAAGCATCTCTATAATGAAATATCTATTCTTCTACTCTCCCTCGGCATTCACGCAGTGTAAGAACATTGGCCCGCTTTCTGAGACCGTAATAAAATTTATCAGTAGCTTCCTCTGTACATCTGCCCAGCCATCACTATAAATAGAGAGTCCCTTCTGCTTCCATGTGCCCCTGATGGGCTCCAACCTCTCTACGTGAGCCTTCTCACGTTACAAAAGAGTGATCCTCAAAGAATTATAACCGGGAGGCTTGTAACCAGCAATTGAATTACTTGCGGCATATGTGAAAGCTCTGGAGAAATATGGATTTCTTGTCAAATTAAATGACAACCCACCGGAATAGAACATCCTCACAATGATTGAATCTAATTCATCTCTTGCCCTTGTATTGAATGCCTCTTCAACGGTGGTAGCTCCCCTCCTCTTTGGCTCACTTGGACGAGAAGGCATGTTTTGACTTACTGATGCTGCACTTGAAGTTGAAGAACCTGGCAACGTCATTGTCCTAGGTATAGAAGCCCTCAACCTTGCTTCTGCTTGATCCATATTAGTTTGCATGTCTCTCATATTATGCGGCTTAACACCTTTGCACATTTCAATTCCTTGCTCATTAATCCACATTAGATGGGTTTTGACCTTGAGTAGGAGGATGTAAACACTTCATGGCAATAACTACACATTCACTGCCAATTCCTCCCTCCTTTACCCATCTTCTCCAACTTCGTGACATACTTCCACAAAAAAGTGTGATCATCTTGAACAGACTGTGCACCAGAACTACCTTCTGCTTCCATTGCTATAAATAAGTAACAAGTACTAATTAAATATTAAACCATAACATATATGGAACATAATATGAAAATATTAAACCACAAATCACAATGCAAGAAATATGTATTTTCATTTAAAATATGAAATATGTTTTTTAAGTAACAATTAAGTGATTAACAATTAAATATTTACATGTTCATAATTTATTAGTTAGCATGCTGATTACTATTTTAAGCTCTTTTTCTAATTATACTAATTAATAAGTTGTTGCTCACTGACTTTGTTTTTCTTTTTAAAGATTATACTAGAGTTAAGTAGCAACGAGCAAGGATGAAGATCAATCAAATTTTCTAACACAGCTACCAAAATAAAATCCATAATTCATTCATTAATTATCTATATTCATATTGTATTCATATTTTCTAATTAGAAAATCTTCATATTCTAATTAGAAAATCTCCATATGTATATTCATATTGTATTCCTATTTTCTAATTAGGATGCAGTTCTTGTTTTACTTGGTGTCATAACATACAAAAAAGAGAGAATAAATTCCAACTCTTAGTAATAGATCATACAACTAACACTATGAAGTAAACTTATGTGATAAATACAAAGGTGTGAACGTAATAAAATTATTGACTAACAAATAATCGGAATGGACCAAACTTCATCATCATTGCCATAACAAATTGAAATGTTAATATTCATAATTCATTTGTGTAATGTTAAGAATTCATTTGTGTTAACTGTTAAGAAACTAAAATTGAAAAAAAAATATTCATATGTTAAGAAATTGAAACTAAAATTAAAATTGAAATTGAAACTAAAATTGAAAAAACAAAATACCAAATGAAGAATAGGATTAAAGCTCTCTGACTTTGTCAGCACGAATCTACATAAACAAAGAGACTGAAAGAGAGACAGAGAGAGACGGAGAGATTGAGAGAGAGACGAAACAGTTAAAAGAGAGACGAAGAGATCGAGAGAGACGAATGGAGAGAGGGACTGAAAGAGAGACGAAAAGACTGAGAAAGAGAGCCGAAGAGAGAGACGAAGAGATCGAGAGAGAGACTTAGAGAGAGAGAGACTCTGAGAAAGAGAGAGAGAAGAAGAAGAAGAAAACTCACCTTGACGAGGACAAGGACGAGATCAACGAGGAGTTCAACGAGGATGAGAACGAGATCGACGAGGTGATTCCGATTTCTGACCCAGCAGCGACGAAGACGAGGCGATTCCGATTTTGTGGCGGCATAGAGACTCGGGTTTTGTCTTTAGAGTTTAGTTTGGGTTTGGGTTTGGGTTTCGGGTTTTGTCTTTCACCTGTTTTTTCTTTTTTGTTCGGCAAATCCGAGCTGTGTCCCATGTGGGATTGACCGTGTCCAACAAAGTTTGATTGTTGACCCATGTCGGACACGGATTGACCGTGTCTAACACGTGTTGTGCACAAATCTGTGTCTGATTCGAGTCGGACACGGATTTGTGGCCTCCGAGGACGAATCCGTGCTTCAAAGCTTGACACGACCAAATATTTGCTTAAGAGTCCTAATCTCATATCCGTACGTGAGATATGTGAATAACCCACATCCTACCAACACAACCCAATTATGAACAATTTGAGTTTGCTTCAGCTTGAAAATTAGGTTTAAAAAAAGTTACCTAGTTAGCAAAAGAATTGACTCATAGCTAAGAAGGCTAGGAAGGAAAAACATAGACTTTCTAACCACATAGTAATGTTGTCGAAAACAGAAACAGGAGCGAAGCAGTGAGGCACCGCTTAGGCTTTTTAGGGCTTAGGCTTTTAGGGTAAGCGATTCAAAGTAGAAAAAATGCCAAGTAAAAAAAAGCTGTCCAGTTCAAATATAGATAAAATATTCAAGACCCTCGACGAGATTGAAAGATAAAGAGGAGAAGAGCATGCGGTTAAAGAGAAGAGGAGCAACTCTGAGTTCAAGACTTTGAAGATAGCTGGAGAAGAGAAAAAAATAAGAGAGAGCAAGTGCAGCTTGTCGGTTGGAGAGACGGTGGTGGAGAGAGAGCAGTCAAGCTTGCTGCAGATGGTGAGAGGAGCTGAAGAGAGATAGTGGAAGATGGTGAGACGGTAGAAAAACTGTTAGGAGGGAGGCGGGAGAAGCTTCTGAAGGCGAAGTTGGAGCGGGAGGTTGCGGTTTTAGCGGCGCGAGGTGGTGGAGAATGATTTGGGTCTTAAGGTTATTTTTGGGTTAGTAACAGAGAAAGAGAAAGAGGGACAATGGAATACAAGTGGTTTTAGATGTTAAAAATAGGTATGGGTCCGGTGCAAAATTGAGACATGGTTATCATCATTCGCATTTTAACTAAGCATTTTAAAGCGCTTTTCACCGCCTTTTCACGCCTTTGTGATCAAAAAAGAGCACTGGCACTTTATATCACTGCTTTGGGGCAAAGTGAAGTGGCCAAAGGCAGCTTCTGCTTTTTTACCGCTTTTTTCAACAAAGCCACATACGCACAGCAGTCTCAACTTGTGACTATGTTGCTCAAATCATAGCATATACTACACTTTTTGAAGTTAATTTGGAATTTATTAATTTCTATTAAAATAGCACGCCTAAGAAATTGAACCGATTCATCCTATCGTATGCAATATACAGATATTTAAATCAAATGTGACATGTACCAATTGGGCATGGTGGCCGAAGTAGGATGGGCCTTGGGAGTTAGTACCAAAACAAACAATGAGTTAGCTCTTATAACACAACTAAAAGTTTGACAAAACTATGATAAGGCCAAGAAAGAACCCTAAACTGCTAGTTGCCTAGTAGTTAGATGCACCTTTTCTGACCTACAACTTTCCAACCAAGCGACTAACAATGTCTCAACAATTGAAATTAAAAGTGGCTATTGCACTACACCTTATAATCCTAAGTTTGATGTTGGTTTGTCAATTACATTTAGATTTTATCTTATCATAAACTACTCAAATTTGATTTAAGTGAAAGCCACTTCTAAAAATGTCTCAACAAATGAAATTGGAAGCTTATTGTTGCAATGCTGCTTAAGAGAAAAATCTAGCATAAGCCAGATCTAATTCAAAAATTTTGCCTGAATATCATTCTCTAGCATGTACATGTATGTGAGAAAATATATATGCCCTTATGTGCATCAAAAATGAATTTTTTTCTGCCAAAAAAAAGTTATTTGCTATATAGATTCGGTCACTAGCTACTAGGTTTTGGCAACTTGGATCGAAGAGAATACACTCCAATGAGAGGAAGTCTCTCCTAACTGGAAAGTCTATAGCACGGTTTAGGATTGTGTGATCTTAAAGAAAACGCACATGATAAAGATAGGAAGGCGATCCGATGAATTGAACCTTTAGAGCGATATGAATTTACTACTTAATTAGCTCTAAATATCGGTACTATATTGTTGTAATCTACTCCTACTACTATAATATCAACTTAAGTGAAAGAGCTGTGAAAGAAACTCAAGGACAAGTAAATAACTTAAACTACTCTTATCCAATAGGGGTGACCCTCAAAGCCTGATTGATTGAAAAACTGGTAAGAAAACAATAAATTATATTAAAATAAAAAATTAACTTAAAAGTTATCTGCGAATCTGAATTATAACTCAAGCAGCAAAATTATAAGAAACTAAACAACATTGGAAGGTAAAAGACAACAAGATAATAAAAGTAAATACTAAATAGAGTTTTTTTAGTTGATTGTGTGAGCATGTTCTCCTTCGTTGTCATTGAACATCTAAGGGGTCTCACACACGATAGTCACTCGCCCCTTATTCCGAAAGTTAACTACACACTCCTACAAACACCATACTTTTCGGGCCACTATGTAGCCCATATTTGTCTGGAGCAAAATCTTATTAGTTCCCTCAAACTAAGCGTGATACTTGGAGCCGATGGAGCGAGGTATAAACTGGGTCAACCCGGCTAACATGTTTGTGGCTAATAGTTAATTTCTCCCTTATCCTCCTGGTCAAGGCGCTTATTTCCTAGCTGATGTCTATTCACAAAAATTGGGTAAAAACACAAGTTACTTATTTTTTTATTATTAATATAATAAAGTGTATTCCTTTGGGCTTTTACCTCTTCACATGTGAAGGAACACAACATTTTAATATGTATACATGCATAAATTTACCTTGATCGGAGCTATTGGAGGTAGGAGGCAAAGTTAGCGGCGAGGGCGAGCAAAGCATATAAAAATGTGAGGGGAAAAAAGATCAGGGATACCCTGTAGTTTGAACTAGATGTGACTCAATTCCAGAGCCCAATTCCTCGCTTTAGCGAGCCTACTATGCCCATTCTTTGAATTGTAAGTGGTTAGGCCAATAAATGTGTCATCATCAACGCACGATATTTTAAATGAGCAGAAGAACCTTTAAAAAAGCCAAAATTTCTCCCATTTTTAGGGTTAATTCTACAAAATCCCTCTCAATCATAAGGATTGCCTCAGAAAACCTCTTTCAAATATTTTAATTTGAAAAAAAAAACCCTCAACTTTGGAGCATTGTAAATAAAATCCTTCAACTTTGAAAATTTTAGAAACCCCCCTCAACTATGCAGTGTCTCACAAAATCCCCATATCTTTGCATTTCCCTCAGAAAACTCTCTTGATGTTGTTACTTCAAAATGTGAAATGACCCAAATATCTTTTCGGAACAAACTCATTTCAATCAAATTATCCCTCAGATCACTAAAAACAAGACCATGAGCTATTTATGATGCTTTATTCCTATCTATAGATCTCATTCTCTCCTCTTTTCTCCCATTTGGCAAAATCTATGCTATTTTTTATAGCTCGGGAGTGCCTTAGTCGATTTAAGTAATGTGTTTGTCACATGACACATTCGACCTAACAATGTTAGTTAGGAGGGTTAAGTTAGAAAATTTCAGGAGTGGTTTCTCAAATTTTCAAAGTCGAGAGGGATTATCTACAACACTATCAAACTAGGGATGTCAAATGGGTGGTTTTGGTTGTCTTGGTTGGATCATAAATGGGTGGGCACATTTATGACCACTTGACCATTTATGACCCATTTAGCATTTGCTAAATGGGTCACTTCTCAACCACTCATTTACTAAATGGGTGGTTCATGGTTGACCCAAAAACCCATTTAGTTATGATTATGATGCTTCTATATATATGTAAGTTTCAGGGATCTACTTGCAAACTTTTAGGGGTTTTTAGCAAACTTTCAGGGGGGGTTTTGTAAACTTTCAGGGGGGTTTTTTGTAAACTTTTAGGGGATTTTCTGTAAACTTTTAGGGGATTTTCTGCAAACTTTCAAGGGGTTTTCTGCAAACTTTCAGGGGGTTTTCTATGAACTTTCTGGGGGTTTCTGCAAACTTTTAGGGGGTTTTTTATAAACTTTTAGGGGGTTCTCTACAAACTTTTAGGAGGTTCTCTGCAAACTTTCAGCGGGTTTTCTGTAAACTTTCAGGGGGTTTTTGTAAACTTTCAGGTGTTTTCTGTAAACTTTCGGGGGTTTTCTGTAAACTTTCGGGGGTTTTCTACAAACTTTCAGGGGTTTTATGTAAACTTTTAGAAGGTTTTCTGCAAACTTTTAGGGGGTTTTCTGTAAACTTTCATAGGGGTTTTCTATAAACTTTCAGGGGTTTTTCTGCAAACTTCAGGGGTTTTCTACAAACTTTCAGGGGTTTTATGTAAACTTTCAAGGGGGTTTCTATAAATTTTCAGGGGATTTTCTGTAAACTTTCAAGGGGTTTTTATAAACTTTTAGGGGTTTTCTACAAACTTTCAGGGGGTTTTCTGTAAACATTTCTTTCTCAATTGAGTCGACTACTTGGAAAAATTAGGATAGAATTGTGAGCAAAAGAAGCAATGTTGACGGGGCTGAGCAAAAGAAGAGATGGACTCGTAACAAGTCTAGTCTACTGTCTGCTCGGTTATTTAAGATAAATGTTGAAAATATGAATTATTCAATAATTAGCATATACTTTTGCACATTTTATTTAGAGGAATGTAAATTTGTTAGGTTTGATCCACAAGGCCGTGTTTGTTTTTAAACCATGAACTAGGGGGTATTATATTCCTTGGACTACAGTACTGAAATTGTATTATCCTGGGACTATTTTAATCAAATTCAAAGTTTGTTTTTATATAGACTAACACTCGGACTAACTTAAAATAATCTATAGTAGTGTTTGTTATTAGGGGGGTTATGACCCTTCAAACAAATATCGTATTAACTAAAAAGTAATTTTGTAGCGTCTTAGCTTAAGGTTTACCTACTGTTTTGGGAAATTGTACAAATTTGGGACATGATTGGTCCTCCCCTAGTTTTAAGTTAAACTAGTTCTATTTTAAACCACGTGAAGAGATGGCTCAAAATAGAACCAGTTTAATGATATTTTTTAGACCTAAGAAAAATTAGGCCAGCTTTGGTACAGTTTTCCCCAATCAGAATTCTTCATAAAATTGGATCAGGATTGTACCAAATCCAATTTCAGTGATTGCCAAACAATCCCTTAGATTATTAAATAAAACCCAAAAATAAGAGGGTATTTGGTAACCGCCTAGCTACCTAGGAAAGCGAAAAGTCCAATTAATCTACTTATGATCTAAAATTGGGCCAATTCCAAATATAGTTTTGTTAGTTCAATTATAGGCCGTTAATCATGTTAGAATTGAACCGCCCTTGCCTTGAATAGAAACTAACTTGGTTGGACCTTTTCAACCAGGCTTGTGAAGACTTGCCAAATACAACTAGGTCTATAAGATTAAAAACCCTAAAACCATCTAAATGGTTGGATCTAGAGCTAATGGGTCAGTCACCTCAAAAACCGGACTAGAATTGGGGTTATTTTAGGATTGACCTGAGAACTAAGATTGGACTGATTTTGACAGTGGGCTGTCTTAAGACGTGTTTGGTTAAGGGTGGAGACCAGAGAAATGCATCCATTCCCATTGCGTCTGGGAGAGGATTGATTTTAGTAAAAGGGTTTTCTAAAATCCTTTATTTTCATAGAAACTAATCTTTGAGTTTTGAGCTCAGGATTAGGTAAAGAAGCCCCTTAGAATTTAAATATTGGAAGAGGCTTTTAATTGCACTAGTGAAAGAAATCAATCTCCTTTTCTGTATTTCCTAAGACCATAAAATTCATAGGGTTTTTTTAGTATAATTCCCTTAAAGCATTAGTATTTTTACTTAGTCCATCAAATATTCATACTTTTGATACAATGTTAGGCGGACTAGGCGCTTGACGCTTGAGCCAGCACCTAGCGCCTAGGCATTTGGTTATTTATTATTAAATTATTTAATTATAATCATAGACAAAACATATATTAAATTCATATAAAATTGCAAAAAAACATAAATAGCAATCTTACATCCACAACCAACCATGCATAAATACTAAATAGCCAATATAGTGACGTAAATAGCGTGAAGATTTGTTTCAATTGAACTGTAAAATAACAATTTGTTGGCAGTAAAGAGCTCAATTTGTGTCTTAATTATATTTGTTTACCAATCACAGTGAAAATAAATTAAGACAGCGGAAAAAATGAAAAAAAAAATTACCTTGAAAAGAGGAGCAGGGCTGCAGTGAAAGAAATGGTGGCCGACGGCGAAGAGGAGGCGGCAGCGACGAAGAAGAGGAGCCGGCAGAGCAGCGGCGACGAAGAAGACGAGGCGAAGAAAAGGAGCCGGCAGCGTCGAAGGAGAGGAGGCGTGGGGCGCCGCGGCGACGAAGAAGACGGGGAGGAAAAAAGATCGGGCTTAGGGTTTGGGTTTTAATCTGTAGCGGGTCGGGTTTGGTGGGTCGGGTATTTATTAAAAACTTTTGTTTACCCGATTTTTGAGTTAGGCTGGGCCGGTTTTAACACTTTTTTTTTAACTTTAAAAGCAGACCGCCTAGCCCTAGGTGGTCCGAACGCCTAGCATGGACGCACAGGCTAAAACTAGGCGTTTCGGCTCCACCCACTCTTAGCCGGACTGCCTAGACCTCTTTCTGAAACAATGTTTTGATATTAATCCTCCAAATTGTAAAAATATGTTGATATTAGTCTGTATGATTAATTGGGGTTATAAATGTTGAGGATTATGTTTAAATTTTTTTACGAAATGGACAATCATACCCTCACTCTTAACACCCAAACTCATATATCCGTTAAACTTAAGAAATGTGATAAGATTCCAAATCGAACTTCTTCCATCAATCTCCTTCTCCGAGGGTTCATTAAACAATGAAGTAATCTCCTTCAGAAATCATCACATTTCTTCAAAAGAGAGTGGGAAGTGAATAAAGAGAGGAGGGAGGGAAAGGATGGTTTTGTGGGTGATTAAATGGGTGGGAATATTTGGGTAACTAAACACCTATGGTTCGGTTAAGCCTAACCAAGGTTAAGGATTTTGAATAGAAAATCTAATAGAGAGAATAATATCAACATATTTCAGCGATTTAAGAGACTAATATCAAAAAAAATATAAAGATTTGAGTGACTAATATCAAAATATAAATGAATTAAGGGACCGATAGGAACAATATACTCTTTTTTTGGGGGGTGATTGTTTCTCTTTAAACCCAAAGTTTTACGCTACTTATTTCAAAACTAATAATCACATTTTTATTACATTTTTTACCATCATTATCTATTTTTGTTTAAATAAAAATGTCACTAATAAATATAGTTTATCTTAATTTGCAGGTTAATGAAGAATTAATGAACAAAAGCTCAAAAAGAACTCAAATTTCCTCATTTTTTAACATTTTATTAAAGCCCGGGATCAAGCCAAGCAATCTACAGAAGCCAAAAGAAGCAAAGATCAAATAGGAAAAGAAATTAAGTGAAAATCATGTTCAAGATGTTAGGCGCAAAGAAACGGCGATACCTCTCAATCTGGAAAGCGAAATTTAACATATAATATATGAAAAGGTCTTGACGAGTCAGAGCTAACTGTATTTTCAGAATTTTCAAATTCTAATTGGTCGGCCAACCGATTGGTCAACCGATTGGCCGACCAATTGATCTGTAACAAACTCATTTTATGGCTAAGATTTGATTCTTGGAGCCCAAGTAAAATCTAATGGTTCTCATTCATTACTGTAAGCTATAAATAGTGGTAGAGGATGAGGAGTTTGAGTGTGAAAATTTTTATAAAAACTCCTTTTGGAGAGGAAGGTTACTCTTAATTGAGAAGACCTTTCAAAATTATAATTTTTTTCATAATTAATAAAATATTTTTTTCACTTCTTCATATTTTTCTTTTCGTCTCTTTGTTTGATGATGAAGATGAAGTTGAGATGAAAATGAAGATCAAGATAAAGATTTGCCTTCATCAAGAGGCTAAAACCCTCTTGAAATGTAAATTTTCTCTTTTATTTTTTTATTTTTCTTGTAATATTTTTTTTTCTTGCTTTAGATATTCAAGGGGGCTAGAACCCTCTTGAATTAGATTTATTTTCATACCTTGTAGAGTAGATTTACTTTCATATCTTTATTTTCTTAAAACTATTTTGTAGTATAGATTTATTTTCTTGCATAGTTTAGATTTTATTTTCTTCCACTATTCGCCAAGAGACTAGAACCCTCTTGGGAATTAGTTTTTATTTTTGTTTATTCTTTTCCCCTTCATTCTCTCACTTAGAGACTAGAACCCTCTTTGGAGTTAGTTTTTTTTTAAATTCATTCTCTCTCTTAAAGGCTAGAACCCTCTTTGGAGTTAGTTTTTATTTTCATTCTCTCTCTTTTATTTCTTTGTTTTTATTTTCTAAGATGTGTAACTAATTCTTGTATGAATTTTAAAATCACATGAAACAAGTTTAATTTCTTTTATGATTTGTGAATTACTCTTTTGTGCTTAAAGTTATCATGTTTAGGATAATCAACTAGAGAACTAATTGGTAGGAGGAATTCTAGAATTATTATCTGGTTGTTTTTTTATGAATGTTAAATTTACTTAGATGATAATTTGATAGGTTATACTTTTTTTAAGTAGTTTGATAGTCTATACTTAATAAATCTAAAGTAAAATATGATAAAAAGAGAATGGTTCATAATTTATAGTTGAAATTGACTATTGGATTTAATTCTATATTCCTTATATCTTTAATTGAATCCTCCATCCTTTACCTTTTTTATCTTTTATTTTATTCTTGATTTTTCTTTAATTGATTCTTGATTCTACTTCTTCATCTTTCTTCATCCCCTCTCAATTTAGTTTTGTTTTATTTTGCATATAATCACAACCACTCTCCTCATGTCTTTCCATAATCACACATTCTTTTATCACTCCTAATTGTTATGCACATAGCTTAAGAACCAATTTTGATTAATTCTTACAACACATCTCTCGTTGGATTCGACATTTTTCCTATAGTATAACTTGATTGTGCACTTACAATCTCGATATATTCATAAATACCACATTAAGGTTTTGGCGCCGTTACCGGGGAAGGTGCTTATAAGTAGGATTTTCCATTTTTATTCTTTAATTTGTGTGTTTTCTTGTGAAGGAACTATTTTGAAGATTAAAAATCAAGAATTGAAGATTGAAGATTGGAGATTTGCTTGTGGTAACTCTTCTTTTTGGTATTTTTAATTCACCCCTTTAGTTAGATCCTCACAAGTAGAGACAATTAGGATCTTTAAAAAAAGAAATTTTTACTTTTATCGACAATAATAAAATTCACCCTCTGCTTGGACATTTACTAACAAGATAATGAATTCAACAAGAGCTCTCTTTCTCACCTTTGTTTGATTGTTAACATTAATTAAAAAAATAAAAAGATTTTATTTTAAGCATTCTTTTGTAGTTTTTTTAATTCCTATGGTTGCATTTCATATAATAGTAGGAATTCACCCAAATAATTTGAGTATCTTGATTTGACACTCACTTAAAAATATTCTTAAGGGTAAAACTCCTAATTAAGATAAGGTGGGGATTTTATCATCATTTTCTTAGTCCACAAATCACTAATTCCTCACTACACAAGCCCAGGCCTTTTAAAACTCATTAGATATTGGCCCCTAAGGACTTGGGCTCATTAAGGAACAAGAAATTCTAAACCGATTTAAGTTTACTTAAACCTGTAGTGTCTATGGGTCAAGTCACTCCTACTCGTGGTCTGCGGCAGGGATGCCCACTATCTCCATATTTGTTTCTTCTCTATACGGAAGCTCTCTCGGTACTGATCATCAGACAATAGGAGAATAGGTGCATCAATGTAACGCCCCGTCCCAGAATCCCGGAGTCGGTACACTATTAGATCTGATGGACTGGCCTCACAAACCACCACATGTCTTTTCAGTACGTTTTGTCCTCACTCACGTGCTCCCTGGAAAACTTCCCAGTGGGGTCACCCATCCTAGAATTTCTCCAGGCCAAGCACGCTTAACTTTGGAGTTTCTAAGAGTTGCGTTTCCGAAAAGAAGATGCATCTTGGTGGTATGAGTATTCCAATCAAATCTATCAATACTAATCACGTCACCCTCTCGAGGGTTGGGGTATTACATGTTAGACCCTAGAGGGGGATGATTAGGGTCTTATGCTAATCTAATCCGATTTAAATGCTAATTAAAATTACTTAACAAATATATTCTTGCAAGATAGATATACGAGAGATATAAGCAAGAATAAGCAATATGAATAAAGAGATATATCCTATATGATAAAAATATATATGCAATGATATGTAAACTAACACAAGGGTGATATAATCAAACTACAAATATGATAGGGCAAAATGATCAACAAGCAATACACAATGACGATGTAAGATATGAACATGAAAAACAAGTGCGCCAATGCAATCACAAACAAAGGATATGTTTACGAGGTTCGGTCCCCACGACCTACGTCCCCGCTCCTCACCTCGAGGAGATACTCCACTATCACAACCGGGTTTTCTACAATCACCCGATGTAATGACCGTGAATTTTGATACTAGTTAAAATAATTATTTTAGTATTTTTAAAATATTTATTTATTATTTTAAAAGAGTATTTGTATTTTTCTTGATTTCCTAGAATTTCTATGATTTAAAAATCTGATTATATATTTATTTAAATGATTTTGATATTTATAAATTTATTTTGTGCGTTAAAAATTTCTAGAATTTATTCGTTATGTTTTTATACTATTACATATTATTTTACATAATATGTTGTGTTATTAATATTATTACAAATTATTTCATATAATACATGGTATTATTAATTATGTGTTTTTGGTATAAATTATTGAATTATTCTACTGTTACATATTTTCTATCGTATTAGTATAACTTGTACGTTTTACTGTGTATATAATTATCCCATAATTATATGATTTTAAATATAAGTAAATATATTATTATTATTAATTATTCTTGTTTAATTGTATAATATGTGTATATTTCAACTATTTCGTATCAACTGTTATATTAGCTCAACATGTACGTTTTTATTTGTAGATAATTATTATGTAATTAGTTTAATTTTTAAGTACTCAAAAGTATTTATTTTATCTATTTTAACCTAAACCATAACCCTAATTTCAATTATATATATATGTTATGTAAACCCTCTCTCCTCTCCTGCTCAAAAAAACCGCCGCCGCCCCCATTATCTTCTACCTCTCTCTCTCTCTCTTCTCTCTCACGAAAACCCAGCCTCAACCCACGCCCGAAACCACCTCCGGCCACCTTCTCCGACAACCCTCGCCACCGCGCCGTCCATCTCGCCGCTTCTCCCCCACCTGACCCCCACGCTCCCCTTCGCCGCCTCCACGAGCTCCAGCAACCCCGCCGCTCCTCCTCAGGCCGCCTCCTCGACCCCTACAGCACCAGGCCGCCGCCCTGCCTAGATTCAGCGAACCACCACCGCTCAACCCCTCTGACGAGTCCCCGCCGCCTGAGATCCCGACGGCCACCTTCCGCCACCCTCGTCAGCCGTCGACTCCACCATCTCAAGCTTCGCCAACTCTCCGACTGCTGCCGACACTACTGCCTCAGCTTCAGCCACCAACCGGCATCCCCCTTTGCTCCGCCTCCCCCTCTTCAGTCCGCCGCCACGGCCAAGTCTCCCCTCCTCCCTCGAGATCCGACCAGTCCCTGGAGTTGCCGCTGACCACGACGAGCAGCAGCGACGCCGCCCCCTTGGCCTCCGACGCCTGAGGTCAGATCCAAGCCGCCCCCTCAGCTACGACGGCTCGTGTCGCCCCTACACCGTCACCCCGCTGACGATGCGCGCTACCCTCCATCAGATCCCGTCGCCCGTCATTAGGCCCCTGGCCTCGCAGGCAAGATCCCGCATCCCTTGATCTGTATTTCCATTATTTATATCTGTTAATAATTAATTGCATAGAATAGACTGTGATATGTTATAACCTGCGTGAGATTGTTTGCTGAAGAATTTTAATTATATCATGGTAATTTGATAAATGACATTTTTAGAAAAATTATAATGAATTAAAAGAATTTATTTCGGCAAAAGAATCATTTTTAGATAATTATAATAATTTAAAAGAATTTATTTTGTAAAATGAATTAGTTTAGATTAATTGTTAAGCGAAATAATTTAAATGAATTAATTTAGAAAAAGATTATTTTCTGAATTATATAGATGTTGTTTATGATTTATAATTCTTATTTTGATTATCTGAAATGTTATGATATTATTGTACATGATTAGTTACATTGATTGTTCGTTGTTGTGATTGAGAATTGTTAGGAGTTCATGACTATAGTGACCTGTA
>BQKN01064129.1:213-11781 GCA_022839385.1 Asparagus kiusianus
ACCAAAATAGGCTTAACTCTGCGTTTTCAGCCTAAAACGCAGAGTTCGGACCCTGAACGCTATTTCTCAGCGTTTGACTCGTTCAAAGCACGAACTGAACAGTTCTAGGAACTGTTTTCCCCCACGATTTGAGGGATTTCCGCCCCACTTAGGAGCGGATTAAGGGGGTAGTTACCACCAGTAACCCCCTACAAATATCAGAAACTCAATTGAGTTAAAGGGAGGATTGGGATCTCATCAACGGATCGGATTTTCTCATCAACAAGGGAGATTCGGTCAAGAGATTGGCTTTTGGGATCTGAAGCTTGGCAGCAAAGAAGAGCCTTCATCCTTCGGCTAGGATTTTGGAGATCGGCAACAGGAGCCTATTCGGCCTTGGCTTATTAACCGAACTTTCGGTTTAAATCAACTCTTTCATAGAGTTTCAAACTCGATCTGAGTTATCAACTCGTCCAGAGTTTAAAAACTTGCTTTGCAAGTTCTTCTAAACTCGGTCAGAGTTTCAAACTTGCCCTGCAAGTTCTTCTAAACTCGGTCAGAGTTTTAAGACTTGCCACGCAAGTTCTCCACAGCGTCAAATCGTGAGGAAAAGACATCGTTCCAGTGAATCAAGACGTTCGTATCGTCAACGGAGAGCAAACTCGGCGCGATCAATCGAGGGAGGCACTCCATCGCCACCGTGAAGAACCCAGAATTAAACAAAGGGGAGAGTCAAATTCATTCTCCTCTCTTTTGTAATCGGAATCCAAATTGTAATCGATTTTGAGAGAATACAAGTCAAATTTTCTTTCATTGTCTTTTTACATCAAATTTCCAACAAACAGCCGTCAGTCGACTGATGGCATAACGGCTAGTTTTTTTAGCCTTTGTCATGTTTTGGTTTTTTGGTCTTTTGCTGGGTTTCTTGATCTTTGGGGTTTTCTATAAATATCCCCTTATACCCAGCTCTATTTCAATAATCAAGAAAAGTTTTAAACAAGTTTTAAAGAGTTTAAGTTTGTATAAGGGTTTGGTTTGTGAAGAAATTTTCACAAGAGCTTGAGGAAGATCATCAATTGTGTTTGAGCATTCAACTCTTCTCCCTCTCTCTCTTGATCCATAAAGAAGTTTCCCTAAACTCTTCTTCTAGCTTTATATCTATTTGTTTAATTATTATTTTATTAAAGCTAGTTCTATATTGAGTTTAGATTTGATTAATCTCTTTGTTTACACACAACCATTGAGCTTTTAGTATTTTCATACATAGTATATTTAGGGTTGTGAGAGTTGTAACAATTGAGTGTGAGCCTATATTAAGTTCTCATCTATTGTAGAGAACAAACTTATTGTATTGTGAGCCAAATTGTATTGAACACTTTGTAATACACTTGTACACCGAGAGGGGTGTGTGGTGAGATACGGGGTCGTCCCAAGAGGAGTGAGGTAGGTTGTAATGCCTAGAGGTAGGTTGTAATTCCTAACACTTAAGGAAAACACAGGCTAGAGACCAACACTTGAGGTGGTAGTGAGTGTGATTACAAGAGTGTGAATTATAAAGTTTTCGGTGAACTTAAAAACCGAGTATGAGGTATAAACGTTATTCGGGTGAGCGTTAAAAACTCGGTTGTGTAGTGGATTTCTCCCCGGGAGTGGGGAACAGAGACGTAGGACGGAAGGTCCGAACTCCGTGATCATTTGATTGTGTTTGAGCTTGCATTGGCGTTCATTTATACTTGTGCTCATTGCTTATATCGCCTATTGCATCTTGTCTATTCCATCCACTATATTGTTTGCCCTTGCTTAGTTTACTTATCCTTGCATATATATATTACATATCATATTTGTTAGGATATTTGTTAATTGGTTTTAAATTGGCATAAATCGGATTAGATTAGCATAAACCCTATTCATCCCCCCTCTAAGGTTCCTTCCTAGTGGCATTAGGGTGCTTTCAATTGGTATCAGAAAAGGATAGGGTACTTTTAGTTGGTATCAGAGCTTGGTGCTCTTTGATTTAAGGTCTAATCATCTTGAGTTAAAGATCCAAGTTATCTTTTTGTGCTAATCTAATTTTTGAGATTTATTGTTATCTTGCTTGCATACATATAGATATTATGGACATGCATTGTGCACCTTGTTTAGGCTATGATCCTAATATTTCTCCTAGAATAGATAATTTCTCCTATGACCAATGGTGCTCTAGATTTAATATATTTATCAGATGTAGACATTTTGATTTATGGGAAGTTATTGAAGATGCTTATATTATGCCCACTTTGGAGAAATCCAAATGGAGTAAAAATGATAAAAGATTATTTACAATGAACAAGATTTTATTAGAAAATTTGCTAAATCCTTTTGATTCATCTATATCTAACAAGTTTGTTCATTTTGATAGTGCTTACACCTTATGAAAATTTATTAAAGCACGTCAAGGAGACTTGGAGACGATCTGATAAGTTTTGGAGGCTTCATCTTCAAGTTCCAATGGAGCATCATGCACACGGGCACTAGACGATAGTCCTAGTGAGGTTTGCGAGTTCGAATTCATTAATAATGTATCTAGTGATGAACTTGCGTGTGCTTCTGAAAAATTATTGCATGCCTATAACAAATTGCATCATATCTTTCTTGACTTAAAAAGCAAGCATGAAGATTTAAAATCCGATCATGAGAAGTTAGCTTCCAAATTTGATGTTATTTCTCAAGAAAATATTATTCTTAAAGAAAACAATGATATGATAAATTTGAAAAATAATAATTTAAAATTAGATATTGCTAACTTGACTCGTGAAAAAATAATATCATGTTTGAAGTTGAGAACATAAAAAATGATAATGTGTCTTTTATAAATGACTATTTGTGTTCTACTTCTAATAAAAATGCATATGTGCCTAATAATAAAGATTTAAATCTTGTGAATAAACGCATTTCATCTTTAGATTCAACTTTAAGAATATGCATTGATAACCATAAGAAACTTATGGACAAGTATGCTAAATCTAGTGCTACAAAATCACCTATATACTATGCACACTTGTATAACAAAGTTTACAAATGCTCAATTTGTGATCGTAAAGGCCACATTGCTAAATTTTGCTATGATGCACACAAATCTTTTAAGACCAATGCTTCTTGTGCATATCATAAGGCTTCTTCATCACACACACATGTACATGTACACACTCATAAAGTTCATCATAAGCATGCTCATGTGTTTAAATGTGATTATTGTGGTCGTCTTGGCTATTTGGCAAAGTTTTGTTTTGATTTAAAAAAAATTCTAGTTTCCCAAATGTTTCTAGTAGACCACATGTTTTTAAATATGATGTTTGTGGTAGGTTTGGACATCTTGCTAAATTTTATTTTGATGTGCAAAAAGCTCCTATTTTGCAAAATGTTCCAAAAAGATCACCTTTGTTTAATGAGGTTCCCCATTTGTAAAATGAATTTAAAAGACAATCTTAATTTACAAATGATTTTCGTGCACACTCACTTGGTCAACACAAATCTTTTCACTCTTTTCATTGCACGAATTGCAATCGAAAGTGTCATTTGAATGAATATTGTTTTGACCGTGTTAGTGTACCACATGCGCCCAAATAGGATCATAACCCAAGGGCTTTGAGCTTTAATGATAGGGGTCATGTCCCTAAACCCTTTGGTACCAAGAATACTTAGATACCAAAACATGTTTGATTTTTTTTAACCAAGAATTTTAATGTTTTTATTTTTTTCATGTCTTGGTTTTGAAAATTGTTTTGAAACTCTTGTAAATGAAAACAATTTCCTTTTGCTCAATTCTTTTGTTTTCATTTTATTAACTTTGATTTTGATGAGAGATTTGTGTTTATATAATCTTCTAGATTTATTGGGTGTTTATTCCCAAATCTTGTTTACTAGGTGCTAAAATGTTTATATGGGTTGGAACAAGCTTATGAGCTTGATATATTGTTGCCTCTCTTGCATTTTGTCAAAAAAAATTTTGATTCATTGCTTTGAATTCATTATATAGCACAAATAGATCATTCAAATTTTAAATATACTTTATAATGTATTTTTTATGTGGTTTGATCAAGTTCTACAAAGAAAACTTTCTTTATTGATCAAACATTATTTTGGGTTTAAATTTTGATTTATAATTTCATTTGAGTGATTTGTTTTCATTTGAAAACTTTTTTCATGATTCTCATGTTTCCTATTCATTTGTTTTCATAAATCTATTTTCATATGTTTTTATGTTTGTGTAATGAGTCACTATACCATAATGATACACCCATATGTGTTCTCATTATCTTATGGTATGCGGGTTATACTTAGCATTTTGTCTATTTATGCTTGCTCACATATATTTGTCTTGGTCATCATTGGATATATTCCATAAGGCATTTTGATAGGAGGAGCAATCCTTATATTTATTTTTATACTCACCCATGCTTATTGGTAGGGGAGCTTTCGCTCTCTTCTTCTTTTGTTTTCCCCTTTTTGATGTTGTCAAAGGAGGAGAAATATTATGAGAATATCTTGTTTTGGTTATATGCATGGTAATTCTAATTTACATATTAACTTTCTTTCATGCATATATCTCTTTTTGTAAATTGTTTGTCATCATCAAAAAGGTGGAGATTGTTGGGTCTTTTTATTTTGACGATGTTTAACAAACAATTTACCACTAATGTTGTTTGTCTAGTGTTTGTGTTTTGTATTTATTCTAGGCAAATAATATGCTGGAGGATAGATGGAATCGAGCATTCACGATCATATCCAATGGAGGTTGGCGGAATAGTGGTTGAAGCCTATGCAATTCAAGTTGAAGATCCAAGTTCAAGCTTCATCCGTAAGTTTACCAAGTCGAGCTCATTGAAGACCTTCATCAAGCTTGGGTAATTTAGTTTAGGTTTTATATTATGTGTGTTAGTACTTTAAGCTTAATTATATACACACATACACGTTTTGGTTTTTGTATATATATAGTTATATATATACATATATGTTTTGGTTTAGCTATATAGATATGAAACAATACATATCTTCCTATATACTTTTATATGTTTCATATTCTATTGCATTTGGAAAAATATTGTGTCTTCGGTTTATATGGTTTATAGACTTAACAACTATAGTTTATACTTTTTATCAAGTCTATAAAATCAATTTACAAAGTTTTAAAACTTGGCATATGTCAAAACATCAAAATTCAAGTATCCCATGTTTTCATATTTTGGACATATTTGTAAAATGATGATATTTTACAAATGGGAGGTGATTTTTAAAAACCAATTTTTGTAGCATGTTTATTATCATGTCTACAATCATTTTCCAAAGATTTATATTTTTCTGATTTTATTTGCTATTCTTAAAGGCAGTTTAAAAATCAAATTTTTATTTCAAAGCAGGCTGATAACCTGTTATCAGTCGACTAAAGAAATCGCCTGGAATGTTAAAAAGTTTCTGTTTTATTTTGGTCGACTGACCAGTCGACTGATGAGATCATCAGCCGACTGATAAGATCGTCAGTCGACTGATAAGATAGTCAGTCGACTGATGAGTTAGAAAATACCTCTAACGGTCAGCTCATCAGTCGATTGATGGAAGTCGTCAGTCGACTGATGGCATAACGGCTAGTTTTTTCAGCCTTTGTCATGTTTTGGTTTTTTGATCTTTTTGCTGGGGTTTCTTGATCTTTGGGGTTTCCTATAAATACCACATATACCCAGCTCTATTTTAATAATCAAGAAAAGTTTTAAACAAGTTTTAAAAGAGTTTAAGTTTGTTTAAGGGTTTGGTTTGTGAAGAAATTTTCATAAGAGCTTAAGGAAGATCATCAATTGTGTTTGAGCATTCAACTCTTCTCCCTCTCTCTTGATCCATAGAGAAGTTTCCCTAAACTCTTCTTCTAGCTTTATATCTATTTGTTTGATTATCATTTTATTAAAGCTAGTTTTATATTGAGTTTAGTTTTGATTAATCTCTTTGTTTACACACACAACCATTGAGCTTTTAGTATTTTCATACATAGTATATTTAGGGTTGTGAGAGTTATAACAATTGAGTGTGAGCCTACATTGAGTTCTCATCTATTGTAGAGAGCAAACTTGTTGTATTGTGAGCCAAAGTGTGTTGAACACTTTGTAATATACTTGTACACTGAGAGGGGTGTGTGGTGGGAGACGGGGTCGTCCCAAGAGAAGTAGGGTAGGTGGTAATGCCTAGAGGTAGGTTGTAATTCCTAACACTTGAGGAAAACACGGGCTAGAGACCAACACTTGAGGTGGTAGTGAGTGTGATTGTAAGAGTGTGAATTATAAAGTTTTCGATAAACTAGAAAACCGAGTGTGAGGTGTAAACGTTATTTGGATGAGCGTTAAAAACCCGGTTGTTTAGTGGATTTCTCCCCGGGAGTGGGGAGCGGAGACGTAGGACGGAAGGTTTGAACTCCGTGATCATTTGATTATGTTTGAGCTTGTATTGGCGTTCATTTATACTTGTGCTCATTGCTTATATCACCTATTGCATCTTGCCTATTTCATCCACTATATTGTTTGCCCTTGCTTAGTTTACTTATCCTTGTATATATATATTGTTACATATCATATTTGCTAGGATATTTGTTAATTAGTTTTAAATTTTGGCATAAATCGGATTAGATTAGCATAAACCATATTCATCCCCCTCTAGGGTTCCTTCCTAGTGACATTAGGGTGCTTTCAATGAGTGAGCATGTGAATGTGTACGTGTACCTAAAGATGAAGCTACATGAGATACTTGAATTTTGATGTTTTGACATAAGCCAAGTTTTAAAACTTTGTAAAATGATTTTATAGACTTGATAAAAAGTATAAACTATAGTTGTTAAGTCTATAAACCATATAAACCGAAGACACAATATTTTTCCAAATGCAATAGAATATGAAACATATAAAAGTATATAGGAAGATATGTATTGTTTCATATCTATATAGCTAAACTAAAACATATATGTATATATATAACTATATATATACAAAAACCAAAACGTGTATGTGTGTATATAATTGAGCTTAAAGTACTAACACACATAATATAAAACCTAAACTAAATTACCCAAGCTTGATGAAGGTCTTCAATGACTCGACTTGGTAAACTTGAGGATGAAGCTTAAACTTGGATCTTCAACTTGAATTGCATAGGCTTCAACCACTATTCCACCAACCTTCATTGGATATGATCATGAATGCTCGATTCCATCCATCTTCTAGCATATTGTTTGTCTAGAATAAATATAAAATACAAACACTAGGCAAACAACATTAGTGGTAAATTGTTTGTTAAACATCATCAATACAAAAAAGACCCAATAAATTGTTTGTTAAACATCCATCCCTATATTTGTTTTTATACTCACCCATGCTTATTGGTAGGTGGAGCTTTCACTCTCTTCTTCTTTTGTTTTCCCCTTTTTGATGTTGTCAAAAGGGGAGAAATATTATGAGTATATCTTGTTTTGGTTATATGCATGATAATTCTAATTTACATATTAGTTTCCTTTTATGCATATATCTTTTTTTGTAAATTGTTTGTCATCATCAAAACAAAAAGACCCAACAAATAGATACTGATGATGGTCAAACTATTACTGCTTTTACTCATCATAATACTATTATAACTTATTTTCAAAGATTATACGATGAGTATGCAGCTAGATATGGTGTAAGTACACATCAGTCTATAGCTTCTGCTTCTACAAGTTTAAGTCAGGGAAAAGGTAAGAGTTTTGATAGGGAATTAATGATAGCTTAGCTAATTGGTGGATCTGGATCATTAATGGAAGTTTCTAAAATTGAACAATATTTAACTGCACCTTTAGTTAAAAGTCAAAGTAATAGTTTTGATATTTTGTATTAATGGAGAGTATACGTAACAGTTTCATATCCTATACTTTTCATCATGGCTCGTGACTTACGAATAACGCAAGTTTCTACGGTAGCTTCAGAATCCGCATTCAGCGCATCAAGACATTTGATCGACGACCACATGATATCGCTAGTGATACGAGTTGCCGTGCGAGTACCCTTTGGTCGCGGAATTACCAAAAGGTGGATTGAGAAGAAGATAACTAAAACACAAGAACAATTCAGTATGGCGAAGAAAAATACCTTCTCTAGATTATGAAAATTAATCATTACAAATCTCTCCCTCACAATCTCACTAGAATCGAGAACAACCTCTCAATCCTCTCTAAACCCTAATACAATGATTAGAATCTCTCTTAATTACCTCTCTTTCCTTAGAAACCCTAAAATAATCATTTATATAGGTGTACAAACGTGAATGGTAATCTGGTAAATAACCAAGCCCAAAATCAACAGGAATTCGTGTGAACAGAAACCCAACCAAACCAGGAAACCGTCGATGAGTCGACTCATGACTGAGATGAGTCAACTCATGACATATGGGTCGACTTGTAAACTGATGAGTCGACCGAGCAGAAACTTTTGACAAAACGGTTGGGTTGCGTGAGTCGACTCATGACAGTCATGAGTCGACTCAACCTGCTGAGTCGACTCATGTTCATGTAGAGTTGACTCACGAGCTAAAAACTGGATTCTTCGAATCTGCTGCTCGTTATCTCGTTCCACGCTTCCACCTATGTTTCACTGTACTGTTTCACACCTCTATTCTTATGCTATCATGAAAATCATCTATCCTTAAGCTCCCATGAGGATCGCTAAGCTCCCGAAGAGAAGATACACCCGTATCATGAGTCCCCTCTTTAGGAACTTGAAGTCCCGTTCAAGTTAGAACTTTTGCTGAGGAAACTCTCAAGCTCCCCCATCTTTTCTGCACCATCTGGCCCTGCAAGGAACCTGGTCTCGACGTCTGATCGGAAACATCTTATCCGTCCCGCATCTCGTCGTAGTCACATTTCATCCCAAGTTGCAATCCTTTATCGATGGCTTTTCTGGAAGTCTAATGCACAGTGAGACAAACTTCTTGCTTGTATTCACTAGTCTCTTTGCTCGCGTCACCGTCCCCAAGCTTGTCTCCTTCAGAAGAGATGCCGAACGAAATATAAACTTTTCACCATCCTTAGTGAAGGTGTACTTCTGTGCCCGCCTCTCGTAGATCGCATATCTATCCTATAAGTACGGATTGCCCAGTATAATCTGACAAACATCTAATGGAACGATGTCACACGTGACCTCGTTAATATACGACTCGTGGATCTCAAATCTGACAGTGCATTCATCAACTACACTCAGTTTCTCCTCCTTCTGAATCCACCCTAATGGATAGGGCTTCGGATGCTTGACCGTCTTCAGACTTAGCTTCTGAACCAATGCCTTGGATATCAAATTCTTCTCGCTGTCCGAATCAACAATGGCATCAACCTAACTGGTCTTTACCTGCAACTTAAGAACAAAGAGTTGCTCTCTTGGGTCGTCGTCCTCTTTCGTGGTCTGCTTCACCGTTATAAGGTTGAGACTGCTGTTGGGCTCTGTCATCCCCGGGACTTCTTTTGGACCTTGAGCTATCATGTATGCATTTTTCTCCTCCTTCTTCTTCAACCCTCTTGGCTTGAGATGAGGATATTTCTCCCAGCACCGATCAGCTGTGTGCCCTGTCTTCTCGCAGTGACTACAAATCAGCCCTGCTTTCCCTGAATCACCCTTCTTCTTCTCCTCCTTAGATTGAGAACCACTAGACTCACCTCCCGTCTGTTTGGAATCTCCCTTAGCCTCGTTGCCCTTCTTTTGCTTGCCCTCGAGGGCAATAGCCTTCACGCTCGCCTCTGTAATTGATTCCACCGTGAATAGCTTCATCTCCTTTCGAATGTAATCGTTCAATCCCGTCATATACTTTATAAACATGGAATATTCCTCTGTCGTAATTTTGAGGACCATCGTCTGCTGCTGGAACTCCGTGGTGTATTCTTGAACGGTTTGATTGACCCTTTGGCGCAAGCCGTACCACTTGTACCAACACTCTTCAAGAAATCCCACCGGGTAGAACTGCTTCCTCAGTAACTCCTTGAACTTATTCCACGACACCTCCTTCTTCTCCTGCTTGCAGTAGGATTTCCACCATATCAACGCATGCCCTAAAAGCTTCAAAGTCGCGAACACAATCTTCTTTTTTGATGAATAGCCATAAAGAGTAAAATACGTCTCCATCCGCTCGATCCAGTCATCAAGCCTCTCGACGTCAACACTCCTATTATAAACATGAATCTTCACCTTGAAGTCAATCTTCAGGTTCTGATAAGAATTCTTACCCCCTTGATGTAATGCAGCCTTAACGGTCTCCTCTTCCTCGTCGGAATCTAAATCTACTCTCTCCACATCGGACTCAATAATTTTCTTCGAAGAAGATTCACCTTGTTTGCCACCTCTATGGATAAGATTGACGAGTTGTGTGAGAGTCGAACCTATCGTCTCGATCTGCTTCTCCAATGCATCAATCCTCGCTGAATTGTCTCCTTCAGCCATCTTCTCCCTCCTTATCTTCTGGACTTCTTCTAAGGAAATAAGGATCTCCCCAAGCTTCTTATACTATGATCGAGTAAGGACCATACATAGGATGCCCCTTCATAGGATCTGATTGCTCTGATACCAACTTGATACGAGTTACCGTGCGAGCACCCTTTGGTCGCGGAATTACCAAAAGTGGATTGAAAAGAAGACAACTAAAACACAAGAACAATTCAGTATGGCGAAGAAAAATACATTCTCTAGATTATGAAGAATTAATTATTATAAATCTCTCCCTCACAATCTCACTAGAATCGAGAACAACCTCTCAATCCTCTCTAAACCCTAATACAATGATTAGAATCTCTCTTGATTACCTCTCCTTCCTTAGAAACCCTAAAACAATCCTTTATATAGGTGTACAAACGTGAATGACAATCTGGTAAATAACCAAGCCCAAAACCAACAGGAATTCGTGTGAACAGAAACCAAACCAAACCAGGAAACCGTCGATGAGTCGACTCATGACTGAGATGAGTCGACTCATGACATATGGGTCGACTCATAAACTGATGAGTCGACCGAGCAGAAACTTTTAACAAAACGGTTGGGTTTCCTGAGTCGACTCATGATAGTCATGAGTCGACTCAACCTGATGAGTCAACTCATGTTCATGTATGAGTTGACTCACGAGCTGAAAACTGGATTCTTTGAATCTGCTACTCGTCGTCTCGTTTCACGCTTTCACCTGCTTTTCACTATACTGTTTCACACCTCTATTCTCATGCTATCATGAGAATCATCTATCCTTAAGCTCCTATGAGGATCGCTAAGCTCCCAAAGAGAAGATATGTGACGCCCCTGGGTTCACACAAGGCTGCAGTCCGAGGTGAAACCAGAAATGTCAAACCTGCCATGCACCACACCGTGCAATAACACGTTTCACCATCACAACTACTATCTCTCTAGTGGAATCAACAACAGGTGTAGGTACAAAACAAGTAAAAAGGTAAATCGACAATACTGGATGAAATGATAGGACATAACATATCTCACCAACAAAATAAACTGAAGTACAAAACCAAAGTCTAAAATGAATAAACTGGAGTTCTTAACAAGTCTCAAATACAATAAGTCT
>BQKN01064131.1:6691-21605 GCA_022839385.1 Asparagus kiusianus
AGAATCGATAAGTTGATTTTGTCAGAGGTGTAAGGTTAACGTGACATTTGTGGGGATAGAATATTATAGCGTCTCACTGAGGAGAACAGCTAAGTGTTTTATCACCAGGGTGACAAATTGCATCACTTATGATTTGAACAAGATCTCACCAAAAAGAATTGAGTCAATTGGTTATTTGATATTCTGTTGAGGAGAATTGATCAATTAACCAGGATTTGGATAATTTTGGAGATTTATCGTTCTATTGATGAGAATCGATAAATAGGCATTCGCAGAGGAATTGTAGTCATATTGGTAGTGATAATAACTAAATTCAATCTCTGCTAGGGTGATGTCCACCTGAGGTGTAATATTAATCTGATGAGTTGAGGAGATACAGAGTTTTAAACGCACTCTGTTGAAAGAATCCATGAACTTAGAGAAAAAGTATCAAAGATGGATTCTCCATTTGGAAGAGCTACAACGCTAAGGTGACTTTTGCGTTTGAGGTATGAAACACGAGGTTAAGAACCTTCATAACGCTGGTCTGAGCCTAGCGTTTGAACGCGGGTGTGAACTTCGCGTTGAGATTAAAGTCTTAGCTGACTTTATCCAAAAACGTAAAAGATTTACGTTTTAAAAAATATAAGATGGTTGGGATTCTTTTAGAGTCCCGAACCATCTTAACAGCTTGATAGCTGTTATAAATAGACCTGAGTGGTCACGTCAAGAGTCGTTCGACTCTTTCCACTTTCGGCCATTTCCAAGAATGAGAAATCTCGTTTGATTTTGGTGAGATCTCGGACGAACTTCGCCTCCTTCGTTCAAGAGCATTTCTTCTGATCAACTGCATCAATGGCGCCTCGAAGAGTAGGCTCGAGCTCCAAGAAAGTCATCAGATCGACTTCTGAAACGCCGTCGGCTGAGGACGCCGGCGGTGTTCTTGTTCGTGCGGGAACATCGTCGTCGTCTCCGCCGTCGCAGGGGCCTCCCTGTCGTGGTGAGTGCTGACCGAAGCAACTTGCTTTGGTAAGTTTTCTGAAAACCCTAGATGGGTTCTTGATAACGAGGAAGATGACTCATTTTAACTCGATGAAAACGCGGGGTTGGGACCCCCTTTAGGTCTCGACCCTCGCGTTTCAATTTTTCAACACGAGGTTCGACTCTCGCGTTTGAGACTTCTGACGCGAGGCTCGACCCTCGCGTTGGAGATTTTGACATGAGACTTTAACCCTTTATGTTTTGGGTTCTATCTTTATGTCGATAGCTCACTTATAGCTGCTAACATCTGCTTTTGATTGTGCAGTGCTTCTACCAAACGTGCCGCTTTCGCAAGAGCATCATTTTGGGTATATTGGCGAGCCTGATGCGAATGAAATTTTCAGCCTTCACAACATAATTCCGCTTTGTACTTTTGCCGACTCGGAAAGAACGGTCATGATTAGGTCCCCTCGATGTTCTACTCTTAGAATTTTGATCACTGACTTAGACATGGAGACCCCTGCTGGTCATGCCCAGTTTCCTAAACCGACGTTCATATTCGGAGATCGAATATCCATCGATGATCACCTCATACATGCAGAAGATTCGAAGCTATTGCGAAAAGTTGATAATCGCTACTTCTTCCTTCCGAACATGAAGAGGATGTACCCCCTCTCTTACTTTTTAAATGCAAGCCGCCGTCGGAGTCTGACTTTCGACATAGTCAAAGAGAAGAAAAATGTGTCGTTTGGATCTGGTCGGCGAGCTCGTACACAAATCGGGGGACAACTCAAGGGGTTAAGACCTGGTTTGTTCGAGAAGAAGGAGCTGGTTCAGGAGATGCCACGTCCAGCGAACATCTTTATTCGCCAATTCCTTACAACTCAGGGTGAATTCTCTACCCAAACGTTCAGGTCCCCTGGATGGGTCTGTTCTGGAGAAGGAGGTTGGTGGACCCGTATGGTTGACTTTGTTCTTGAGGAGCTTAAGGAATCACTCGAACAATCGGGTCTCACAATTCCTGTATTAGCTGTCCGATGGGGAGTTGTGCAGAGTTTCCACAATTTCTTCGCTATGTTGGAGAAATATAACCCGGACAGTTGCACATTTTTCATACCTGCAGGAGAGTTAGGTTTTGCTCTTCATGAGATGCAGGCAGTGTCGGGGTTGCCGCTTGGAAAAACACCCTACGAGGAGTTCATCCCCACTACCGAAGAGCTTTCCCGACTGAGGTCGACGCACCCAAAAATTTATGCTACTTTCTGGGAGTTGATGTGCCACTTCCACATATGTGCTCAAATCTTTGGGATGCGTGGAGGGGGCATCATGCATACCACGTGGGCGGAATACCTCTTTCAGAATTTAAACCGGAAAGATGTAGCCATATTTCGTGTTGCAGTTATCTCTCGTAAGGATGCCAAAGCTCGAACTAAGGCTTCCAGTGCTACGTATAGGACAGAGCATGCAGAGGGTGATTTTGAGGCTGGTGTCGAATTTGAAAGTTTCCACCACCAAGCCACAGTTCCTATCTCTGACACGGCTCTTCTTGCGGGCTTCTTCATGATTTGGTTGAAGCGGTGCGTGGTACCGTCAAAACCAACTGAGGCTATATTGGCTGAGGTTGTGTACCCAGCTACCTTATTAGCGCATGGAAGACCTGTGAGTCTCCTCACCGCTATGGTCGGCTGTATGCAAAATGGCCTGAGAATGTTGACCTCAGAACTTCTTAGTGCTTCCAAAATTACAGCTACCAAGAAGAAAGCCGGGAGAGCTCCTCCGCCACGTGTACCTATGCCGTATACATACCTGGTGGCCTGGTTCGTGCTGCACTGCCCCTCACTGATGACGGGAGCGTACGAGGGTGATGATGCTTATACTCCCTTCGTACAGAGATTGGAGTCGGCCACGTGGACTAATTCTTATATAGTCAGGGCTCGACAGCTTCTGTCCCGGGAAGACAATTACCGGGTTCTCTGCTGCGCTCCTAATTTTGATGGAGCTGACGTGAAGGATGCCCGCTTCATGGACTTGCTTTTCGAGGGCTCGTCTTCTTTGGAAGAAGGCACATTCAACTGGCTTCTTATGATCAGGTTGGGCTACCTGGTCTACCGCTTGCGGGAGAAGTGCTTCATTGAGCCTTATGTGCCTTCTCGGTTCGCCAGACAGTTTGGATATGACCAACTCTATGTTGGCAATCCTAACCCGGCGTTAGCTCAGATTGGGAACTTATATGAAGGAGCTCGTGCATGGTACTTCTTTTCCGCCGGGGGAACCCATGCACAATTCACTTTACCCAATTCGCCGCCTGGCTGCTCCACTGTTGCTGATTTCCGCAACTGGTATGAAGAAGTTTCCCAAGTCCCGGGGTATGATATTTATACTTCATGTATAAGTGAAATTCGGGCGTTATATCGTTCGAGGAGCCGTTCTTCCAGCACTCGTTTGCCGGGGGTAGAAGAATATCTATCCTGCGAACAAGAAACAACCGGAGCCGTTGAAGCTCCTAGGAATTTGTCTACCATCGAATCTCCCAAGGAAGAAATTCCTATGGGGATCGAAGAGGAAACACCGATTGCTGACTCTCCCGAAGAAAAGCCAATTCCAGAAGTGCCTGTTCCTGAACCTCGTATTCTGAGATCGGGTAAGAAGGCTCTTTCTGCTGCTGAGCAAGGCGAGTATGACAGGAGGGTGCGTAAACGACTGCCTGTCGTAGCCAAAAATTCAAAGAAGACCAAGTTGATGGGAGATGCGATACGATCAGCACGTACTGCATCTCCTAAAAATAGAGAGGATATTACGCTTCCAGCCGCTCCTCCAAGTCTAGAAACGACAAGCGGTGGGCCGGAACCGACTATCTCTGACTCACTGTCAGATATGATCGATAAGGCATTATCTGAGGCGGCGCACACCTCTACTCGCACTGATTATGCGAATTGTTTTATTTATCCGACTGCTCCACCTCCAAGCTCAGAAACTTTGAGAGAGCTCATCGAACAACTAGAGCGTTGGATGCAAATGACCGTCGACGCTGTTAGCCTCGGGGGTGTGAGCTTCAAGGTTTTCGAACCTCACTTGCTGGAATGTCTATTCAAGATTAGGAATCAGGGTGATAAGATATGGACCGAGAACTGTCGCGAGAGCATCATTATCTTGGAATATGAACTGGAGTTCCTTTCCATGCTGCAACGCGACGACATAGGGCCAGAAGTGGATCAGGCTCTTTCTGAGGCCAAGGCTCTGAAGGCACAACAGCAAGAGGCTCTTCGGAAGAGCTTATCCAAAACAGAACCTCGTCTTGATCACCTGCGTGGGGAACATATCCGGTACAGGAGGACATGGGCAATCTCGCTGTGGGTCTCCGAGATACCGCAGCAGAACTTGCTCGCGCTGGTGTTGAAATTCCTCAAATAAACACTCAGCTAGCTGATGGTACGAAAATTTTAAAAGGGTTAGCCGCTTATTGCGACGGGCTCTTCAAATGCTATTGCGACGAAATCATTGCTGCCGACAAGCTTCGGCGAGAACTTGCAGAAGCAACGCCTAATGAAGAGGAGCTCAAGAGTAAGATTACTGAAGAAATCAGAAAGGCTCGCGAGGTGAATATATCAGCGCTGAAATCTAAGCTCAAGTCTTTTAGACTGATGAGTCCCGATGCTTAGGATTTGCGCCATTTTTGGTAGAGGAATAAATTTGTATCATTTTCCTTTCAATTGCTTTCATCTTTGTATTAGAATTAACAATATTGAATGGAAATGATTTCATTTTGGTTTTCATCATCTCTTTTGTTGAAATATGATTTCAAGATAATGAACAGTAATGCAAATGCTGTAAATATAGTGTCAACTCAATATGAAAACAAAATTCTCTTTATTATTACTTGAAATAATTCCAGAAAATTTTAATCATCAGAGGTGTAGTGTTAACATGACGAAATACAAATAGAATTACACTATAAATTGGCAACCCCCAGCCTTATTTAGCTAGGGTTTAGGGGGCTACATGATTCACGAGAAATATCTCTTTAAGAATTTCTCATTGATTAGCATCATGAGCCTGTCTCCTTTTTGATTAATAAGGCGATAGGCTCCATTCGAATAAACTGATTCTATTACGAAGGGCCCCTCCCACTTAGGATTGAACTTCCCTTTGGTTTTGTGTGTCATCACCATGGGTCGCCTGTTGGCCAAAACCAAATCGCCTTTCTTGAAGGTCCGTTCCTTAACCTTTTTGTTGTAGGCTTTGGAAATACGAGCTTGGTACAACTCAATCTGTTGTTGAGCTTGAAGTTGTTTGTCGTCCAAGGCTTCAAGTTCTTGCAGGCGTCGTTGATGTTTCTCTTCTTCTGTTAGTCCAGTTGTGATTGCGACTCTCAGAGAAGGGATCTGGATCTCTAATGGTAGCACAGCTTCGCAGCCGTATACCAGAGAGAATGGTGTAGCTCGCGTAGGGGTCCTCACCGTCGTACGGTAAGCCCACAGACATTCACCGAGTCTTTCCTCCCAATCGCGCCGACTCTTAGAAACAAACTTTTTGAGAAGCTTCACTATGGTTTTGTTGAAAGCTTCTGCAAGACCATTTGCTGGCGGATAATATGCTGTAGATGCGACACTTTGGATTCTGAATTTGTCACAAAATCTCTGAAACCCAAAGCTGACGAACTGTGTCCCGTTGTCGTGAACTATTCGCCTCGGGACTCCAAAACGGTAGACGACGTGATGCTTGATGAACTTGATCACATTCTAAGTCTTGACTTCTTTCAACGGGATAGCCTCCGCCTATTTGGAGAAATAGTCGGTTACGGCTAGGATGAACCGGTGTCCCTTGGACGTCGGAGGAGAAATCGGTCCGACGACATCCATGCCCCATTCTTCGAATGGCCAGGATGTAGATGTGGGATGTAAGTTCCCAGGTGCTTGATGGATGAAATCCCCATGAATTTGGCACGCGTGACAACGTTTAGCATAGTCAACCGCGTCTGAAAACATCTTCGGCCAATAATAGCCGATTCGTCGGAGACGATCTCCTAATTTAGCTCCGGGCTGATGAGCTCCGCACATCCCGTCGTGAGCTTCTTTAAGGGCTTCCCTTGCTTCCTTTCGAGAAAGACATCGAAGCAAAACCCCGTCATGGGATTTACGATATAGAGTCTGAGAGACTGCATCGTAATAGAATCGGAGGGCCTTTTGTTTGATGGCGGCCGCTTCCTTAGGGTCATCGGGAATAATTCCGTATAGGACATAGTCAATATATGGAAATCGCCAATCTCTAGACTCGAATTCTATAGAGGTTGTACAGACTTCTTCCGTCATTGTCTTGTCTGAGCTTTCCTCCTTAGGAATCTTGGAGGAGTATAGTTCACGCCCTGCGACGGGGATCGTCGTTTCGGTACCTGGCGGTAATGCCAGCGAAGTTGCCAATGAAGCCAAAGCATCGGCGTAAGCGTTTTGGGCCCGTGGGATGTATTCAATAAAGAATCCTTTGAACTTCTTAGCTTGCTTCAGCACTGCAAAGTAGTACGGGATTAGGTCCTCATGACGTACTTCGTATTCCCCTCGGACTTGATTTACAATGAGCTGAGAGTCACCATAAGCCTCAAGATGCCGAATATTAAGTTTTTCAGCAAGTTGCATCCCTAGTAACAAAGCATTATACTCAGCTACATTGTTGGTGCAAGGTTCGATTAGGGAAAATCCTCTTGGGATTATGTGACCGTTAGGAGAGACGAACACCACTCCTACTCCCGCAGTAATCGCTCCATGAGGGTTTGCTCTAGATGCACCGTCAAAGAATAATTTCCACACTTACGTAGATTCTTGAATGACGCAAGCTTCAGCAACTTCATCAGGTAATTCTTCATAGAGCTTAGATGTCCCTGGCACCGGGTGATCAGCTAAGAAGTCTGCTAATGCTTGACCCTTGACTGCTTTTTGGGGCATGAATTGCATGTCATATTGTGACAAGAGTATGGCCCACTTTGCGAGCCGGCAGTTTAGAGACGATGGTTTTGTCATCAGAACTCTCAAAGGGTTTACCTTAGAGATGACATGAATTGTTTGTCCGACAAGGTAATATCGCATCTTTTGAACTGCGAATACCAAAGCGAGACATTCTTTTTCGACCGGGTTATACCGATGTTCGGCTCCCATCATGGTCCTGCTTAAATAGTAGATGGCTTGCTCTTGCCCTTGATCGTTATTCTGGGCTAACAAAGCTCCGAGAGAATGATCCATGGCCCTCACATATAACATGAATGGTTTTTCTGATATAGGGGCCACGAGAACAGGTGGCTGGGTGAGATATTTCTTGATTTCCTCGAACGCTTTTTGACATTCCCCATCCTAAACGAAGGATACCCCTTTCTTCATGAGCTTAGAGAAAGGTTGGCAGCGTCCCGAAAGATTGGATATGAATCTCCGGATGTAAGCCAATCTGCCTTGCAAACCTCTGAGTTCTTTGAGATTCTTTGGCGGTGGCATGTCTTGGATAGAACGCACCTTTTCGGGGTCGAGAGAAATTCCCTTGGATGTGACAATAAATCCTAGGAATTTTCCACTTGATACCCCGAGAAATGATTTTGTAGGGTTCATCTTCAGCTGATGTGTTCGCATGATTTCGAACATTGTCTTCAAGTCTGCAAGATGATCATCCTTACATTGACTTTTTACTGCTATATCATCAACGTAGCACTCGATCTTCTTACGCAGATGTTCGTGGAAGATTGTGTTCATTGCACGTTGATAAGTTGCACCTGCATTTTTCAGGCCGAAGGGCATCACTGTGTAGCAATACACCCCCAACGGTGTTCTGAATGCGGTATGCTTCTCGTCGTCTGGGTGCATCTTGATCTGATTGTACCCGGAGAATCCGTCCATGAAAGACATTCTTTCGTATCCGCAGGTGTTATCGATCATAACATCCGTGATAGGAAGCGGGAATTCGTCTTTCGGACAAGCTACGTTAAGGTCGCGGAAGTCGATGCATATCCGGACCTTACCGTTCTTTTTGGGAACTGGAACAATGTTGGCTACCCAGTCTGGGTGTTGTTCTTCCCTAACAAAACCCGAGTCTATAAGCTTTTTCACTTTAGACTCGATTGATTCCATAATTTCCGGACGAAACCTACGTTGTTGTTGTTTAACGGGTTTTGCATCCGGATCAATATTGAGACGATGCATGGCCACTTTTGGGTCAAGACCGGGCATGTCTTCATAATTCCAAGCAAAGACATCTATATATTCTCGGATGAGAGATACAAGTTCTTCTTTCTCAGATGGTGATAAGCTTTCTCTTATGAAAATTGGTTTGGGGTCGTGTTCATCTCCCATGTTAATCTGGACCACTTTGTCCTCAGTAGGTGGTTCGCGTTGTTCAAACCGCATATCCCACAGGATGTTGAGGCGTTTGATCCAAGGATCACTGGTTGATTCAATTAGTTCTTCATTACCCCCTACGTCTTCATCTGGATGACAAGTCGAAACCATATTCACGGTCAGATTTCTAAAGAAAGGCCCGACACTGACATCAGACTCGTATGCAGATGTTCCGGATGAGTGGTCCCGACGCAGATGATTACTTATTTCATTCTCTGAGACAGCGGGAGGTACGACAAATCCTAAACCCCTTCTAGTCTTTTGGTAGTAATCTGGGGGTTTCCCTTCGGGGGTTAGGGACATTCGGATTGGTGTTCGCCTTCCCTTCCCGAAGTTTAGACCCTGCTTTTCGTCAAAGTCATACCCCATTTATTTCATTAACCGGAGGGAGTTAGGTTCGTGATAATGGAATTGAGGAACTCCATCATCTTCCTCCGAACTTCCTCGTTTGAGTTGTATGGGTTTGACCTTTCCGAAACAGATCGGCTTCCGCCCTTTCCTTTTGGATGGGACTTTGAAGAAGGCCTTCTGTGCATCCTCTATTTCTTCATCTGAAACGAGGGATGACTCGATTGGCAACGTGAGGGATGCCTCTGTGCACAGTACGTGCCATGGGTTGGTACCTGCATTAGCATTATTCTCTATTTGTTTATTTTTAGAGGGAACACCAGACAAGTACGCCAAAATAAAATCTTCATTAATGCACCACTCGCCCTCACTCGGTATATTATTATTGTCACCCTGACCCATTACATCAAAGTTTAATTCCCAAGGACAATCTTCATCAGGATCTGGTTCAATGTCAGCTTCGTTACCGCTGTCTACATCTTCTTTCTCCTGGGATTCCAGGTAGAAAACGGAGTCGGTGTGAAAATTCTCGACTCCTCGGAAGGGGTATTTCTCTGCAATCAGAGTTCGAACTTCCCCCTCGTCGTTGGCATACTTCATAACCTGATGCAGAGTAGATGGGACAATGCGGTTCGCATGTATCCAGGGTCGTCCTAACAAGAGATTGTAGGACGTGTCCGCATCTATGATGTAGCAAGTCACTTCAGACTTAAGGTCTCCGATTTAACACCTGAGTTTAATCTTCCCCAGGGGCCGAGTGCTGTTTGCATTGAACCCGAAGATGGTGGTCTGGGTGGTGTTCAGCCGATGTATAGGAATCCCCAAGACCTGCATGACCCTGTAAGGCATGATGCTGAGCGCGGAGCCCGGGTCAACCTGGACACGACTATTTGGAAGACCCGATATACCCCGTATAGTATAGAGGTCTGTCGTGTTGGTGTTTGACCTGCATATCTTCCTGAGTAAAGGATATGCAAGGTAGACTTCTTGCTGCTTGCAGGCATTGCAGGCAAGTTTGTTCTTCAGAAGCTTCGGGAATTAGAGCGACTTGCGTAATGAAGCTCTCCGTATTCTTCAATGCTTCAATCAGAGCTTCCTTGGTGGTTTTGGATAACCTCAGGAGCTCATATAAGGTAATCCTGGCCGGTATGTTGGCTAGCTGCGCCATGACGTTGAATTGGAAAGGAGTGCTCGACTCCCCGGGTTCCTGGTGAAGATTTTTATTGAACCGGAGCTCCTTTTGTTTGCCTTTGTCAACCGGCTTCTTCGGCACAGAACCCCCAGCGTCTTGGGGCTGTTCTTCCACCTCTTGGGCATTCTGGCCGTAATCCCTCAAGTAGGCTTTTCCTGACCGAGTGCTAGGGTTGTCTCCTGGATATGCTGCCAGAACAATCCTCTCTTCCTCTGAATCGGTGAGAGGTTTGAGGTGATCATCATTTTCAGCAATGGAGGGGCTAATCATGTTGGAAGACTTAGCCTTGCCTCCTTTCTTTTTGGACGAGGTGTTCGTCCATTGTTGATTTCTTAGCAGGTCAGGGTGGACCCACATGATTTCCCCTTTTGGGGTGGTGAGGGGTACCAACCCCCTGTCCTTCTGACTATGCAAGTCAATATTCTTCAGGTGCATCTCTCCCTTATGAATGGGAACGACGCCATTTGCAGTGGTCACCGGTGGGAAGTCGCCGAATTGGACCGCTATCAAGTTGGTAGACACGGTCTTCTGCTCGGGCTTCAAGGTGAGCACATTAGCATTTACCAAATTCTACAAGATGTCTTTGAAGACATAGCATTTTTTGGTAGGATGCCCAAGGAATCTGTGATAACGGCAATAGTTAGGGTCATCTACTTTCCCTGCTTCATCCGGCTTCCTGATTTCAGGCAACTGCAGCTTGTTGTTCTTTCGAAGCAATTGGAATAGGGTATCCACGTGCTCCTCTTTGAACGAATATTGCTTGGGCGCTCTTTGTTGATTTGGCGCCTTGCCTTGCTTATTGGGCGGTGGTACTCGCGTGTAGTCGGCTGCTAAAGTCTCTTTTCCCTTAGACCGCTGGGCATTTTGCTGATTGCATTGCTGCTGCGGCTTGGGTTGTTGCACTTCTTCAGCTTTGACTCGCGCCACTATCTCTTCAGCTTGTTCTCCTTGCGACACCAGCTTTCTCTAGGAGCGACACTCCGCTACCCCCATCTGGGCAAGAAGCTGAGTCTGCAGGTTGTGCCTGCAAGTTTCAACCAAGGTTGATTGGGTCATACCTAAGGGGCATCGCAATGCCATGCTACGGAATCTCTCCACGTAAGCCTTGATGGACTCTCCCTTCTTTTGCTTAGTGGAGAGAAGAGTTGGGACCGAGACCTCCGTGTCGTCCTCAAAGAACCTGGCCAAGAATAGCCTTTCCAGGTCTGCCCATTTCTGGATAGATCCGGCAGGCAGTTTCATAAACCATTCAAAGGCGACCCCTTTTAGAGTGCCGATGAATAAGCGGGTCAAGATTGCATCATTTGCTACTACATCACCAGTCTGGAATTTGAAGTAGTAAATGTGCTGATTCGGCGATCCCGTGCCATCGAACGGTTGTAAGGTTGGAGCCTTAAATTTTGGTGGGTAGGGAGCTGTATCCCATTCCGCAGGATAAGGCCGCACCACTCCTTCTTCGCGGAGCTCGCTCCTGTTAGCAATTGCATTGAGGCGAGCCTCCAATTCGTCCACCTTGGTGGATTGAGGGTGTAGTTCTTTTTCCATCTCCCTCTCACCTTCAGAAGAAGATTCAAGATTGTGAGTCTCACGATCTGAATGTTCGTGCGCTTTTTGCTTTCCCTTTGAAGTTGTCTTCCGGGAAGACTCAGGTTTGTGGCCTTTTTTAGCGAGAAGCTGGGCCAACATATCCTTTAATTGGAGAAGTGTCTCCTGTTGCGCCTAAAACATGACATGATGTTCATCCACTCTTTTGGCTATGTCCTCGGGGTTTCCGGTCATGTAAGCAGAAACCTCTTTTGCTCCGACAGAGCTTGAAGATTGAGACTCGGCTATTGCCGAATGTTCATCACTTGTTGCAATGCCTTTGGCTAACTTTTGATAGTTAACCGGCCGAATAGCTCCTGTCCGAGTCCGAGTATTCCGATATACTCCTTCGAGTTGGTCACAAATTTTCCTAACAGTTGGGGAATGACTTCTTTGCGACTCGTCGGAATCGGAATGTGAAGCTTTCCCTCGACCGATCATGTTGATAGTGACCTCAGGGTATTCAGCTTCAGCTATTTTCTTCCTGTGTCAGCGTTGTCGTTTGGCAGGCCTGACAACGTTTGTTAATCTGTCAAACACGGATTGCCGAGGTGTGGATGCGCAACAATGGCATTCTGACAGGACTGTCGATATAAGCCTCTCACATTGACATGACTGAGCTGCTTGCTACGCTGGTTTTCCTCCTGACAATAATTCCCGCAAATCAGGAACTTGGGAGGAACTTTTCCCCGGGCGTGGAGGTAGAGATGAAACCCCCTGCCCTTGGGTGTGTGAGATTGGTTCTTGTCGAACGTGGATTCGGAAACCACGCTGACTTTTCTGGACCTGGCGGACCTCTTGAAGATCGCGTTCTTGAAGAGCAGCACTAGAGTGGCGTTCTTGAAGATTAACGCGAGGGTCGCGTTTAGATTTGTAAACATTAGGCCGAGGCCTACGTTTAAATGATGAAACAGGCCTCTGAGGGTCCTGTTTTGGTTGAACGCTCCCCTGAGGGTCGCGTTTAGTTAGTGGAACAGAATCATGCTCTGTTTGAACGCGCACGTGACAGTCGCGTTTATTTTTGGCAGTTCTCTTCTGAGGGCTGCATTTTGAAGAGACAACGCGCCACTCAGGGTCGCGTTTCAGCTGAATTAGCCGAGGCTCATAGTCGGGCTCATTGCCACGAAGTGAGCGTTCTGTTTCGGGAACGCTAGGTTCGGCTGAAGTTTCAGGAACGCGATTCTCGCGTTGTGTCAGCATTCGGCTTTCACGCAAGTGCGCTCGTCGTATGGATCTTCTCCGTCTGCGAGCGGCATTCTTCTTGGCTTGTTTCAAAGCCTTAGCAGCAGCGTGTTGACGCTTATGGAACTCGTCTCTTCCAGAGGCTGTTTGTGGCCTGAAGTATATCCGGCTGACGCGGAGGTGGGATTTTCAACTAGCAGAGCTAGTTTGAGTTCCTGGCCGAAGGAGAGGGCTTTCTTCGGGGTTTCAACAACAGAATCGACCTCCTTGGAGATCTTGCGGACACCACGCTTAGCTTTGGGGCTAAGGGATCCAGAGGATAAGGCTTCCTCATATTTAGCTTGATCAAACTCCACGATGAGAGTTTCTACAGTTGTTTCCGTGAGGTGGACGTCGGATTGCGTCACCACTTCTTCGTCGGAAAAGCTAGTCCCCAGCGGAGTCGCCATCTTTTGTATGTGGGAAAATTGCAAGAAAGAGAACAAAAGAAAATTGAATTGAATTCCTTTAATCTCGATTACAACTTGATTACAAAAGAGAAGAAAACGAATTTGGTTTTCTCCTTTGTTTAAAACTGGGTTCTTCTCGGTAGCGATGGAATGCCTCCTTCGATTGCTTGCGTCGAATTTGCTCTCCGTTGACGATCTAACCTTCCTATCTCGTGGGAACGATGAGCTTCTATGGGAAGTTTTATACGTAACTCTTCAACGAGTTTAAGAACTCTGAACGAGTTAAAACTCTATAGATAGAGTTGTTAGAACCGAAAATTCGGTTAATGATCAAGCTGTCATTCTGTTGTTGAAGAATCCTCTCAGATTTGATCTTCTGAGATCAATTCAAAAATCCTATCTTCAAGGATTTCGCTGCTGCTGTTGTTGAACCGCCAAAGCTGAGTGGTTGAGATCCTGAGGATCTTCGCCTGATCTGATTATCACCAAATCTGATCCTTCCAGCACCAGCCTCTAACTCAGTTAAGTTTGTTGAGATTTTATAGGGGGATAAGAGGTTGTAACTGCCCTCTAAATCTGCTCCTACGTGGGCGTGATTTCCTCAGATCGTGGGAAAACAGTTCTGAAACCGTTCGACTCGTGTTTGAACAAGTCAAACGCCCAATCTGGCGTTCAGAACCCAACTTCGTGTCTTAGGATTGAGACGCGAGGTTGGGTGTTGTCTGAACATTGATGAACGCGAGGGTCGGTGTGAGTTGAACCCCTACGAACGCGAGGGTCGCTCACGTTTGATTTGTGACTTGGAAACGCGGGGGTCGCCTGCACTTCCATAATTGTAACGCGGGGATGACTTCCGCGTTTTAGAAGAAGTTTGTTGACTTGTAACCTCTTCTGTAAGGTGTTGCAAGGACCGTCATTCAGTAATCCTCGCTTTTGTTGTTGTGGAGTGTGAAAGTCGTCAGATTGTAACTTCCACTGTAGATTGTGAAGCCTGCTGAATAGAGTTTCCATCAGTTGTCGGAAGTGTCGTCGAATTATAACTCTTCTCGATCTATGTGAAAAGTCCTCCATTTGCAGTTTTCGCTTATCAACCCGAAAGCTATTTGATTGTAGCTTTCATTGTTGGAATTTGTCGGGAATTAACATCCATAGTGTCTTTTAGACGAATATTTGCCCACAACTCTCTACCAAGCAACTCACCAACTAAGTCCAACCTTTTATTTCTGAAATCATTCCACTGCTCATCAGCATCTCTAATAGTTGCTAATATCATATTGGTCATGTTGTTGTCGCAACCATCAAGATCAATCATCTCAAACATGAGGTCGTGTTTGTAGCGATTATAATGCTGCGGATGTAATGATTTAGAAATCTCTTCTGTTTCGATCGCAAGGATGAATTCTGCTTCTTGATTCGGAGGAACCATTGCCTTGTAATCTCGTAGGGATTAGCTATCTATTGTGATTTTTAGACAGCCTACAGAACCCCCTCCAAAGTTTTCAAAAGTTCGCGGTTAACTGGGACGAATTTTCGGAATACTTTGGATCAAAAAAATTCGTAAACTGATTGTCCACTTTGTCTGATTGGAAGACGTAGCGAAACTGGTTTTCAGAACGTTGAGGTATTGCTACAGCTTCTGAGCCTTGATGAGTCTGATGATTTTAACGTTGCTGATTGCAATCTGCTCACACTCATCTGATAGACTCCTCAGTGGAGTCGCCTGTTATTTCTTAACTTTGCTCGCCTCGGTGATTGCTGTTAGCTCTTCTTTTATTTATCTGGGGCCGTGTCATAGCCTTGGTAGTCAAAGAGCTGCAATCATAATGGTC
>BQKN01064132.1:7996-19282 GCA_022839385.1 Asparagus kiusianus
TTTTTCAATCGGCGAAAGACTAAACCGGCAATGCGTGTTAGACATAGATTTATCTCTATTTAGGAGTTAAGATAAAATTCCCCGTGCACAAAGTGCACGGACTGGAAGTTGGGAATTGTGTCTTTTCTGAGAACAAAGACAAACTGAGAGAGGAAGAATTTTATATTCTATCTCCCAGTGCAGAAGAGGAAGAATTTTATATTCTATCTCCAGCTGGAAAGGAAACTCAAGGTGGGATCTCCACCCTCAGGATCCGAAGGGATGAAACTAGGAGTGGGATCTCCACTCCGAGAATCGGAAGGTTCAAACGACCCTAACTTTTATAGGATTGGTCATTTGAATCTGAAGAGAAAGAATTTTATATTCTATCTTCAGCAGAAAAGGAAATTCAAGGTGGGATCTCCACCCCCAGGATCCGAAGGGATGAAACTAGGAGTGGGATCTCCACTCCGAGAATCGAAAGGTTCAAACGACCCTAACTTTTATAGGATTGGTCATTTGAATCAAAAGAAGCCCAATTTCTACCCTAACTTTTATAGGTTTGGTAGAAAAAGGAGCAAAGGCAAATTTTCGTTTATCGAAAAGGAATGACTCGGTCTTAGTCACGGCTATGGTAAGCTTGACTAAGTAAGAGTGGGGAACAACCCTAACTTTTATAGGTTTGGTTGTCCGGATTGAAAGTGGACCTCTCGTTCATGGGAGGAATCAAGAGGGGAATTTGGCTTTGGTCCTAACTTTTATAGGTTTGACCTGAAAGCAAAGAGAGTGGCATACGGGCAGCAATGGGAATGCCAACTCGTATTATCACTCAAAAGGGAGACTTCAATGTTAAGTGATTAAGACCTAACATGTCGAGTCTGAGAATTGCCAATGACTGGCAGATAGGAATCTTGGTGGATCCACCGTCAATTAATTTGATCAGTGGATAGTTTGGTGAGGGAAGATTAACCTATCAAAAGATTAGATCTCGTCTCACAAAAATGACTCATGAGAGTTAGAATGTGACAAGAAGAAACATTTCGACATTCGGAGCTCGAACGTGAATTTCTTATTTATTTCTTCTACATTGGCTGGGTTATCCCTAAGAATATCCCATGTGGTATTCTTCCGGGAACTTCCCGATACATCAATTTTCCTGAAGATACTAAGGATAGTATCTTTTTAGGAATTTGCCATTTATTGGCATCATAAGCCGGTCACCGTCCTTGGTGACTAAGCGATATGCGCCGTTCGAGTAAACTGTCTCTACTACGAACGGCCCTTCCCATTTGGGTTCAAACTTGCCTTTCTTCTTGGAGTTAAAGATCATAGGCCATCTTTCAGTTAAGACCAAATCCCCTTCCTTAAAACTCCTTTGTCGAACCTTTTTGTCGAAGGCTCGAGAAATTCTAGCCTGGTAAAACTCAATATGTTGTTGAGCTTCCAGGCGTTTTTCGTCGAGCATTTCAAGTTCTTCGAGGCGTTTCTGATGTTGTTCTTCGGTCGTCATCTGGGTTGCAAGAGCGATCCGAAGAGATGGAATTTGGATTTCCAAAGGGAGGACGGCTTCACATCCATACACCAATGAGTATGGGGTTGCGTCGGTCGGTGTACTCACCGTAGTATGATAGGCCCATAGAGCCGCGCTGAGCTTGTCATCCCAATCCCTCTTGTTATTCTTTACCAGTTTTGACAAGAGCTTTATGATAGTCTTGTTGAAGGCTTCAGCTAATCCATTTGCTGTGGAATTATAAGCCGTTGACGAGATGTCCTGAATTTTAAACTTTTCGCAGAACCTTATGAAGGCGTTGCTGACCAATTGAGGACCGTTGTCATGTATGATTCGTCTTGGAACACTATGCCTGTAGATGATACGGTGCTTGATGAATGCAATGACGTTGCTCGTTTTAACTTCTCTGAGTGGAACTGCTTCAGCCCATTTGGAGAAGTAATCGGTAATTGCCAGGATGAACCGATCACCTTTGACCGAAGGGGGATTTATAGGACCGACAATGTCCATTCCCCAAGTCTCGAACGGCCATGACGTAACCGAAGGATGCAGATGCTCCGGAGGTTGGTGCATATAATTCGCGTGTACTTGACATGCGTGACACTTTCGGGCGTACGTGATTGCATCATTCATCATGAAAGGCCAAAAATATCTCATTCTTCTGATGCGGTCATAAAGCTTGGGACCAGGTTGGTGTGCGCCACACTCTCCTTCATGCGCCTCTCTAAGTACTTCTTCAGCTTCTTTGGTCGATAAGTAACGTGCTAGCAACCCATCGTACCCCCTGTGGTATAGCGTTCGATTCTCCGTATTATAGTAGAATCTTGGTGCTCTTCGTCTGATTGACTCTCTCTCCTTCATATCTTCTGGCAAGATTCCATGCAAGATGTAGTCGATGATGGGGAAACGCCAATCTCGGGGTTCGAATTCAGCCTGAGTAGCGTGCACCTCTTGAACCTCTTCCTCTTTGTCCTCTTCATCGTAAAGTGGCACCAGGAGTTGGTGAGTTCTTACCGTAACAAATTGTTCCGTCCCGGGAGGCTGTGCCAGAGATACGGCTAAAGCTGCTAACGCATCTGCGTAGGTGTTCTGTAACCGCAGAACATGCTCGATGAAGAATCCTTCAAATGATTCCGCTATTTCCACCGCCATCTTGTGATATGGTATTAAATCCTGACTTCGGACTTCATACTCCCCTTGGACTTGTTTAACAATTAGTTGAGAATCACCGAAAGCTTCGAGATACTCAACCCCCAGCTCCTTGGCGAAATTGAGTCCTATAATCAGTGCGTTGTACTCTGCTACATTATTCGAGCATGGCTCGGTTAATGAGTAGGCTCGAGGCATCACATGTTTTCCTGGGGAAACTAAAACAACTCCAACTCCGGAGGAGACTTTAGAACATCCAGGAGTACTTGTGACAAGAGCCGCTCGGGAAGCGCCATCGAAGTACAAACGCCACACTTGTTGGTGCGAAGTTGCATTGACTTCGTGGGTTTCATCGGGTAGATCATCATATATATCGGCGGTATCCGTAGTTGGATTAGCTGCCAGGAGATCACAGATGGCCTGCCCTTTTACTGACTTCTGCTGTTTGAAGTGCAGATCGTATTGGGACAAGAGTAAAGCCCATTTTGCTAACCGCCAATTCATGGAAGCTGGTTGAGTCATGAATACTCGAACTGGGTTAACTTTGGAGATAACATAAATGGTCTGTCCAACTAGATAATGTCGCATCTTCTGAATAGCGAACACTAAAGCGAGGCATTCTCTCTCAATCATGGGATATCGAGATTCAGCGCCTATCATGGTTCGGCTTAAGTAATACACCGCCTGCTCATGACCGTTATCGTCATCTTGTGCAAGCAATGCACTTAATGAGTGGCTCGTCGCCTTGACATAAATTAAGAACGGTTTGCCCGATTTCGGTGCAACGAGTACGGGAGGTTTCGAGAGATATTCTTTAATACTCTCGAACGCCTTTTGACAAGCATCGTCCCACACGAATGACACTCCCTTCTTTGTGAGCTTGGAGAACGGTTGGCATTTTCCCAAAAGATTTGAGATGAATCGACGGATATAAGCTAATCGCCCTTGTAGTCCTCTGAGCTCTTTGAGGTTTCTCGGCGGTTGTAATTCATTAATCGCCTTTACTTTATCCGGGTCAATGTGAATACCTTTGGTGGTGACGACGAATCCCAGGAATTTACCACTGGACATTCCGAGGAAAGACTTGGTAGGGTTCATTTTCAACTGATGGGCTCGCATCAAGTCGAACATGGTCTTCAAGTCCTTAATGTGATCTTTCTTATCATGACTTTTTACAACTAGATCATCCACGTAGCATTCGATAGTCTTTCGGAGATGCTCCTGAAAGATCTTTGACATAGCTCGCTGATATGTAGCACCTGCATTCTTTAAGCCGAAGGGCATAACTGTGTAGCAGAAGACGCCGAGAGGCGTTCTAAATGCGGTATGCTTTTCATCATCTGGATGCATCTTTATTTGGTTATAACCAGAGAAACCATCCATGAAAGACATCTTCTCGAACCCACACGTATTGTCGATGATAACATCCGTGATGGGAAGGGGAAAATCATCTTTTGGGCATGTAGTGTTGAGGTCTCTAAAGTCGATACAAATCCTGATCTTCCCGTTCTTCTTAAGGACCGGGACAATATTGGCAAGCCACTCTGGATGTTGCTCTTCCCTAATGAAGCCCGAGTCGACAAGCTTTTTAACTTCGGCTTCGATCGCCTCCATCATTTGCGGACGAAACCGTCTTTGTTGTTGTTTGACAGGTTTGACATCCGGCTTAATGTTGAGACGATGCACTGCTACGTTTGGATCGAGCCCTGGCATGTCTTCATAATTCCAGGCGAACACATCGATGTATTCCCTGATAAGAGAGATTAACTCTTCTTTCTCTTCGGATGAGAGGCTGTCACTAATGAATATCGGCTTCGGATTTTCCTCGCTTCCCATATTCACTTGGACTACTTGATCTTTGGTAGGAGGTTCTCTTTGCTCAAACCTATCGCCATACTGCATGTTTAAGTGATGAACCCACGGATCTTCCCATGTCGGCATCTGATCATCTTCCTCTATTGTCGTTGGATCAACCGTAACCATGTTCGACATTAGCTTTTTGAACATTTGACTAAGACTAGCGTCGGAATCCCAAGCCGAAGAGTCAGAAGAGTATCATTTTCTAGCCTTGTTAGCAATTTGATCGATGACTTGCCAACAACACTCATCGTCGGATGAGGAGACATAACCTAAGCCTCTTTTGTGACGGTAATAATCATCGGGTTTTCCTTTTGGTACATAGGCCATTCGAGGTGGAACTCGCGGACCTCGACCAAAGCAAAGACCCTCTCCGAGCTTGAAGTCATATCCATGCTTTTCCATCATATTGCGTGCTTTCGCATCATATCTGAACAGATGAGGGGTAGGTTTATCATCGTCGTCTTCCTCTTCCAAGAAGTGGTCGGGTATCGGAGATTTTCTTCCTTTGCCGTAGACGACCTCCTTTCCACCCCCTGTCCCTGCGGGGATGACAAGCGTCGTTCCGCAAGGGTCGTGTACCTGCTTTTGCGTCATGCAAAATGATTGAAGAGGCATATACAAATCAGGGTTATTATAAAGTTCTTTAGTGACATTATCAAGACACATCGAGTACTCTAAATCATCGTTTATTGATAGTTCTTCGGCAAGTTGCCAATTACAACTACTTTCCGATGATTTATCATCGTCAAGATTGATTACAATGGGTACAATGTCATTAAGTACAAAACCATCATTATAATCAAACCCAGCTTCGGTATCAGCTTCATCCCCGCTGTCCGTCCCTTGGGCCGATGGTTCAGTATCGGATTCAGCACTGTATAAAAGGGAATCGGTGAAATAGTTCTCCAATCCCTTAAACGGTTGCTTATCCGCGACCACCGTCTTAACTTCATTATTTGTGCCCACATACTTGAGGCATTGATGCAGAGTTGACGGGACTATAAGGTTACCGTGGATCCAAGGTCGACCTAACAGTAAGTTATAGGATGTTTCCGCGTCAATCACATAACAAGTAACTTCCGACTTCAAATCCCCGATCTGGCATTTGATTCGGATCTTCTCCAAGGGTCTGGACCCGCTGGTGTTGAATCCGTAAATCGTAGTGCCAGTGGAGGCTAATTTTCTAGTCGGAATCCCGAGATGATGCATCAATCGGAATGGCATGATACTAACAGCGGAACCCGGATCGACTTGGATCCGGTTGACCATGCTGGAACCAATGTGCCCAGTGAAATACAAAGGCCGATCATGCTTTGAGTTCTTCGTCTGCATGTCTTCCTTGGTAAAAGAAATGCATGGGAAATGATGCGCCGCGAGATTGCAGTGTTGACCTGACGACTCCGGTTCTTCAGAAGTTGGCTTGATTCGAGTCAAGAAAGCTTCAGAGTCGCTCAAGGCCTCTTGTAATGCTTTCCTTGTATCCTTTGAAAGACGCAACAACTCGTATAGGGTTATCCTAGCCGGGATGTTGGCCAACTGCGCCATGATGTCAAAATGGGGCGGAGAGCTTGCATTTCCCGGTTTGTCTCTCCCAATCGGATGATTGAATCGAGACTGCCTCGGGTTTTGGGCTTCTTGACGTAAAGGCTCTTTCCCTTTTTCCTTCTGCTAGACTTTCTCCGTAGCTACAGGTGTTGGGGGAGTTGCTACAATTCCCAATTCCGCCAATGTCTTGGAAGGAGCGGTTTTGGTGCCCAATTGCTCGGAAGCATCCGGGTACTTGTAGTGATACTCATTCCCACTTCGGGTTGCAAAGGCCTCTTGTTCATCTTCAGAAAGTGGGAAGGCTGGAATTCTGTCGTCTTCTTCTCCTGGAATAGCAGAAGCTCCATAACAAGATTTACCTTTTCCTTTCGACCTTTTCTTGGAAGAGGTCCCAGCCCATTGTTCATCTGCAATCAAGTTTGGATGAACCCACAGAATCTCGCCGTTCGGGGCTGTGTGCGGCACAAGTCCTTTCTGGTGCTGTTTGTGAGGATCATCATTCACCGTTTTTACTGCTGCATTAATTACTGGCTCATGTTGAAACCAGCTCGAGGGAACAGACCCGAAGCTGATGGATACTGCATTCGCACCCACATTCTTCTCCTTGGGTTGCTTCATAGTGATGACCCCAGCATCGATTAGGGCTTGGATCTTATCTTTAAGAGCGTAGCATACTTTGGTAGGATGGTGCACCGCTCTGTGAAACGCACAGTACTTAGGATCGTTGACTCTTTTAGCATCTTCTTGATCCTGAATCGGAGGCAACTTGATCTTGTTGTTCTCAATGAGGTACTTGAAAATACCGGGAACTTCATCCTCTTTGAATGAATAGACCTTCGGGAACTTCGGCTCCGCGGCCTTTTGCTTCTGGGGCTGTTGTTGCCACCTTGATTGTTGAGGCGCCTTTTGTTGCTGCTGTTGCGGCTGTGCTTGCACCTCAAATATTTGGTTTGCGTTCACAGCATTCGCATGTGCTTTTCCCTTACCCTTAGGGACAAAGTTCTGTTGTGGGGCATTATTTGCTATTTGGCCTCTTTCCGCTTTCTTCCTTTTAAGGAATCGCTCGGCTCGCTCTCCTCGCACCTTCAAGTCCTTCCAGGTCTTTGGCGGTGCCATTCCCATGGCTTCGAGGATGTCCAATGACAGATTATTATGACAAGTCTCGAGAATAAAATCTTCGCTGACTGGATCCCTGCAATTCATTGCTTTATTTCGGAATCTCTTCACGAAATTTTCGACCGTCTCGCCATTCTTCTGCTTCTCATCGAATAATGTACCGATCGAAATCTCGGTGTCGTCGTCGAAGAAATTCATCAGAAACATGTCCTCCATATCGTCCCAACTACTGATGCTACCCGGCTTAAGGCGGCGATACCAATCGAAGGCTGCCCCGCGAAGAGTGCCGACGAATGACCGCACCATAAGAGGTTCATTCCCAGAAATGATTCCTAAGTGAGACTTAAAATATATTAAGTGTTGGGTGGGGGAACCCTTTCCATCAAACGGTGTAAAGTTGATTAAATTAAACTTTACCGGATACGGAATTGATTCCCACTCTCGTGGGTATGGACATGGTATGCCGGACCTCTTTACTTCTTGAGCATTCATCAACGCGTTGATTTTGCTCTCCAAGTCCTTCATCTTCTTGTCTTCATTCGTATCTGTCTTCGAGTGGCTTCGGGGAGAGGTAACGTGGTCCTCTTTCGCATTATCATCTGCGGGACTGCCCCCATTGTCGTTGTTGACAGGAGGGGTGTTGACATTATCCCCTTCCCGTTCATTCTCATCTTGACTCTGATTATTGCGCCGACTGGGCTCTCCTTGGTGAACTGTCAGCGCCGCGATTTGTTGGTCGTGCATCTCCCTCATTCGTTGCATGGCCATCTCCATCTCAAACTTGAAAGTTTCCTTTTGCTTATTCAGGGCATCTTCAAGTATCTTAGTCACCTGTTCGGCGTTGATCATAAGCGATTCATAAGGTTGTCCCACACTAGAAGCCGTGTCATCGGATGCTATAGCCGAGCAAGAATCTGAATCAGCATCTGACTCCTCCTCTTCTAAAGAGAGTCTCTTTTGTATCCTTCGGTAATTCTTCCGGCCATTGGTTCCTGGCCGCAATCGCGTCATACATCGGGATACTTCGGCAAGCTGATCTAGATTGAAATATCGTGTTGATTTCCCTCTGCCGGCCATGTTAGCCGATACTCTTAGATATTCGTCTTCTTGTGGAAACGCCTTGGCTTAGAAATTCTTTCGAACACTGAGACTCTCCTTGGGGTTTTGGCACAGCCACATTCTGACAGCACTGCCTTGATTATATTGGCACACGGGCAGTGAGAGCCCGTGTCTTGAGCATATCTCTTTTGAGATTTTTCCATACCCCCAGCTCTATAGTACAACTCGTCAGTTTGATAACTGGAGTAACTCATAGAGTGTTGGCATGACTTCCCAGGTATAACACCATCGTCATCGGATGAGTGTGCTTCCTTCTGGGGATATGACGCTTTATTAGCGTTTTCAAAAGTCGCCCATTCAAGTTTACGCTTCTGTGAGCGTAAAAACTTAACGGGCTCTTGCACTTCAACCCGCAATCCAATGCGGTCGGTAACAGGGGCTTTCCCTCTATCATCTTTCTTGGGGGGATTGATACGACCCCCAGTCTGATTTGTCACTTGGGGACCTTTTAATGGTCCCAGTCGTTCCTTGATAGGTACTTTACCTCGGTTCTCCGGTAAAGGACCGAGGCGACCTTTCACAGGAACCCTGGATTTTGAAGGGTCCCCGTTCTTACCTGGCTCCGTTGAAGGCGCCAGAACAGGAGAAACAACATCTGGTTTTGAAGAAATTTGGGCGATAACTCCACCCACTTTTGTCTGAGGCGCCGGTTTTGGCTTTGGCACCCAAACCCATTTGTTTGTAGACGGCTTTTTGATCGCCTCTTCTTTCTGCATCTCCTCCGCTTTCTGTAGAAGGAGCCGGGCATGTGCGAGCAATGCTTGACGCTTCTTGATCCGCTCCTCGAGAGTGGATCGAGTCCTCTTGACACGAACCTATTCGTTCGTTTCTGTTTTGGAGGAGGAGTTGGTTGTTTGCCGTTGTTGTTCTTGGCGCTGCCTGGACTTTAGATCCTCATTGTAGCAGATCCCGTCCATCGATTCTGCGGCTTTGGCTAGTTGTCGGGCGAGGCGTTGACGCCGTCTTTGGCGGGCCCTCTTCGACAGAGCTGGAGTTACCTTCTCGGCGGAGAGGAGATCTGGATCTGCAGCCTCGACCACGTTGGACGACGCGGGGACGTCACGTGGTGCGGGCGTAACAGTGGCGACGGGATCTTGGATCTTCGAGCTGGAGATCCCGCGAGCATTTCTGGAAGATGGGGTCTTCCCGCACCTGTTTGGAGAGGCAGATCTGGAGGAGGAGGAAGAGAGGTACTCTTCAAACTTCTGTTGATCGAACTCGTATCCGATCTCTTCATTCACCCGGATCTTGAAGGCCGGTTGCGTCACGACGATCTCGACAGCGAGATCGGCGGCTCCCACTGTGGTCGCCAGCTTGTTTTCAGGAAAAGTTGCCTTCATCATTGATTTCATTAAAACTTTGATCGTTACAATGAATCCAAATAACAAAGAAATAAAATTACAACTTTCTTAAAAATAAACACAAGTTCTGTTTATCGTCCCTTGCTTGCGTGGGTCTTTTGCCTGTGACGGGGATGTTGATATCCATGGACCACCGGGCGATCAGATCCGTTCGGAAAAATCGGGCAGAGCTTCGTCGATCCGCGGGGATATCTAGAAACTCAAAGCTCCTATCTCGGATAAAGCGAGATATTTGCTCTTCTTAGTATTACCGACGAGGGGTAACACTAAGGAAAAAGATGAGAGAGGGGAATGAAGATCCGATGAAGAAGTCTCCTTTGCTGAGGGGGCTCGATCACTCTTCGCTGCAGCAGGGCTTCGCCACTCTTCTCCAAAAATCCAGATTCTCAAAAATGAGGCCCAAGGGTCCTATTTATAGGCAAGAGAGGCCATGGGGGGTGCCACAACAACCTTAGGGCGGAAAACAACCCCGAGACACCCCTAGGGTGTCTCAGAAATTCCGAGACACCTCTGGGGTGTCTCAGAAATTCCGAGACACCCCTGGGGTGTCTCAGAATTTTTGAGACACCCTTGGGGTGTCTCAGAAAATCTAAGACACCCCTGGGGTGTCTCATATTAACCGAGACGCTCCGGAGGCTGCATCCGTCCGTTTCCGCTGTAAATTCTTCGTCCGAACTCGGATTTTAGTGATTCGAAGTGCGTTGAAATTCTGACGAAGAGTTATATCAGCTCCAATGGTTGGATTATCTGTAGGGCGAACGAGACATGAAGGGCGTTGTTCCTTTTGTAAATACTGCAGGGTTCCCGATCAGTCCGTATTCCCGTTATTCTGAAATTCTGTCGGCTCACGTAGTTCGTCAATTCACTTCGAACGTTCACCGACGTCCATCGAACTCCTGTGAACCGAGTAGTGACGTTCATCGTCATTCTTTAACACTGAGCTGTTCGTGGAGACCTATCGGCAATTTTTGATGCCTACAGTTCGCGGTAAAAATCGTGTCTTTCTTCTTCATTGATTCCATTGCTATCTTGAATAACAGTTTTTTGAGTTACAAAGTCCGGTCTTTTTATAAGAACCGGTTACAATAAAATCAAAAAAATTAAAAAGATTACAACTTTCCTCTTTTGTCAAACAAATCGCGAGCTCCTGTTTTACGGTCACTCGCTTGCGTGGGTTCTTCGCCTGCGCCGGGGTTTATCCGTGGACCACCGTGACATCTAGATCCAGTCGGATCTACGCAGTACGACGGGTATTATTTCACGAAGGAAATAATAGCCGGGGGGGATTATTTCACCAAGGAAATAATCACCCAAATCTCGGGATCAAAGACCAAGCTTTGATCCGGGGTATGCCTGTGTAGGTCTGAGATCCGATTTGAGATCCGGTTCCTCTCGAACTCTTGCCTTATTTGGCGTTGACGATCACTGAGCACCGGATCTGGATGAGCAAGTCTTCAAAGTCCCAAAGCTTGAATCTTTTTTAGATCTGAGTCTTGAATCCAGCAGGGCTTCGCCTCTCCAAAATTTCCAACCTTTGACAAATGAATACCCCTAGCCTATTTATAGGCACCCAGATCTATGCCTGGGCACAGATCTAGGCTGAGGTGGCTCGGCGGCCGAGCCACCCATTTTGGGGTGGCTCGGCCA
>BQKN01064133.1:4788-15009 GCA_022839385.1 Asparagus kiusianus
ATATATATATATATAAAATTAGTTATATTAGAAGCATAGGGCACTCTCTGGTCAAGTCGATCTTAATACACACCAACATTGAGGCTTAAATTTTAGTATGTATTTAATATATGAATTACATTGTCTAATTTATTGTGTGTGATCATTTTGATTGGGAGTTGTTTAGAGAAATCAAAGGGGAGTGTATATGACATATTATTTGGAGCAAGATGTTAGTCACTGTTGTGCGCGGCGGAAGCGCTCGAATCACACAACAAGCCAAACAAGCACAATCACCAAATAACACAAGAGATTTATGTGGTTCGGTAAGTTGCCTACGTCCACGGGGCAATGAGGAAAGATTTTACTAATAGAGAAAGAGAAATACAAAAAGGGTTACAAAATCTCACAAATAAACCCTAAAACCAAGCTCTCAATTTCTCTCACAATCTCTCCTACAAAGGATGCTCTATTCCCTGAGAATAGCTGCTCAAAACGACCCTCTTTGTTGGTTTTTAAACCCTAAACTTGTGTTGATATTTATATCAAACATCAATCCCAAACCAAACAGGAAAACCAAAACAGGCTGAAAACCTGACATGAGTCAGCTCATGTGCATATATGAGTCGACTTAATAGAAACGTTTCGGCGATTTCACAGTCATGAGTCGACTTATGCTAGGCGTTAGTCGACTCAACCTGTCATGAGTCGACTCATAAACCTCATGAGTCGACTCATGGGAACAACTTGATTTTTCTGTATTTTTCAACAATTCTCCACTTCGGCAAAGTTTCTCCCAAACTGAGCCGACACCAAAGCATCCACAAACATCCCACTTGTTGCGTCTAGGACGCTGTGAAACAATTCACGGCAACGGACTCAATCCACAACAATTCGGGAATCCAAATGAGAGTTCAAACAATCTTCCCCATCAAAACAACTGATCCAAAACGGGATTCAAAACGGCTGCATCATAAAGACTGCCTACGTATCCTCTTGCCCAAGGAATCAAGCCTCGCGTAGTTCACCAAATGGCCTCCAAAGGCCTCAATCCACTAGAAGAGTTCGTAACCCTTCTCCAACATCAGTGTCAACTCTACGGCTGATAGCACATCCAATGGCCCCAAACTGAAACAATCCAAATATCTCCACCTGAGATGAACTAATGGCAATATCTAGACTTCATCTATCAACTGCACTCGAATCGATCAACCTATCATCTGCATCTAAATCACATGATTCTCAATCTGTGTCACATCAGCTGGAATCCCAAATGATGCAGTATAATCTGGAGTCTCCACCCAACATGGAGTAGCATCACTCTCCACCCACTGCGATGTCCTAAAGATCTGATCACACCTGCCGAGAGTCAAACTTGACGTACCTGCTGAGAACAAATTCAGAAGCTAATACCTGATAATCAAACACGCCTCTCTCCCAAATGTGCTATCGGATCAAATTTCATATCCACGATGTGACCAAGTGCTGGGTAGCCAAATATTCGACGCAACCCAAAATCTAAAGCAGCTCCACCAGATCTAAGATCTCTACATACAGCAGTTGGCAATCTATGACATCAAACGCCGATCCTCCTCCAGAAAGGAACAGCTTCCCAAATCTGCCATCTCATCGCGTCGCCTCAAAATTTCCACACCAATGAAGTGTCTCCTATTATCGTGAGCTTGGCACAAACACAAGAAAGAACCCCTACCATAATCAGAACGTCGGGTTACCTTTCTACCAACACACTTTCTCCATCTGTTGCGGGCTTTTAGGACTTCACACCAACGAGACTTGGTTGTAACCCACCAATACCTAGAGCAATCCCCAACTGCGAAAACCACATACCTATTACCTCCCAATGATGCTCCCTTGGAAGGCCCCCGAATGCCTAAATGAACACCCCTCAGAAGACACCTCAAATGATGGATAGAAGTGTCAAAACCTACCTCGGTCTTCTTGCTCATACCAATGGGTTCATAGGACTTCAAACTTTAGGTAAAAGCACTCCTAAACAACCTATGCACGGCATTACCAATCAAATAACCCAGTATCAAACAACGCCACAGTCTAGCCGAATCTGATGAAGTCGTCAGTTCCCTATCAATCACCGTGCTTCCGAGCAAATAATACAAATTACTCCTTCTGATACCCTTCATTATAATCATGGACCCCAATGTGACCTTCAAGCGTGCATCCACCAAGGCCACTCTATAGCCTGCTGCCTCTAAAGCTCCCAACTGAAATGATGTTCATCTTCAATTGTGGAGCGAACCTCACATCATCCACCTCTCGAATCACCCCGTCACTCATCCTAATCCGAACGGTACCAATACCACCAATAATGTATGCATGTCCATCACCTATGAGCATGGCATCCTCCCTTTCCAACTCCTGAAAGCTGGAGAACTAATCCCTCCTAGGAAAAACGTGGTAAGAAGCACCCAAATCCAACATCCACTCTGTAGAGTTGGCAACACAAACTGATGGTAGTGCAGACAACAAATAACCTAAAGAATCCGAATTTGAATTGTTGCCACTAGTCTTAACGACATTCACCTTTGAAGCTTGTATAGCTTTCCCCTTATTCTTCTCGGCTCGATCTAACTTTGGGCATTCAGCTTTTCAATGTCCATCTTCTTTATAAAAAGCACACTTATTCCTATGAATCCCACGATGTGCACCTCTAGACTGCGACCTCTTGCTTTGGTTTGAACCACGGCCTTGAACTACTAATGCATCTTCCGATGCCTTCTCAGAGGACTTATCAATACTCTTCCTCAACTCATAATTCACCAACGCTGAGATCACCTCCTTATAACTAATAATATTTCTTCTATTAATCATAGTTAGGACAAACGTACAATAATCATCCTCAGGCAATGAACACAAAAGTAGCATTGCATTGTCTTCATCCTCAACCATAATATCCATATTGACCATGTTTGAAAATAGCTTCGTGAAGTCGTTAACACACTCCCTAATGAAACTCCCCTCTTCATCTTGAACTGGTAAAACCTATTCTTTAAGTAAAGCAGAGTCTCAATGCTCTTAGTAAGATACTTTTCATTGAGTGTTTCCCACATCTTCTTCGCCGACGTCTCGTTCATCACATCATAAATAAGATCTGGTATCTATAGGCATCTAAAATGCCTATAGGTATCCGCACATAGCTTGAGACAAAGAAAAAGTGATGAACACTATTATCCAAGTCGAAGGGGATTGTCTGAGTCAAAGAGGATCATCTGATGCTGACAAGCGCATAAAGCGAATCGGCAAAACGTTGATAACGTAGCGACGAACCACCAGAACAACCAACGCCAGGTGGCCCGCGTGCTCACCGACCACCACCAAGTGACCAACATGTTCACCAGTCACCTTCAACTTAATGAAATATATGATGCGAGTTGGTGAATCGTACGAGTCAACGTAACACACGAAATAGCAAAAAAAAGAACGCAGCTAGGAGTTGTGTTTCACCTAAAAAGGTCGAAACATCATGTGTGATTCACACACACCATGTGTGTCTTGGCTATTGGAAGTTGTAGGTCTCTTCTCTATCTTTCTAATGCATCTTGAATCACCTCATTCCGAGATTGGACGTGAGAGTTAGAGCTAAAATACCCGAGGTGGTACGAACTAACTTGCAAGGCTGAGAGCCACCAATTGGACAAAGTACCATGTATTATTCACACACAGCATGTATGGATTAGTTATTGAAAGTTGTAGGTCTCTTCTCCAGCTTTCCAACACATCTTAAATCACCTCATTCTGAGATCGAACGAGAGAGTTAGAGCCAAAATACCCGATGTGGTATGAATTGACTCTCAAGGCTGCGAGCCACCAATTGGACAAAGTACCATGTGTGACTCGCACACACCATGTATGGATCAGCCACTGGAAATTGTAGGTCTCTTCTCCATATTTCCAACTCATCTTGAATTACATTATTCTGAGATCGGGCGAGAGAGTTAGAGCTAAAATACCCGAGGAGGTACGAACTGGCTCGCAAGGCTACAAGTCACCTAATGGTGACTCGCACCCATGCGAATCGTCAAATAGTGACTCACACAAAGAAGTTACATTTCAATCATGTTGTGATTTGATTGTGAAGAAACTCAAAACTCAAAAGTTATAGGACTTTTTGTCAGCTTTCCAACGCATCTTAAATCAACTCATTCTGAGGTCGTGAGAGAGTTAGGGTTAAAATACTCGAGGTGGTACAAACTGGGTCGCAAGGCTCCGACTTACCAAATGGTGACTCGCACACCTCCGAGTCACCATGACTATCTGGGCCTCCCAAACCTCCCAAAACTCCCAAAACACGTATTTCAATGTGTTATTAGAATTCTTACGTCTCAGGACCTCTTCAATTGTTCTGAAGCTATCCTTAAGTGCGCCTCGGCGGTTATCAACTGCAGATGACGTCAAAACATTTGATCTTATCAGAAGACGTGGTGACGAAAGCCTATAAATAAAAGCCCAGAGTCCTCATTTAAGAGGATTTAAAATCTAAGAGCGAGGTGATGTCCAATTGAACAGTAGACCATGAATTTCTGAGGAGAATCAGCAGATCTTAGTGAACTTTTTCATAAAGAAAAAGCCTTCGAAAGATTTGAGATTCTCTCTCCCTCTTTCCTCCGGATCAAACTTTATTTTGATCTCGAGAAGAGCCACAATCTCGCTTGGTCGTGATTGTCGCTGCTGTAATTATTTCCTTCGTGAAGCAAGAGCATAATTACACTTATCAACCGGATCTGATCTGCGGCGGTCCACTAACTAATAAGTCCCCGGTACAGGCAAAGATCCCATGCAAAACAGCGGGTGATAAACGTCCTCTACATTTTGTTTGATAAAGTTGTAATCTTATTTTTCATTATAAGAAGATTTTATAAGAAGATCAACTTTTTTTTCTTCGAACTTGTAATCGATAAACGGTGTAACAGGTTCGATGACAATGAAAGCAACTTTTGATAAAAACAAACTGGCGACCCCAGTGGGAGCCAACAGCTTCGCTACCGAAGCTGTCATGCCGCAACTATGGATCCAGATCCCGATTGACGAAGAAGTCGAGTAAGAATTCGACCAACTGAAGTTCGAGGAGTATCTGTCGTCCTCCTCCTCCTCCAGATCCTCCGTCCCTTGCAAGCGCAAGAAGATCAATGCCTCTATTGCTGCTGCCATCTAGCCTTGCAATATCCGTCTAGCCTCCGACGAGGCTGGATCTGTAAATCTGGACTCCTCCTCAATCAAGGAGATAGCCACTATAGCCGTGCTAATTTTATCGAAAAGAGCTCGCCAAAGGAAGCGCCAACGCCTTGCATGCTAATTCTCCAAGGCTTTGGAGCCTGTTGACAGGATTTGTTATGAGGTGGTTCTGAAACTCAGAAGGCGTCGAGTGCCCCAGTAGCAAATATATGCCCTCTCCTCCAAACCAATAGCGAACGAATGGATCCAAGTCAAACGGACCCGATCAACCCTCGAGGAGCGAATTCAGAAGCGCCGCACCTTGATTGTGCATACATGGATTCTCATGCAAGATGCGTAGAAGCTGAGGCAAATAGAGGTGAATAAGAAGTCATCGGAACTACACCAAGTCTGGAAACCAAAGTCTGAAATGACATCGCAAAGTCAAATAGCGCCCGAAACTGCCAGAATGCGCGAACCACCATCTGGTGGCTCGGCCTGAACTGAGCCACCGAATGGTAGCTCGGCCAAGGTTGAGCAACCAAATGGTGGCTCGGTTGAGCAACCAAATGGTGGCTCGGCCCAAGCCGAGCTACCAAGTGGTGGTTCGCACCGGTTCGCACCCGGTTCGGTTCGGTTCGCATCCGGTTCGGTTTGGTTCGCATCTGGTTTACCTCCCGCAATCCTGTTTAAGCTTCTGACAGCCCCTATTTCTATCCTGATGCATCACACACCTCCAGCAAAGCCCCATGATGGCGTGAACTTGTTCCAATTCAAGATGAGGATGGAGGATCGCTTGGGTCCTTTGCACGAGGATCGAGGCAAAGTTTCGATCAAAGAACGCTTGGGTCCGGTGACTGAACCCCGAGCAACTCGTCAAGCTGGGGGTCGCACTCGCCCTTACAACAAATCTGAGCCTTCTCATAAAGGGAAAACTCCTACAACCGACCGCATCAAACTACGAGTTGAAGTCCAAGAGCCCGTTGAGGTCCCGTGCTTTCGAGAGCATGGCTCTGAACGCGTGACTCTTCAGAACGCCAGTAAGGCAGCAAGTCCTCAAAAAGAAACGTGTTCATCAAACGACAACGTTATACCTGAGAAGTCGTGCCAACATGCGATAGATTGCTTTGATCATCATGCTGATGAGTTATACTATCAAGCTGGGGATACGAACAAGTCTCGGAAGAGAAATACCCGAAAAATAGACTCTCACTGTCCGTGCACAAAGATTATTAGGGAAGTATTATCAGCGTATAGCTACCCCAAGACCACTCTACGGAGGGTCTCGGTATTTGAGAGGATCTCCACTGAAGCATCAAAGCCCAAATAAAGGCATTTTCACAAAAGACGATCGGTTGTTCAAGATGACGAACTCCCAGCAATCACTATCAACATGGTCGATAAGGGGAAGTCTCCGATTAGTTCAAATAGCTCTAACCCTAATTTCTCTCTAGGAAGAAGAGTCAATTCGGGGATAGCCCAACTAATGTCTCGGCTCCAGTTAGAAGTCGTCGGGCCTGAAGAACCCGCAGTCACGACCAACATTATTGATAAGGAAAAATCGACTCGAACCTCAAGTTCAGACTCCCTCATTTCTTATCGTCTGACTCGACTATGCGCAAAAACTACTAAACGCAGGAACTATCTAAGGATGAATAGAGGACTATCCTCAGACGATGAAACGTCAGACGCTTGCTCGGCAATCACTTCAGAGGCTACCGTATCTAGTCCTGAACAATCCCGTGAAGTATTTATGATTAACACCGAGGAAGTGGCCAAATTTGTGGAGGATACTCTAGCCAAGCAGAAGCGAGCATTCAAAATCAAAATGGAAATAGCCATGTAGGAGATGAGACAAATGCACGACCAATAGATCCGAGCCTTATCAAATCAAATAGGTGAATCCAGACGTCGCAATAATATTAGCCAAACAGCTAGCGATTCATACGCGGATGAATATATTAATGTTGATAACCCCCCTATTGACTAAAATGTTAGGGTGGTCCCACCGATGATAACAACACTGGGGGTGGCCCCTTTGTTCCTCTCAGAAATCGTCCGAAGCATGATACAGATGAGGATGAAAAGATGACGGATCTCGAGAGAAAAATCGACGCTCTGATGTCTGCTCGAGAGGTGAAAAAGATCAGGATTTCGTGTCCTTACCCAAGAGAGTGGGATTCGATCTCGTACCCGACAAAGTTCAACCTGATCAACTTCACACCGTTCGATGGGAAGGCCTCGCCCACTCAACATTTGATCTACTTCAAATCCCACTTGGGCAAGGTTGCTGGCAATGAAGCCTTGATGGTTCGGTCATTCGTTGGCACCCTCTACGGGCCTGCTTTCGATTTGTATCGCCGTCTCAAACCCGGAAACATCAACAGCTGGGACGATAAGGAGAGCTCATTCCTCGACAACTTCTTTGATGATAACACTGAGAAATCCATCAGGACATTCTTCAAGGAGAAACAAAAGGATGGGGAAACGGTCGCCGACTTTGTCAAACGCTTCCGGAACAAGGCGATAAATTGCCGAGATCCGATCACGGAGAAATTCATCTTACAAACTTGCCACAACAACCTCTCTTTGGATGTGTTAGGAGTTATAGGATTAAACCCGTCCAAGACATGGAAAGACTTGAAGGTGCATGGCGAAACAAGCGGAACGCTTCCTCAGAAGGAAGAAGACCGAAAGAAGCCAGCAGTCAATGCCTTTGTTGCTGGTGATAATAATCAGACGTTACAACAACAACCTCAAAAGCAGCAAAGGACTCCAGATCCGAGACTCCAAAAAGAGTACTCTTTCAAGAACAAAGAAGTTCCAGATATTTTTGAGAACCTACCGCATAACAGTGAGATTGAGCTACCACCTATCAAAGATCAAGAGGGATCTAAGAGGATTACGGACCCGAACTACTGTGTGTACCACAGGAGGGTTCTCCATCCTACTGAGGTTTGTTTCGGTCTAAAGAATAAGATTCAAGCTTTAATCGACTCTGGCGCCATAAAGCTAGAATAAGCCGAAGGATGATGCAATACTCTGAAGAGTATACGAGTATAAACTGCTCATCGATACTCCAACAGGTATATGAGTCTAAACTATTTCCTTTCTTTCACGGGAAGTTTTTAGACGATCTTATATTCTTACGGATAACCTGAACATGCGACTGAGGACGACGTGCTCCTCATTGGACAAAGTTTTGTAAAGAAAGCTGGGGGTGGATAATTCATATAATGGAAAGTTCTCGGAAGAATGTTAAATGTAATATTCTTAGGGATAACCCGGTCATTACAAACGAAGTGATAAACACCAAACTCCAACTGTGATTTTCGAACACTCTTTTGTTGAGACGAGATTCGATCACTTTGTTGGATCAATCTTCCCTCACAAAACTCCCACTGGTGTTTGACAACTCACAGTCTTCCACCACAAAATACTCCACCGATCAGATTAATTTATGGTAGGACCACCAAAATTTCTTTTGGTTGAATCCACTCAAACTCCCGCTACATCGATGCACTCAACACTACTATTGTTAGATGATTGTTAAACCCTTCTGTGTTAAGTATTCGTCACTTAACACCAGGAACTCCATTTGAGTGATTTGTATAACACCCCACTGTAATTTGTACTCCCACTCCCATATTGGTCAAACCTTTAAACAGTTAAGACCACAACCAAAATCCCCTCTCGATTCCTTCCATGAACCAGAGGTCCACAAATTGAACGATCAAATCTTTAAGCAGTTAGGGTCGTCTCAAATTCTCACTCTCCCTTAGTCAAACATTTAAACAGTTAGGACCACAACCAAAATCCCCTATCGATTCCTTCCATGAACGAGAGGTCCACAAATTGAACGATCAAACCTTTAAATAGTTAGGGTCGTCTTAAATTTCCATCTTGGTCAAACCTTTAAACAGTTAGGACCACAACCAAAATCCCCTCTTGATTCCTTCCATGAATGAGAGGTCCACAAATTGAATGGTCAAACCTTTAAACAGTTAGGACCATAATCAAAATCCCCTCTCGATTCCTTCTATGAACCAGAGGTCCACAAATTGAATGATCAAATCTTTAAATAGTTAGCATCGTCACAAATTCCCATCTTGGTTAAACCTTTAAATAGTTAGGACAACAACTAAAATCCCCTCTTGATTCCTTCCATGAACGAGAGATCCACAAATTGAATGGTCAAACCTTTAAATAGTTAGGACACACAACCAAAATCCTCTTTCGATTCCTTTTATGAACCAGAGGTCTACAAATTGAACGATCAAACCTTTAAATAGTTAGGATAGTCTCAAATTTCCATCTTGGTCAAACCTGTAAACAGTTAGGACCACAATCAAAATCCCCTCTCGATTCCTTCCATGAATGAGAGGTCTACAAATTGAGCGATCAAACCTATAAAAGTTAGGGTCGCCTCAGTCCTCCCTCTCGGTCAAAACCGTCGAATGGTTATGGCCGATGCCGGGATTCCTTTTCAATAAACAAAAAGCTCTGATCCTCTTTCCTCCTCGGTCAAAACTATAAAAGTTAGGACTAAAGTTGGATTTCATTTTTAGATCAGGTAACCAATCCTATAAAAGTTAGGGTTATCTGAATCTATTCGATCCTCAGAGTGGAGATCCCACTCTTAATTTTACCTTTCCGGATTCTGGGGGTGGAGATCCTGTTGGTCTCTTTGTTTTGATGATGTTTAACAAATAATTTACTACTAATGTTGTTTTTCTAGTGTTTATACTTATCTATTTATTGTAGACAAATAATATGTTGGAGGATGGATGGAGTTACGCATTCACGATCATATCCAATGGAGGTTGACATAATTATGGAGTCAAGCCTACGCAATTCAAAGTTAAAGATTCAAGTTCAAGCTTCATCCGCAAGTGTACCAAGATAGAGCTTCGTTGAAGATCACAAGCTTGGGTAAATTTAGCTTTAGGTTTTATATTATGTGTGTAAGTACTTTAAGCTCAATCATATACACACATACACGCTTTAGTTTCGTATATATATATATATATATATATATATATATATATATATATA
>BQKN01064133.1:15409-67266 GCA_022839385.1 Asparagus kiusianus
ATATATGTTTTGTTTTGATAGTTTTTAAGTTTTACTATGAAACAATTGAATACAATTGAAAATACATTTCTTGTTTCATACTTATATGCATATATATGATTTCATCAATATCAATTTTATTTAGTTCAATGAAATCATGTTTTAGTGTATTATATGTGTATTTTGATAAAATACTATATTCATTATTTATAGACTTTATAACAATAGTTTACATCTTTCTTCAAGTTTATAAAATTATTTTGTATTGTTTCAAAATATTGTTAAACTAAAATGTCAAAACTCATATGTTCACATTTTCATGTTTTGGACTATTTTGCAAAAAGATGATATTTTTTATTTAGGAGGTTCTTTTTAAAAAAGAGTTTTTGTAGTATGTGTATTATCATGTCTACAATCATTTCCCAAAGTTTTATATTTTTTGGAATTTTTTAATATTTTTAAACATGATTTTAAATTCAGTAAACTGTTTTAAACCTGTCATTTTTCTTATGTATCAGTTTACGGTCGACCGCCACTGCCGACCGCCACGGTCGACCGCCTTGAGTCCAGAGAATTAGTAAGTTTTTTGATGGTTCGCAGTCGACCTCGGCGGTCGACCGGATGCAGTTCAGGAAGTTTCACGGTCGACTGTCACGGTCGACCGGCTGATGTCCAGAGAGTTTTCCTAGCATTTTTGATACGAGTCGCCGTACGAACACCCTTTGGTCGCGGAATTACCAAAATGTGGGTTGAGAAGAGGATGACCAAAACACAAGAACAATTCAGTATGGCGAAGGAAAATACCTTCTCTAGATTATGAGTATGAAAAGATTACAATCCCTCTCTCACAATCTCACTAGAATTGAGAACAACCTCTCAACTCTCTCTCTAAACCCTAATACAATTATTAGAATTTCTCTCCCTTAGGTCTGGTTGTTTAGAACCCTAAAACAATCCTATTTATAGATGTGCAAACGTGGATGATAATCTTGTAAATAAACAAGCCCAAAAGAATCAGGAATCCCAGTCAAACAGAATCCAAAACGAAACAGGAAACCCAGAAATCGCGATCCGGTCGACCGCCAGGCTTGGTCCGGTCGACCGGCCAGAGAGTTTTCTCAAACCCTGCATCGTGCAGGTTTTCCGGTCGACCGGCATGTGTGCTGCGGTCGACCGGACAGAGAACTATCAGCCTTCCCTGTTCTTTTGCGTTTTGCTTCTTCCGACTTCTTTCGCCGTCTTCTTTGGCTCCATCCACGCTCCTATTCTCAAGATACCATGAGAATCACCTATTCTCAAGCTCCCATGAGGATCACTAAGCTTCCGAGGCAGGGAAGAAGATACACCTGTATCATGGGTCCCCCCTTTAGGAACTTGAAGTCTCATTCAAGTTATAACTTCAGCTGAGAGAACTCGCGAGCCCCTCCTTCTTTTCTGAACCACCTGGCCTTGCTAGGAATCTGATCTCGACGTCCGATCGGAATTAACTCATTCATCCCACGTCTCGTCGTAGTCACCTTTCGCTCCAAATCGTAATCCTCTTTCAATGGTTGTTCTGGAAATCTAATGCACAGCGAGACAAACTTCTTGCTTGCATTCACTAACCTCTTCGCTCGCGTCACCGTTCCCAAGCTTGTCTCCCTCGGAAGAGATGCCGAACGAAATATGAACCTTTCACCACCTTTGGTGAATGTATACTTCTGAGCCCACCTCTTGTAGATCGCATATCTATCCCATAAGTACGGATTGCCCAGTATAATCTGACAAACATCCAATGGAACTACGTCGCATGTGACCTCGTCAATATACGACTCATGGAGCACAAATCTTACAGTGCATTGATCAACTACACTTAGCTTCTCCTCCTTCTTAATCCAACCCAATGGATAGGGCTTCGGATGCTTGATCGTCTTCAGACCCAGTTTCTGAACCAAGGCCTCGGATATCAGATTCTTCTCGCTACCCGAATCAACAATGGCATCAACTAAACTGGTCTTCACTTGCAACTTAAGCACAAAGAGCTGCTCCCTCGGGTCGTCGTCCTCCTTCGTGGTCTGTTTCCCCGTCATAAGGTTGAGACTGCTGTTGGGCTCTGTCATTCCCGGGACTTCTTTCGGACCTTGAGCTATCATGTATGCCTTTTTCTCCTCCTTCTTCTTCAACCCTCTTGGCTTGAGATGAGGATACTTTTCCCAGCATCGATCAGCTTCGTGCCCTGTCTTCTCGCAGTGACTACAAATCAGCCCTACTTTCCCTGGATCACCCTTCTTCTTCTCCTCCTTAAGCTGAGAACCACTAGACTCGCCTCCCGTCGGTTTGGAGTCCCCCTTAGCCTCGTTGCCCTTCTTTTGCTTGCCCTCAATAGCAATGGCCTTCACGCTCGCCTCTGCAATAGTCTCGACCGTGAATAACCTCATCTCCTTTCGGATGTAATCGCTCAATCCCGCCATATACTTCATAAACACGGAATATTCCTCTGTCGCAATGTTAAGGACCATCGCCTGCTGCTGGAACTCCGTAGTGTATTCTTGAACGGTTTGATTGACCCTTTGGCGCAAGCCATACCACTTGTACCAACGCTCTTCAAGGAATCCCACCGGATAGAACTGTTTCCTAAGTAGCTCCTTGAACTTGTTCCACGACACCGCTTTCTTCTCCTGCTTGCAATAGGATTTCCACCACGTCAACGCGTGTCCTGAAAGCTTCAAAATTGCGAACACAATCTTCTCTTTTGACGAATAGCCATAAAGAGTAAAATACGTCTCCATCCGCTCGATCCAGTCATCAAGCCTCTCGACGTCAACACTCCCATCATAAGTAGGAATCTCCACTCTGAAATCAATCTTCAGATTCTGGTAAGAATTCTTACCCCCTTGATGCGGTGCAGTCTTGACGATCTCGTCTTCCTCGTCGGAGCCTGAAAGCTCGCTCTCTCCACCGGACTCCATAGGTTTCTTCTTAGACCTAGAAGAAGATTCCCCCTTTTCGTTCCCTCCTTGGATGAGACCGACGAGTTTTGTGAGCGTCGACCCTATCGTCTCGATCTGCTTCTCTAACACATCTATTCTCGCTGAATTATCTCCTTCAGCCATCTTCTCCTTCCTTAAATCCTGGACTTCTTCCAATGGAATAAGGATCTCGCCAAGCTTCTTGTATGAGGACCGAGTAAGGACCATACACAGGATGCTCCTTCACCGGATCTGATGCTCTGATACCAACTTGATACGAGTCGTCGTGCGAGCACCCTTTGGTCACGGAATTACCAAAAGGTGGGTTAAGAAGAGGATGACCAAAACACAAGAACAATTCAGTATGGCGAAGGAAAATACCTTCTCTAGATTATGAGTATGAAAAGATTACAATCCCTCTCTCACAATCTTACTAGAATTGAGAACAACCTCTCAACTCTCTCTCTAAACCCTAATACAATTATTAGAATTTCTCTCCCTTAGGTCTGGTTGTTTAGAACCCTAAAACAATCCTATTTATAGATGTGCAAACGTGGATGGCAATCTTGTAAATAAGCAAGCCCAAAAGAATCAGGAATCCCAGTCAAACAGAATCCAAAACGAAACAGGAAACCCAGAAATCACGATCCGGTCGACCGCCAGGCTTGGTCCGGTCGACCGGCCAGAGAGTTTTCTCAAACCCTGCATCGTGCAGGTTTTCCGGTCGACCGGCATGTGTGCTGCGGTCGACCGGACAGAGAACTGTCAGCCTTCCCTGTTCTTTTGCGTTTTGCTTCTTCCGACTTCTTTCGCCGTCTTCTTTGGCTCCATCCACGCTCCTATTCTCAAGATACCATGAGAATCACCTATCCTCAAGCTCCCATGAGGATCACTAAGCTTTCGAGGCAGGGAAGAAGATACACCTGTATCAATTTTTGTTGCTCGCGGTCGACCGAGCGATTTCCACAGTCGATCGTCAAACAGTCAATCAGCTTCCAACGACTCTTTTTGTACAGAATCTGAAAAATCTTTTTTCTGGGTTTTTGGGGGATTTGGTTGGGAGTTTTGCTGTTGGTTTCTCTTCCTATATAAACCCCTCAAACCCAAACTACGAAAATGATCCAAGAAGTTTTTAAATAAAAGTTTAACAAGGGTTTAAGTTTTTTTAGTGTTTGTTTAAAAGAGTTATGTTTGTGAAGAAATTTTACACAAGTGGAGGAGATCATCTACATTTATTGGGCTTCATTTTAATCCATCTCTCCATCTTGTTTTTTAGAGAAGAATTTCTAAACTTAATACTAGCTTTATATTAATTCTTTGTTGTTTATCATTTTCATTAAGCTAGTATTTTTAATTGAGTCTAGTTGATTTAATTTCACTCATTGCTTATACACACCCACTTAAGCTTATTGTATTTTCATACATAGTATATTTGGGTTGGTGAGAGTTGTAACGATTGAGTGTAAGCTTTTATTATGTTCTCATCCATATTAGAGAACAAACAATTGGTGTAATTTTGCTTTAGTATGAGGTTCACTTTGTAATATGCTTGTACACCGAGAGGAGTGTGTGGTGAGAGACGGGGTCGAATCTAAGAGGAGTGGAGTCAGTTGACGAACCTAGGGAGATGTTGTATCCGAGCACTTAAGGAGGAGGATACGAGCTAAGACAACACTTAGAGGGTGTAAAGTGGGATTACAAGAGTGTGTGAGTTATAGAGTTTTCGGTGAACTTAAAAACCATATTATGAGGTGTAAACGTTGTTCGGATAAGCGTAGAAAACCCGGTTGTGATAGTGGAGATCTCCTCGAGGTGAGGAGCGAAGACGTAGGTCAAGTAGTTAGACCGAACTCCATAATCATATCATTTTGTTTGTGATTGTATTGGCGTACTTATTTTTATGTTCATATCTTATCGCCTTTGTATATTGCTTATTGATTATTTTGCTCACTATCTAGTTTAGATGGTTTACCCTTGGGTTAGTTTATATATCCTTGCATATAATTCACCATATATCTCATTGCTAGGATATTGCGCTTTGGTTATATTGCTCATTCTTTTTTATAACATATTGTATATCTATCTTGCAAGAATAACTTGTTAATTAGTTTTAATTGGCATAAAATCGGATTAGATTAGCATAAGACCCTAATCATCCTCTCTCTAGGTCTAACATTTGGTATCAGAGCTTGGTGCTCTTTGATTTAAGGTCTAATCGCCTTGAGTTAAAGATCCAAGTTATCTTTTTATGCTAATCTTGTTTTGATTGCATTTGTATCTTGCTTGTATATTTTTACAAATTATTGATATGAATGATGCATCTTGTTTAGGCTATGATTCTAGTATTGCTCCTAAATTTAATATTTTCTCCTATGCTCAATGGTGTTTTACATTCAAAATATTTGTTCAATCTAAAAATATCGATTTATGGGAAGTCATTGATTATGCTTATATTGTGCCCATGTTGGAGAAATCCAAGTGGAACAAACATGATAAAAGGATGTTTACAATGAACAAGATTTTGTTAGAATATTTGCTAAATGCTCTTAATTCATCTATGTCTAATAAGTTTGTTCATTTTGATAGTGCTCACAACTTATGGAAACTTATTGAAGTACATCAATGGGACTTGGAGGCGTTCCGACAAGCTTTGGAGGATCCCGCTTCAAGTTTATATGGAGCATCATGCACACGGCCACTAGGCGATAGCCCTAGTGAGGTTTGTGAGTTCGAATCGATTAATGATTTATCTAGTGATGAACTTGCTTGTGCTAGTAAAAAATTATTACATACCTTTAACAAATTGCATAAAGATTTTATTGATTTATAAGGCAAACATGATAATTTAAAATCCGATCATGAGAAGCTAGCTTCCAAAATTGATGTCATTACAAAAGAAAATATTATACTTAAAGAAAACAATGACTTATTAAATTTGGAAAATAAAAATTTGATCTCATCAATTGCTAGCCTATCTCATGCTAAGATTGATGCCATGTTAGAAGTAGAGAACATAAAAAATGATACAGCTTCTTTTATAAATAAATATTTATGTTCTACTTCTAATGTTAATGCACATATGTCTAATGATGAGTTGAATATTGTTAAAAATCGCATTTCATCTTTAGATTCAACTCTTAAAACATGCATTGTTAATAATAAGAAATTTATGGACTTATGTATAAAGTCTCGTGTTAATTCTTTCAAATCCAACACTCGCTTTGCACATATTTATAGCAAAAATTATAAATGTTCAATTTACGGTCGTAAAGGCCACATTGCTAAATTTTGCTATGATGCACACAAATATTCTAAGACTAATGCTTCTTGTGCATCTCATAAGGCTTCTTCATCACATGCACATGTACATGCACAAACTCATCATGCTCATCATAAACATGCACATGTGTTTAAATGTGCTCTATGTGATCGATTTGGCCATTTGACAAAGTTTTGCTTTGATTTGCAAAAGATTTCACTTTTGCCAAATAATTTTAAAAGATCATAGAAGTTTAAGTGTGATCATTTTGGTCATTTGACCAAATTTTGTTTTGATTTGAGGAGAGTTTCTCGATTACAAAATAATTTCCAAGATAAATCTATTTTTGAAAATGAGTCTCGTGCACAACCGTTTGGTCAACATAAGCAAATGCCTCCTTTCCATTGTACTTTTGCAACCGAAAGAGTTATTTGAGTAATTTTTGTTATGATCGTGTCCGTGCACCACTTGCGCCCAAGAGGGTTCATAACCCTAGGGATTTGAGCTTGAATGATAGGGATCATGTCCCTAACCAATCTGACACCAAGAATGCTTGGATGCCAAAATCTTTTTAAACTAAGTATTTTAGTGTTTTTATTTTTCTTTTTCTTGGTTTTGAAAATTATACTTTGATTTTTTGAACATAAAAACAATTCTTTTTATTGGTCAAATTCTTTTGTTTTCATGATTATTGGTTTTATTTTGATGAGAGGTTTGTGTTTATATAACCACACGGATTTATTAGGTGTTTATTCCCAAATCTTGTTTACCGGGTACTAATAGTCCTTATATGGGTTGAAACAAGCTTAAGAGCTTGATATATTATGGCCTCTCATGCATCTCTTTTGTTAAAAATTTTGTTTTGATTTGTTCTTTTGAATTCATTATATAAGCACAAATAGATGAGTCAAATTTCAAATATGTTTATAACATATTCTATGAGTGGTTTGATCAAGTTCTTCAAAAAAAAATTTTTTTTGATCAAACATCATTTTTGGATATAAACTTTGATTTATGATTTTTTTGGTTGATTTGTTTTCATTTGAAAACTTTTTGCATGATTCTCATGTTCTTCTTCTTTTGATTTCATAAATCCATACATTGTTATGATTTATTTTAAAAATATCCATTCTTGATTTTGTTTCCTTATCCCCTACATATAAGCAAATTATTTTCATTCATGGATCCTCCTTCATAAACATTTTTTTTAATGATGCCTTTTTGGATCCTCATTTCATCTCTTTGGGGCAAGTATGATAAATGTTTGGTTTGTATATATACATCTTAAAATCTTTATAACACCCTTCATGATGTTATATGTACACATGTGTTCTTATTGTTCTTTGGCATCTGAGTTGTTTAACAAATTTTTGTTTGCTCACATGTTTTGCCATGATTTTTTTTTGCATTCTCTCCATATGGCATTTTGATAGGGGGAGCAATCCCCGTTTATATATATATTTTATACTCACCCATGCATATTGATAGGGGGAGCAATCCCCGTTTATATATATATTTTATACTCACCCATGCATATTGATAGGGGGAGCTTTCTCTCTCTTCATTCTTTATGGTTTTCCCCTTTTTGATGTTGTCAAAGGGGGAGAAATATTGTGAGTATATCTTGTGTTGGTTATATGCATGATTTTAATTTACATATTAACTTCCTTTCATGCATATATCCTTTTTATAAATTGTTTATCATCATCAAAAGGGGGAGATTGTTGGCCTCTTTGTTTTTATGATGTTTAACAAATAATTTATCACTAATGTTGTTTGTCTAGTGTTTGTGCTTATCTATTTATTATAGACAAACAACATGTTAGAGGACGGATGGAATTGCGCATTCACGGTCATATCCAATGGAGATTGACAGAATTATGGAGTGAAGCCTACGCAATTCAAAGTTAAAGATTCAAGTTCAAGCTTCATCCGCAAGTGTATCAAGATAGAGCTTCGTTGAAGATCACAAGCTTAGGTAAATTTAGCTTTAGGTTTTATATTATGTGTGTTAGTACTTTAAGCTCAATCATATATACACATACACGCTTTGGTTTCGTATATATATAGTTATATATATACATATATGTTTTGGTTTGATAGTTTTTAAGTTTTACTATGAAACAATTGAATACAATTAAAAATACATTTCTTGTTTCATACTTATATGCATATATATGATTTTATCAATATCAATTTTATTTAGTTCAATAAAATCATGTTTTACTGCATTATATGTGTATTTTGAAGAAATACTATATTCATTATTTATAGACTTTATAATAATAGTTTACATCTTTCTTCAAGTCTATAAAATTATTTTGTATTATTTCAAAACATGGTTAAACTAAAAGATAAAACTCATATGTTCACATTTTCATATTTTGGATATTTTTTTAAAATGATGATATTTTTTATTTGGAAGGTCCTTTTTGAAAATAAGTTTTTGTAGCATGTGTATTATCATATTTACAATCATTTTCCAAAGTTTTATATTTTTTAGAATTTTTTTGACATTTTTAAACAGGGTTTTTAATTCAGAATACTGTTTCAAACCTGTCATTTTTCTTATGTATTAGTTTGCGGTCGACCGCCTTGAGTCCAGAGACTCAGTAAGTTTTTTGATGGCTCGCGATCGACCGTGACGGTCGACCGGATGCAGTTCAGGAAGTTTCACGGTCGACCGTCACGGTCGACCGCTGATGTCCAGAGAGTTTCCCTAGCCTTTTTGTTGCTCGCGGTCGACCGAGCGATTTCCACGGTCGACCGTCAAACAGTCAATCATCTTCCAACGGCTCTTTTTGTACAGAATCTGAAAAATCTTTTTCTGGGTTTTTGGGGGATTTGGTTGGGGATTTTGCTGTTGGTTTCTCTTCCTATATAAACCCCTCAAACCCCAACTACAAAAATGATCCAAGAAGTTTTTAAATAAGAGTTTAACAAGGGTTTAAGTTTGTTTAGTGTTTGTTTAAAAGAGTTTTGTTTGTGAAGAAGTTTTACACAAGTGGAGGAGATCATCTACATTCATTGGGCTTCATTTTAATCCATCTCTCCATCTTGTTTTTCAGAGAAGAATTTCTAAACTCAATACTAGCTTTGTATTAATTCTTTATTTTTTATCATTTTCATTCAGCTAGTATTTTCAATTGAGTCTAGTTGATTTAATTTCACTCATTGCTTACACACACCCACTTGAGCTTATTGTATCTTCATACATAGTATATTTGAGTTGGTGAGAGTTATAACAATTGAGTGTGTGCTTTCATTGTGTTCTCATCCATATAAGAGAACAAACAATTTTTGTAATTGTGCTCTAGTGTGAGGTTCACTTTGTAAACACTTATACACCGAGAGGAGTGTGTGGTGAGAGACGGGGTCGAATCTAAGAGGAGTGGCGTCGGTTGACGAACCTAGGGAGAGGTTGTATCCGAGCAGTTGAGGAGGAGGACATGGGCTAAGCCAACACTTAGAGGGTGTAAAGTGGGATTACAAGAGTGTGTGAGTTGTAGAGTTTTCGGTGAACTAAAAAACCGTATTGTGAGGTGTAAACGTTGTTTGGGTAAGCGTAGAAAACCCGGTTGTGATAGTGGAGATCTCCTCGAGGTGAGGAGCAGAGACGTAGGTCAAGTGGTTAGACCGAACTCCGTAATCATATGGTTTTGTTTGTGATTGCATTGGCGTACTTATTTTTATGTTCATATCTTATATCGCCTTTGTATATTGCTTATTGATTATTTTGCCCACTATCTAGTTTAGATTGTTTACCCTTGGGTTAGTTTATATATCCTTGCATATAATTCACCATATATCTCATGGCTAGGATATTGCTCTTTGGTTATATTGCTCATTCTTGATTATAACATATTGTATATCTATCTTGCAAGAATAACTTGTTAATTAGTTTTAATTGGCATAAAGTTAGATTAGATTAGCATAAGACCCTAATCACCCCTCCTCAGGGTCTAACAGATTCCACTTGGAGTTTCCTTTGCAACTGAAGATAGAATATAAAAAAATTATTCCTCTTCAGTTTGAGAGATAGAATATAAAATTCTTCCCCTCTCATTTTGGGTTCATATTTACCTTAAACAAGACCTGAAAATAGAATATAAAATTCTTCCTCTCCAGTATCGGGTTCGTCTTTGCCCCAAGAGAAGACACTATTTTTTCAACTCCTAAAATCCGTACCTCACTCGCGCGGGAAATTTTTATCCCGAATCCTAAGAAGGGATAAGTCAGCGCCTAAAACATGTTTCCGGGTAGCCTATTCCCTTAACAATGGCGAAGTCTACGTATTCGAAGTCGTAGCATTAAGTCTAAGGGAGTTCATTACTTTAGTACAACATCACATGCAGAACGGATTTAAACAATCCACATGCAAGCTCGATTCAACCAGTTATCGATCAAGGCACGTCAAATCCGTTGATGGCTGAGGATTTGTCCAAAATCCTGAGTCTGCATCTGATACATGCGGCCGAGTAGTCTATTCCCGTAAGAAAAAAGAAGTCTATGTATTCAATATCATAGCACTAAAAGAGTTAACTCTTTTAGCATAACGTTACATGTGGAACGGACTTAAATAATTCGCATGCTAGCCCGACTCAAACGGTAGTCAGTAAAGGCTCATCAAACCCGTTGATGACTGAAGGTTTGTGAAAAATACTAAAAATGTAAGAGTCATTGATGCACCAGCCCCATTAGTTGGTCTCGTGACTTGAGCATCCAACAACTTCGGAATAAGAGCCATACATGTAGATAAATTAGCTTTAACAGTTGGTCCTGCAACCCTAACATTTAGGATCGCCACGCTCTAATACCTTAAGAGTTTAAACCGTGTAAACTCTAGCAAACGTATGAGTATAAACTATGTTAACGCCGTTCAGTGCATTACAGCAAAGGTTAACGCCGGTCAACACAAAGGTCGATGCCGGTCAACGCGTCGATGATTTCACCAAAATAAGGCTAAGGAAAGATTCCGGGTTAGAGGATGATTCTAGGGAGTTCAATCACATTCATATATGAAATCCCGACGAAGATAATCAGTTCAAAGTAAACTCAATGACAAGAGCTAAGTTCAGAAACTTACGCATCAACTTCAATTCAAGATTTTGACAAAAGTCAAGCGATAAATGTAGCGTCAGAAGAACTTTATCTATTCGACAAAATACTAAATAGACTAAAAGCTGAAGAAGTCAAGAATTAAAGCCAGCTATAAGTCCTTTGACACCGACTGAAGGTGGGTGGCTATCATATCCAAAGTATTCTAGACTCATCTATAAAAGAATGAGTCTGAAATACTTTAGGGGGGTATTTGTAGGTGTCCAAAAATATCTATAGGTGTCTGCACACAGCTCAAGACAAAGAAAAGGTAATGAAAACCATTATCCAAGTCGAAGGGGATTGTCCGAGTCAAAGAGGATCATCTGACGCCAACAAGCGTATGAAGCGAATCGGCAAAACGTTGATGACTTGGTGATGAACCACCAGAACGATCGATGCCAGGTGGCCTGCGTGCTCACCGGCTATCACCAAGTGGCCAACATATTCATCAGTTACCTCCAACTTAACGAAATGTATGATACAAGTTAGTGAAGCGTACGAGTCAACGTAACACATGAAATGGCCAAAAAAAAACAACGCAGCTAGGAGTTGTGTTTCACCCAAAAGGGGCAAAACACCATGTGTGACTCGCACACACCATCTATAGCTTGGCTATTGGAAGTTGTAGGTCTGTTCTCCATCTTTCCAACCCATCTTTAATCACCTCATTCCGAGATTGGACGTGAGAGTTAGAGCCAAAATACCCGAGGTGGTACGAACTGACTCACAAGGCTACGAGCCACCAATTGGACAATGTACCATATGTGAATCACACACTCCATGTGTGTTTTGACCATTGTTATTTGTAGGTCTCTTCTCTAACTTTCTAACACATCTTGAATTATCTCATTCCGAGATCAGACGAGAGAGTTAGAGCCAAAATACCCGATGTGGTACGAATTGACTCGCAAGGCTGCGAGCCACCAATTGGACAAAGTACCATGTGTGAATCACACACACCATATGTGGCTTAGCCATTGGAATAGGTCTCTTCTCCATCTTTCTAACGCATCTTGAATCACCTCATTCTGAGATCAGACGAGAGAGTTAGAGCTAAAATACCCGAGGAGGTACGAACTGGTTCGCAAGGCTGCGAGTCACCAAAAGGTGACTCGCACAAAGAAGTGATATTTCAGTTATGTTGTGATTTTATTCTAAAGAAACTTAAAACACAAACGTTGTAAGTCTTTTCATCAGCTTTCCAACGCATCTTAAATCAACTCATTCTGAGATCGGATGAGCGAGTTAGAGTTAAAATATTCAAGATGGTACAAACTGGCTCGTAAGGCTCTATTAGACCCTAATGCCACTAGGAAAGAATCCTAGAGGGGAGATGAATAGGGTTTATGCTAATCTAATCCTATTTAAATGCTAATTAAAACTTATTCAAGAATTATTCTTGCAAGATAGATGTATAATATGATATGAGCAAGAATATGCAATATGAACAAAGGGGTATATCCTAGCAATGAGATATGTGGTGAAATATATGCAAGGATATATAAATAACACAAGGGTAAACAATCTAAAAACAAGATAAATAAGATAGTGGGTAATATAAACAATGAGTAATTGACAAAGGCGATATAACGATAAACACAAAAGAAAGTGCGCCAATGCAATCACAAACAAACGATATGTTCACGAGGTTCGGTCCCCACGATCTACGTCCCCGCTCCATACCTTGAGAAGATCACCAATATCATAACTTGGTTTTCTACGCTTAGCCAAAAAATGTTTACGCCTCACAATACGGTTTTCTAGCTAACCGAAAACTCTACACACTCGGTTATCAAGTCAACCGACAACTCTCACAAATCCTCATAAAGTCCATACACAAGCTACAACCTTAAGTGTTGATCCTCATGTATCGACTCCCTCAAGTGCTCGGAATTATCACCTCTCACTAGGCTACAGACGCCACTCTTCTCGGTATCGACTCCGTCCTCACCACACACTCCTCTCGGTGTACAAGTGTATTACAAAGTGATCTACACAATTAAGGCTCAAAGATACAAATTTGTTCTTTACAATAGATGAAAACACAATTTAAGCTCACACTCAATGTCACACAAACCCCACAACGTAAATTATATAATGTATAAAAATGCAATAAGCTCAATGGTTGTGTGTGTAAACAAAGAGTAAATAAAATCAACTAAACTCAATATAATCACTAGCTTAATAAAATGGTAATTAAACAATATAAATGTAAAGCTAAATTGAGTTTAGAGAAACTTTTCTATAGATAACAAGAGAGAGGGAGAAGAGTGAATGCTCAAACACCAAAGGATGATCTCCACTTTGCTCTTGTGAAAATTGCTTCACAAACTAAACTCTTAAACAAACTTAAATAAAACTTAAACACCCTTTTAAAACTTGTTTAAAAAACTTTCTTCTTAGATGGTTGAAGAGCTGAAGGCAATGGTGTATTAATAACAACTCAAGACATCAGCCAAAACCCAACTGAAAAGATAAAAAAGCCCCCAGAAAAATACTGCTGGAAACTAGCCCTTACTATGCAACGGCTCTTTCATAAGTCGACTTATACGAGTCGACTCAGCAGAAGAAAAATCATAATTGTGCTGCACTTCGTGAGTTGACTTATGAGTCGACTCATGAGTCGACTAATGAGTCGACTAAACATGCACAGACCTGAAGTGCACAGAAAAACTTAACTTTATACTGAATTTAAAAATATCAAATAAATTCTAAAAATTATGAAATTTTGGGATATGATTGTAGATATGATAATAAACATGTTATAAAAACTGGTTTTCAAAAAGGACCTCCCAAAAGAAAAATATCATTATTTTATAAAATAATCCAAAACATAAAAATGTAAATATATGAGTTTTGATATTTTAGCTTAACCATGTTTTGAAACATTACAAAATGATTATATAGACTTAGTAAAAGATGTATATGATAATTGTTAAGTCCAAAAACCAATAAAACAAAAATTACATATTCTATGCAATATAAATTCAAACATAATAGAGTATGAAACATATGAGGATATTTATTTCATATCTATGAAATTAAACCAAAACACAATAATAAATATGAATACGCAATTACATATTTATATAAACTTGGAAACCAAAATATGCATGTATATATATAACTATATATATATACATAGAAACCAAATACGTGTGTGTATATGATTGAGCTTAAAGTACCAACACACATAATATAAACCTAAACTAATGTTACTCAAGCTTGATCTTGATCTTCAATAAGCTTAACTTGGTACACATTACGGATGAAGCTAGAACTTGGATCTTCAACTTGAATTGCATAGGCTTCACCCACTATTCCGCCAACCTCCATTGGATATGATCGTTGAAGCGTAATTCTATCCATCCTCCAACATGTTGTTTGTCTACAATTGATATAAAAACATAAACACTAGACAAACAATATTAGAAGCAAATTGTTTGTAAATCATCATCAAAATAAGAAGGCCAACAGACTCCGAGTCACCAAATGGTGACTCGCACACCTCTAAGTTATCACGACTATCTGGGCCTCCCAAACCTCCCAAAACATGAATTTCAATATTTTATTAGAATTCTTACATCCCAAGACCTCTTTAATTGTTCAGAAGCTATCCTTAAGTGCGACTGGGCGGTTATCAACTGCAGATGACGTCAAAATACTTGATCTTATCAGAAGAAGCGGCGACAAAAGCCTATAAATAGAAGCCTAGAGCCCTCATTTAAGAGGATTTGAAATCTAAGAGCGAGGTGCTGTCCAATTGAACAGTAGACCATGAATTTCTAAGGAGAATCAGCAGATCTTGACGAACTTTTTTATAAAGAAAAAGCCTTCGAAAGATTTGAGATTCTCTCTCCATCTTTCCTCCGGATCAAACTTTATTTTGATCTCGAGAAGAGCCACAATCTCGCTTGGTCGTGATTATCACTGCTGCAATTGTTTCCTTCGTGAAGTAAGAGCATAATTATACTTATCAACCGGATCTGATCTGCGGCGGTCAACGGACTAACGCGTCCCCGGCACATGTAAAGATCCTACGCAAAGCAGCGGGTGATAAACGTCATCTGTGTTTTGTTTGATAAAGTTGTAATCTTATTTTTTATTGTAAGAAGATCTTATAAAAAGATTAACTTTTCTTTGTTTTCTTCGAACTTGTAATCGATAAACGGTGTAACAGGTTCGATGACAATGAAAGCAACTTTTGACAAAAACAGCATCAAGCATGACCGAATAACTCTACACACTCTACTATTCATCTTCTTCCAAACCTTATCTTCTATATCAGCAGGTTTCTCTTGCAACTCAAGAGTCTCTTCCAAATTTTGAGCGTCCAACGCATCCATCACCTGGCATCTCCACAAACCGAAATTGATCTTACCACCAAACTTTAGAACATCGATCTTCATGTCATTGATGCTCAAACTATGTATCATCTTCATAAGAGATGATCCTGATTTGCTTGCATCACCCATGTTGTTGATCTATCTCTTCAAATAGGAATCCTTTCAGAGAATCCTTCAAACAAGCCTCCAGCCGAACCCGAAGCTCTAATACTAATTGTTGTGCTCGGTGGAGGTGATCGAATCACACAACAAGCCAAACAAGAGAGATCACAACCAAATAAATAAGCACAATCACCAAATAATACAAAAGATTTACGTGGTTCGGCAAGTATCCTACGTCCTCGGGGCAAGAGGGAAAGATTTTACTAATAGAGAAAGAGAAATACAAAAAGGGTTACAAAGTCTCACTAATAAACCCTAAAACCAAGTTCTCAATTTCTCTCACAAACCTACAAAGGATGCTCTATTCCCTGAGAATAGCTGCTCAAAACGACCCTCTTAGTTGGTTTTTAGAACCCTAAACTCGTGTTGATATTTATATCAAACATCAATCTCAAACCAAATAGAAAAACCAAAACAGGCTGAAAACCCGACATGAGTCGACTCATGTGCACATATGAGTCAACTCAACAGAAATGTTTCAGCGATTTCACAGTCATGAGTCGACTTATGCTAGGCGTGAGTCGACTCAACTTGTCATGAGTCGACTCATAAACCTCATGAGTCGACTCATGGGCACAAACTTGATTTTTCTGCATTTTCCAACAGTCACAAGATCAAGTCATATTATATCTGATATAATGTTTATTTGATATATAGTGTCACTGGTACGGTGAACGGCTTGTAAATGTTGGGGTAAAACATGATCCCAACGGTATTTAAAAGCTTTCAGAGCAACAAATAGCAATCTTTAGGGATATCTGTAGCCCTAAGGGTGTTGCCAACAATTGAAACCGTTGGGAGACTTGCACTAATGGTTGTTATCGTTAGGGGTCATCAAATTCTTTTTTTCCTAATAGAATACATAATAATAAGTTCGAATGATTAGACAATGCTATAGTCTTTTTCCACTTTTCAACGGTTGTATCGTTTTTAAGTCAGCGCAAAATTTCAAAGTTCCTTTGGTTTCTTGGAGTAAAGTTTGTTTGAGGAGAGAACAAGGAGGACTGAGCCTTTTTTCAGCTCAAATTTGGAATTCAGCCTCTGCTTTAAGGAGTATCTGGTATATTCATCTTAATAAGGAGCTACTATGGATTAAGTGGATACATGAAAACTATTTAAAAAATAGAAATATATGGCATGTACAAGCTAAATCAGGTGATTCATGGACATGGAAACAATTGATTAAAGCCAGAGATAAAGCAATTCTTTACTGTGGAGGAGCTGAAAATCTGAAAAAATTAATTTCTTATTGTTACAGTAATTCAAAAATCAAGCTGTCAGCCCTTTATCGTGCACTTTCCCCTACAGCTGAAAGAGTAACATGACATGACACAATTTGGGATGGTTTAAATTATCCCAAACATTCAATGATATGTTGGTTAACAGTCCAGAATAAGCTACTTACTCAAGATAGATTAATTCGGAGAGCCATTGTCAACGAAAATAGCTATTGTTTGTGCTCTGGAGCTGACATGGAGACAAGGAATCACCTATTTTTTGAGTGTTCATACTCCGGAGAAGTTTGGAATCATATAATGGATTGGCTTCATTTTAAATGGAAATCTTGTGTCTGAAATCTCCTTTTGAACTGGTATTGTTCCAGACTGAGAGGCAAGGGGTTCAGGAAGAAAATTAAGAGATTGACTTTTTCTTCAACCATATACAGGATATGGTGTGAGCGGAATTCCAGGATTTTCAAACAGATATCCAGAAGATCTGATCAATTGATAAGAGAAATCAAAGTTGATATTATGGTCATTATTCTAAATAGTCCCTTGTCAGATGATTACAGGGATGGGGTTATCACTTTGTAAAAATGTGGGGTTGCTGTTCAGAAGTTATATTTCCAGTTCTTCAGGAAGATAACTTCCTAACTGCTTTTGTTATCTCATCATGATGAGAAATTGATGTATTACTCTTTTCAAATTGGTGAATATAATATAATTCTTCATTGACAAAAAAAAGTGAGCCAATATTTATTACTATTTTTATTTTTTGGTAAAATGGAAAGTAATGAATAACGAAACAAAAACTACTACTCTCTAACTAGTCGAGGGAGTGTTACTTGAATACGATCACCAAATAGAAGGTTACTTTAAAAAGGTTGGAATATTTTTTATGATTTTCACCATATCCGAGGAGAGCATGCCTAAATTTGCTAGAGAATTTGGATCCTCTCTACTACAAAAAAGTAGTGGAGAGACCACTACTTTTAATCTCAATCGTTTATTTCTTAATAGATGGTTATGATACAATCTAAATCTAATAATTATCATACCCCGTATATTACACTCATTCCTAATTTGTACTAAAAGAAAAATTTATAACCACCAACTAGATAATCAATAGTTGTGATTATATAGTGGTCTCTCCACTACTTTTTAAATAGTTGAGAGGATCCGAATCCGTGTCTGCATACGCATTGTCTTTCTTGTACTACACTTGAATGTATTGTTTCACGATTTTATTATATAGGAATATATTATTACAATCCAGTACAATTTGAAAGCCACGTTTCTAGTTCCACCAATATAAGCAAAAACAACTGAAAAATCTTCTTCAATTTAAAGTTTACTTTGGCATCTCCCGGGCAAATGTTTCCATCAGCACCTCCGCGTGCTCCCGCACCACCTTCCACGCGCTCCTCACGTGCCTCTCCTCAGTGAGCGTGGCCCCCACCGAGAATCTGATCACGTAGACCCCGCCAATCGCAGAATGGGTCACGAACATCCGACCCGACCCGTTGACGGAATCCAACAGCCTCTGGTTCAACCCGTTAACCACGTCCAACCCCAACCCACTAACCGGATTGAACCTGAAACAAACCGTAGCGAAATTCCTGGGGACCACAACCTCAAACCTCTCGTCCGTCGCCACGAGCTCTTCGAAGAGCTGGGCCATCTTAACGTGTCCCCTTAAAAAGTTCCGCAGGTTCGCCACACCGTAGCTGCGCAGCACCATCCACAGCTTAAGCGCCCTGAACCTGCGGCTCAACGCGATCTGCCAGTCTTTGTAGTCCACGACCAGCTGTGACTCTGACGCCTTGTTTTTCAAATACTCCGGGTTCGTTGACAATGCGTTGACCAGTGCCTGAGGCTGTTTGACCCAGAGACAGCAGCAGTCGAGGTTAGTCAAGAACCACTTGTGAGCATTAAAACTGAAGGAGTCGACGGCCTCGACGCCGTCGATGAAGTGGCGGAACTCCGGGCATATGCACGCGCTGCCCGCGTACGCAGCGTCGACGTGGACCCACACGCCGTACTCCGCCGTGACCGAGCAGAGGGCCGGGAGCAGGTCCACGGCGGTCGACGAGGTGGTCCCCACCGTTGCGCATAGGAACATTGGGACCAGCCCGGCGTCTACGTCCGCCGAGATCGCGCGCTTCAGCGTGTCGGGACGTAGTCCGAAATTATCAGATTTGAACGTTTCGAGAGCTCGGAAATTGGCGGGAAGGATGCCGGCGATTTGAGCGGCTTTTTGCAGAGAGCAGTGGGTCTGATCGGAGCCGTAGACGACGAGCCTACCCATCTGATCCTTCCCAAGCCTACTCAAAATCTTATCTCTCGCGGCCACGAGCGTGCACAATATGGCCTCGCACGTGGTGCCCTGCAGAACGCCGCCGCCGCCGCCGGAGAACAGGAACGTCTCGGGGAGCTCTAACAGCTTCCCGAGCCAGTCGGTGACGATCGTCTCCAGCTCGGTGGCTGCCGGAGACGACACCCAGCTGAAGCCGACGGCATTGAAGCCGGTGCTGAGCATCTCCCCGAGGAATCCGGCGGTGCTGGCTCCGGCCGGGAAGTAAGCGAAGTAGTTGGGGCTCTGCCAATGGGTGAGGCCGGGGATTATGTGGTCGGTGATGTCGGTGAGGATGGTGTCTATGGATTCGGGTTGGTTCGGAGCGGATTCGGGCAGGAGTCTCTTGAGGTAACCCGGCTCCACTTGGCTTCGGACGGGGTAGCTGGGGAGTCTGTGGTAGTAGTCGGCGAGGAAGTCGATGACCTTGTGGCCCTGTCGACGGAACTCCTCAGCGTCGAGGGGGTTAAGAGGGAGTATGCCATTGGAGTTGGCGGCCTCAAGCTCGGTGTCTGTTCCTAGGCTGCCCATTTCGATGCGAGGTCGATGATCAAGATGAAGATGATGGATGCAGTGATATGAGTTGAAGGAAGAGGAGGAGGCTGACTGAAGATGGAGCGCAAGTTAAAAGGGAGGATGGGGTTTATATAGGGTTCACAAATGCTACGTACGGACGTCGTCGGTAAAAATTATATATGTATTCGGGTTGGTGGGAGAGCGACGGATTCGACTTTCTTGTCATGAAAATCTTGGTGCTCACTTTTGCGGTGAAGTAATTTGTAGGTGAACGGTTAAATTTGGCCTGGGTTTACCGCGTCCTTAGTGTGAAAAAGATCATAAAAATAGCTTAAATATTTGAGTTAAAAATAAGCACTAGTAAAAAATAGAGTTGTCCAAAACGGTTCTCGTGACCGTTCGGACAAGTTTCAAAAGCCTAAACGGTTTTAACCGTTTGGGCGAAAATATTCTAAAAGGTTTAAACCGTTAGGGACTGAAATTAGACACATACGCTTACTCCAAACGGTTTTAACCGTTTGGGGAATTTTTTTACCATGTCTCCCAAATAATTACATCCGATTTCCGGATTTTATTCCCAAATTCCTCAATCTTCTCTCTTCGTTGTCATCTTCTTCGACCAAGCACCGCCCCACTTCTTCGACCGAGCCCCTATTAATCTTCTTTGTCGTCCTCATCTCCTACAGCCAAGAGCCGCCTCACACCATTCGAAGCTCGGTTGAAAACTCTAGATCTCTCGTAGCCATCACCACACCGACACTTTCGCCTTGTCTTCTGCCTTCTCCTCTGCCTCGTCCTTCTTCTCCGCCTCTTATTCCGCCTTCGCCGACGACCACACCGACTATGACAACCCGCCACCGACGAGGATCACACCATCTCATCTTCCTCAACTTCACCATCTCCTCTTCAACATGTAAGTGCTCTCTTATCACTCCTTAAAACCTTTATCCCTAATTTGACCATCTAACCCTTGTTTTTCTCGGCCCATAGCAAATTCGCTAGCGTTGCATCTAGTTCCTCCTCCTCTGGGGCAACGTACTTAGGTAATTTCTAATTTCTTATTTTTTCATGGTTAATTTTTTGTTAATTTGATGTACTCACTACTCACATGTGTATTTTTTGTTATTTTAAGGGTTAACAGAGATTGAGACTAACGCTTGTTGGGTCCTTTTGTTTTGATGATGATTTACAAACAATTTACTTCTAATGTTGTTTGATAAGTGTTTGTGTTTTTGCATTTATTATAGACAAACAATATGTTAGAGGATGGATGGAATCGAGCTTTCACGATCATATCTAATGGAGGTTGGCGGAATAGTGGAGTGAAGCCATGCAATTCAAATTAAAGATCCAAGTTTAAGCTTCATCCGCAAGTGTACCAAGTTGAGCTTCATCGAAGATCAAGATAGGTTGGGTAATTTAGTTTAGGTTTTATATTACGTGTGTTAAGTACTCTAAGCTCAATATCGATCATATACACACACATTTTATTGGTGTATACACACACACACACACACACACACACACACACACACACACACATACACACACACACACACACACACACATTTTTGGTTTTATAGTTTACAAGTTTATATAAATATGAAACCTATATTATTATTTACATATATATACATGTTTCATATTTATCATTTTGTTAAATGCATATTGTGCAAAACTTCACTTTTGCATAATATTGAGTTTTTGGTTTATAGACTTAAAAACAATAGTTTGCATCTTTTATCAAGTCTATAAAATCAATTTATAAAGTTTTCAAAACATGGTTTAGTAAAAATGACAAAACAAGTGTTGTTGTATTTTTAATGTTTTGTACTTGTTTTGAAAAATGATGAGTTTTTACTATTGAGAAGTACAATTCTAAAAATTCTTTTTGTAACATGTTCATTTATATGTTTACAATGATGAAAATGTTCAGTCTGATACGGTGTTATCAGTCGACTGATGAATATGTTCAGTCGACTGATGAAAACGTCCGGAATAATAAAAAAGTTTCTATTTTATTTTGGTCGACTGACCAGTCAACTGATAAGGTCGTCAGTCGACTGATAAGCTCGTCAGTCGAATGATGAGCTGGAAAATACCTACAACGGTCAGCTCATCAGTCAACTGATGAAACCCGTCAGTCGACTGATGCTGTAACAGTTAGTTTTTTATTTTCATTATTTTTTATCTTTTTGCTGGGTTTCACTTGGGTTTTGGGCTTTGCTTCTTGATCCTATATATACCCCATGCCCTCTAACATTCTGAAGTAATTAAGAAAATTTTTAAACAAGTTTAAAGGATGTTTAAGTTTGTTTTAGTGTTTGTTTAAGAGTTTAGTTTGTGAAGAGAATTTCACAAGAAGAAGAGGAGATCACCATTTGTGTTTGAGCTTCCACTCTTCTCTCTCTCCCTCTTGTTATCTATAGAGGAGTTTCCCTAAACTCAATCTAGTTTTACATTTGATTATCATTTTATTAATCTAGTGTTTATATTGAGTTTAGTTGATTTTATTTATACTCTTTGTTCACACATAACCTATTGAGCTTGTTGTATTTACATTCATAGTATAATTTAGGGTTGTAGGTTTGTGAAATTGAGAGTGAGCTTTCATTGTGTTCTCATCCATAGTAGAGAACAACCATTGTTATATTAAGAGCTATTATTATGAGGTTCACTTTGTATTATACTAGTACACCACGAGGAGTGTGTGGTGAGAGACGGGGTCGTTCCAAGAGGAGTGGGGTAGGTGATAATCCCTAGAGAGAGGTGGTAATTCCTAACACTTGAGGGAGACACGAGCTAGAGTCCCATACTTGAGGTGATAGTTAGTATAGTTACATTATGAGATTATGAACGTTGATCGGTGAGCGTTGAAAATCGATATTGTGTGGTATAAAAGTTTTCGGGTGATCATTGAAAACACAGTGTGATATTGGATTTCTTCCCGGGAGTGGGGAGCGGAGACGTAGGACGGAAGGTCCGAACTCCGTGATCATATTGTGCGTTTGCATTGTTTATTTGCACACTATCACTCTTGTTTGTTTATTGTTTATTTTACCATTGTGTTACCTTTATATCCTTGCATATATATTGTTCATATCTTATTTTCTAGGATATATTTGTTAATAAGTTTTTAATTAGTATAAATCGGATTAGATTGGCATAAATCCTATTCACCCTCCTCTAGGATTCATTAGGGTGCTTTTAATTGGTATCAGAGCTTGGTACTCTTTGATTTAAGGTCTAATCACCTTGTGTTAAAGATCCAAGTTATCTTTTTGTGCTAATCTATTTTGAGATTTATTATATATTGCTTGCATACATATAGATATTATGGACATGCATTGTGCATCTTGTTTAGGCTATGATCCTAATGTTGCTCCTAAAATAGAAAATTTTCTTATTGACCAATGGTGTTCTAGATTTAATATATTTGCCAGATCTAGACATTTTGATTTATGGGATATTATAGATGAAGCTTATATTGTACCCACTACGGAAAAACCCAGGTGGAATAAAAATGTTCATAAGATGTTTACAATTAATAAGCTATTGTTAGAATTTTTGCGTAACGCTTTTGATTCATCTCTTTCTAACAAGCTTGATTTATTTGATAGTGCTTACAAATTGTGGAAATTCATAGAAGCACATCAAGAAAACTTAGAGGTAATCCGACAAGCTTTGGCGGCTTCCTCTTTAAGTTCATGTGGAGCCTCATCGTGCACACGGCCACTAGGAGATAGCCCTAGTGTGGTAAGCGAGTTTGATTCCAATAATGATTTATCTAGTGATGAACTTGCTTGTGCATCTGAAAAATTATTGTATGCCTATAACAAATTGCATCATACCTTTCTAGAGTTAAAAAGCAAGCATGAAGGTTTAAAATCCGATCATGAAAAGTTAGCTTCCAAATTTGATATCATTACTCAAGAAAATGATGCTTTTAAAGAAAACAATGATATGCTAAATTTGGAAAATAATAATTTGAAATTGGATATTGCTAACTTGACTCATGACAAAAATAATACCATGTTAGAAGTAGAGAACATAAATAATGATACTACTTCTTTTATAAATGACTATATATGTTCTACTTCTAATAAAAATACATATGTGCCTAATAATAAAGATTTGAATCTTGTGAATAAACACATTTTATCTTTAGATTCAACTTTGAAAACATGCATTGATAATCATAAGAAACTTAGGGATAAGTGTGCTAAATCTAGCGCTACAAAATCACCTATAGACTATGCACACAAGTATAGCAAAGTTTACAAATGCTTAATTTGTGATCGTAAAGGTTACATTGCTAAATTTTGCTATGATGCACACAAATCTTCCAAGACTAATGCTTCTTGTGCATCTCATTGTTGGCCTTCTTGTTTTGATGATGTTTAGCAAATAATTTATATCTAATGTTATTTGTCTAGTGTTTATGTTTTCGTATTTATTCTAGGTAAACAACGAGTTAGAGGTTGGATGGATTGCGCTTCAACGATCAAATCCAATGGAGGTTGGCAGAATTGTGGAGTGAAGCTTATGCAATTAAAATTAAAGATTTAAGTTCTAGATTCATCCATAAGTGTACCAAATTGAGTTACATCGAAGATCAATCAAGCTTATGTATATTTAGTTTAGGTTTTATATTATGTGTGTTAGTACTTTAAGCTTAATCATATATACACACATATTTGGTTTTTATATATATAGTTATATATATACACAAGTTTTGGTTTATCATGGACTTAACAATCATTATATACATATTTCATTAAGTCTATAAAATTATTTCATAGGGTTTCAAAACATTGTTTATGTCAAAACATCAAATTTCATATATATCACATTTTTATGTTTTGGACACACTTGCAAAGTACATGAGTTTTCACAAATGGGAAACTCAATTTGAGAAATTCTTTTTCTAACATGTTCAATTTCATGTTTATAAATATTTTCTAAAGTTTTATCAATTTTGGAATTAATTTGTTATGTTTATTTGAATTTATAAAATCAAGTTTTTAATAAGCTCATGTTCGTGCACATGTTCGTGCATATTTTTACAAAACTGATGCATTTTTACAATTGGAAAATGCGATTTGAAAAATTTCTTAGTTTACATGTTTATCATCATATATACAAGCATTTTCTAAGTTTTACTAATTTTGGAGTTGTTTTGTTATTTTTAATTGAATTTACAAAATCGAGTTTTCAGCAGTTTTTTCAAAAACTGTATATCTGTGTTCAAACTATTATTTATCTCAACTGGGAAATGATATTTTATAAATTCTTTCTCTAACATGTTTACCGACATATCAAAAACATTCTCTCAAAGTTTCATGATTTTTAGAGTTGATTTACTATTTTTAATTGATTTTACAAAGTCAGATACATAAATTTCCAGAATCTGTCAAAATCAGAAACTGTCTGTGAACAGTGCGGTCGACCGTGCTCCAGTGCGGTCGACCATGCTATAGTGTGGTCGATCACCAAAGTGTCCGTTGGCTTCTAACAGCTATTTCTAGCAGCTATTTTTGTGGGGCTTTTTTGTCATTTTCTTGGGGATTTTGCTGAAGTTTTGAGTGGGTATAAATACCCTATTGCTTTCAACTCTGAAGGAGATCCAAGAAATGTTTTAACAAGGATTTAAGTGTTGTTTAAGTTTTTTTAAAAAGCTTTTAAGCATATGAGAGTTTATTTTGTGAAATCAATTTTACAAGAGCTTGAGGAGATCATCTATTGGTGTTCGAGCATCCAACTACTCTCCCTCGATCTCTTGATCTATTGAGAAGTTTTCTAAACTTTATTTCTAGATCTTTTATATATTTGATTATCATTATTATTAAGATAGAATTATCTTGAGTTTAGTTTTGATTTATATCTTATTGTTACACACACCCACATTGAGCTTATTCTATTTTCATACATAGTATATTTGGGTTGGTGAGAGTTGTAACATTAAGTGTGAGTCTACATTGAGTTCTCATCTATTGTAGAGAACAAATCATTTGTTATATTATGAGATTGTAAAGTTTTTGGTTAGCTAGAAAACCAAGTGTGAAGTGGAGATCTCCTTGAGGTGAGGAGCGGAGACGTAGGTCATGGGGACCGAACTTCATGAATGAAATTGTAAGGTGTAAACGTTATTCGGGTGAGCATAGAAAATCCAGTTGTGATAGTGGATTTCTCCCTGGGGGGAAGCAGAGACGTAGGACGAAAGGTCTGAACTTCGTGATCATATCGTTTGTTCGTGATTGCATTGGCGTACTTATTTTCATGTTCATATCTTATATCGCCTTTGTATATTACTTGTTGTTTATATTGTCCACTGTAGGCATCTAAAATCACCTATAAGTTCCCGCATGCAACTCAAAGCAAAGAGTGGACGAGTCAAGAAGGCTCACTCAATCAGTTCGCGCGCGTCGGTCAACATGCACGCGTCAATCAGCTTGCACGCATCGGTCAACACGCACGCATCAATCAGCTCACGCGCTTTGGTCAACACGCGCGTGTCAATCAGTTCGTGCGCGTCGGTCAACATGCGCTCGTCAATCAGTTCGTGCGCGTCGGTTAATACAAGCACATCAATCAGCTCGCGCACGTCGGTCAACACGCGCGCGTCAATCAGTTCGTGCGCGTCGGTCAACACGCGTGCGTCAATCAGTTCGTGCGTACCCATCAACACACGCGTGTTAATCAGTTCGTGTGCATCGGTCAACACGCGCGTGTCAATCAGTTCTTGTGCGTTGGTCAACACGTGCGCGTCAATCAGTTCGTGCGCGTCGGTCAACATGCGTGCGTCAATCAGCTCGCGCGCGTCGGTCAACACGCACGCGTCAATCAGTTCGTGCGCGTCGGTTAACACACGCGCATCAATCAGCTCGTGCGCGTCGGTGAACACGCGCATGTCAATCAGTTCGTGCACGTCGGTCAACACGCGCGCGTCAATCAGCTCGTGCGCTTCGGTCAATACTCATGCGTTGGTCAACACACGCGCGTCAATCAGTTCGTGCCCGTAGGTCAACACGCGCGCATCAATCAGTTCGTGCTCTTCGGTGAACACGCATGCGTCAATCAGTCCGTGCACGTCGGTCAACACACGCGCGTCAATCAGTTCGTGTGTGTCAGTCAACATGCGCGCGTCAATCAGCTCGTACGCGTCGGTCAACATGCGCGCGTCAATCTGTTCGTTCGTGTCGGTCAACACGCGCGCATCAATTAGCTTGTGCGCGTCGGTCAACACGTGCGTCAATCAGTTCCTACGCGTCGATCTACATGCGCGTGTCAATCAGTTCGTGTGTGTTGGTCAACACACGCGCGTCAATCAACACACACGCGTCAATCAGTTCGTGCGCGTAGGTCAACACGCGCACATCAATCTGTTCGTGCGTGTCGGTGAACACGCGTGCGTCAATCAGTTCGTGCGCGTCGGTCAACACACGCGCGTCAATCAGTTCGTACGTGTCAGTCAACATGCGCGCGTCAATCAGCTCGTGCGCGTCGGTCAATATGCGCGCATCAATCTGTTCGTGCGCGTCGGTCAACACGCGCGCGTCAATCAGTTCGTGCGCGTCGGTCAACACACGTGCATCAATCAGTTCCTACGCGACGGTCTACATGCGCGTGTCTATCAGTTCGTGCGTGTCGGTCAACTAGCCCGTGTCAATCAATTCGTGCTCGTCGGTCAACATGCGTGCATCAATCAGCACGTGCGCGTCGGTCAACACACACGCGTCAATCAGATCGTGCGCATCGATCAACACGCGCGTGTCAATCAGCTCGTGTGCGCCGGTCAACACGCGTGCGTCAATCAGTTCCTGTGCGTCGGTCTACACGCGCGTGTCAATCAGTTCCTATGCATCGGTCTACACGCGCGCGTCAATCAGTTCGTGCGCGTCAGTCAACACGCGTGCGTCAATCGGTTCGTGCACGTCGGTCAACACGCGCGCGTCAATCAGTTCTTGCACGTCGGTCAATACGCGTGCGTCAATAAGTTCGCGCCCGTCAATCAGTTCAAGCACGTCGGTCAACACGCGCACGTCAATCAGTTCGCACGCGTTGGTCAACACGTACGCGTCAATCAGTTCGTGCGTATCAATCAACACGCACACGTTAACCAACGCGCACACTTCAACTAACGTGGGTTCGACGGTTAGTCCCGCAATGAAGCTACAAGTCAACAAGTTGACCAAAGACATGAAACGGCAAAAAGAACAAGTCCTGGAAGGAAAGCGCCAAAAAGAGAAAAAGTTCGGCAGAGGCGACGGACCCGTGCTAGCGCGGGACAACACAGACCAACCCGCGCAAGCGTGGGTTGGCTTATTCCGACCCGTGTAAGCACGGGTCGGATGTGACCGATCCGTGCAAGCGCGGGTCGGATCTGACCGACCCACGCCCCCCGCGGGTCAGCAATGTCCGCCACGCAGTCCGGAGCCCAAAACGCGTTTTGACGGTTTTCAAAGCCGTTTTCACAGGATTTATCTTTTACAGGGGTTCCCAACCAACTTGATATCATCAACAAACGTGGTTAGGTTATTATTAACTGAAGATAAGGCCAAATCACTTATTCTCATCCAAATACCTACACCCGAGGCATATAAATATCAGCCTAAGGCCTCCATTTTACAGGGCTAGAATTTTATCAAGAGGACGAAATGCTGCTGGATTGAGGAGTCAAGGAGCACGAAATTTCAGCGAAGGTTAGCGAGATCCCGACGAAGTTCAGCATAAAGAGGAAGATTTTCGAAGGATCCGCGTCCATATTTTCCCCCGTTCGATCCTTGAGATTAGGTTTTGTCTTAATCTCGAGAAGAGCTACTGATTTCGCTTGGTCGATTTTAGCGCTTTAAGAAAATACTTTCTTGGTGAAGTAGGAGCTCTGTTAAATTTTTTGACAACCGGATCTGATTCGCGATCGTCCACGGATAAACCCCGACACCAGTAAAGAACCCACACAAGCAAGAGACGATAAATGAATCTTGTGTTTATTTTCAAGAGAGTTGTAACTTTTATTTTATTATTTGAATTCATTTGTGAATGATTGAAGTTTTAATGAAATTAATGATGAAGGCGACTTTCAGCGAAAACTAATTGGCGACCAAAGTGGCAGCTGACAGCCTTTCTACGAAGGTTGACCTGTCGCAACCGGCAATCAAGATCCGAGTGAACGAAGAGGTCGAATATGAATTTGACCAGCAGAAATTCGAGGAATACTTGTTCTCCTCCAGATCCGCTTATCCCCGCAGATCTAGAAAAGTCCGCTGGTCTTCTGACACGAAGACCCAAGAAGATGATCTCCGCGTCGCCACCGTTGCACTTGTGACTCGCGACGCCCCGTCGGCATTTGACGAAGTCGAGGCCGCAGATCTGAACTCCTTCAGCAAGGAGTTAACTACTGATAACATGCCCACTCTATCAAAGAGGGCACGTCAGAGACGGCGATAACGCCTCGCACGCCAGCTGGCCAAAGCCTTAGAGCCAGTTGATGGAATCCGCTATGAAGCAGATTTGAAGTCGAGGAGGCGCCAACCGCTGCAACAACGAGCGGACAACCCCTCCTCTTCCAAACCAGCGAAGAACGAATGGGTCTGTGTCAAAAAGACCCGATCGACTCTTCAAGAGCGGGTTCAGAAACACCGCGTATTACTTGCACATGCAAGAATTCCTGTGCAAGAGGCCAAGAAATTGCAGAATAAAGAAGTGAAAAAGAAGCCACAAAGACTGCACCAAGTGTGGTGGCCAAAGTCTAAGACGGCGGCCAAAAAGATCAAAAATCGTGGGTCACTCAGATCCGACCCTCCCGCTCGCGAGACAATCAAATCCAACCCTCAAGCTCACGAGATACTTAAATCTGACCCTCCCGCTCGCGAGACAGTCAAATCCGACCCTCCAGCTCGCGGGACACTCAAAACCGACCCTCCAGCTCGCGGGTCACTCAAATCCAACCCTTCAGCTCTTGGGTCACTTAGGTCCGACCCTCCAACCCGCGGTTCACTTAGGTCCGACCCTCCAACCCGCGGGTCACTCAAGTCTGACCCGTGCTAGGGTCAAGACAGAAGATGTTCTACACTAGTTTCTTCGATTCCATCGAGTTCCTCACCTTCAGTAGAGCCCCGCGACAGCGAGGATTCGTCCCGATTCAAGATGAAGATCACGGATCGCCTTGGTCCTTCACGCGATGATCAAGGCAAAGCTCCGGTCAAGGAGCACTTAGGTCCGTTGAATGGATCTAGAGCGATTTATCAAGTGGAGGGTCGTAATCATCCTCCTAAGCAATGGAGGAGAATGCATGATGGGAAATCCCTATAACTGATTACATTGGATTGCGTGTTGAAGTCCAGGAGCCCGTTGAGGTCCTATACTCACAAAAATGTACCCTTGAATGTGTGACTCCTGAAGACGCTAACAAAGTATTAAGCCCTCAGAAGGAAGCGTATTCGTCTGATGATGACATTATACCTGGAGAGTCGTGCCAACACGCGATGGGTTGCTCCAGTCATTAGACCGATGAGTTGTACTATCGAGCTGGGGGTATGAACAAGTCTAGAAAAAGAAGTACCCGAGATACGGACTCTCACTGTCCATGTGCCAAGATAATTAAGACAGTATTGTCAGAATGTTGCTGCCCGAAGGCCCCAGAGAGGGTTTCAGTGTTTGAAAGAATCTTTATTGGAACGTCTGTTTGTGGAAAAATTTGTAGTAAGAAAATGATGAAAGAATTGCGTTTGATTTTATTCTCTCTAACTGCTTAGAAAAAGAATGTTTACAAGTCTCTCAACTCTCAATTACAATTGGATTTCCTGATTACAAAAGAGAGGAGAATGATCTGGATTCTCCCCTTTGTTTAATTCTGGGTTCTTCACGGTGGTGATGGAGTGCCTCCCTCGAATGCTCGCGTCGAGTTTGCTCTCCGTTGACGATCCGAAAATCTTAATTCGCTGGAATAATGTCTTCTCCTCACGATTTGATGTTGTGGAGAACTTGCGTGGCAAGTTTGAAACTCTGGACAAGTTGATAACTCTAGACAAGTTGATAACTCTGAATGAGTTGGAAACTCTTGAAAAAGAGTTGATTTGAACCGAGAATCGGTTCTCAAGCCATGCCCGAAGGCTTCAAGGAATGCTCCAAAGGATGAATACCGATCTCTCAATCTATGATGCTCCAAGATCTCCCCCTTTGCTGCCAAGTCCTAGATCCAAAAATGCCAGCCCCGATATCTTCTTTGCTGCTAAAAAGAATGATCAAAAAGCCCCCCCAAAGATCTCTTCTTTGCTGCCGAAAAGAAGGATGAAAAGATCCAGCCGACCGGAATTGATTTTCAGTTATTTATAGAGGATTAAAGGGTGTAACCACCCCCTTAATTCGCTCCTCAGTGGGGCTAATGGGATGTAATCGCCCCTTAAATCACTCCTGAGTGGAGTTGTGATCCCCTCAGATCGTGGGAAACGGTTTTGAAATCGTTCAGGTCGTGTTTGAACGAGTCAAATGCAAAATCCGCGTTCTGGCATGAATTCTGCATTTAAACGCAGAGTCTGGAAGCTCGTACGCAGTGTCTGTTTGGAAGCTACGTTTGACAGCTTGGAAGCTGTGTTTGGCAGATTAGAAGCTGCATTTGGCAGCTTGGAAGCTGCGTTTGGCAGCGGATGGCAGCTGCGTCTGAGCTGCGTTTGCAGCAATTTGGAAGCTGCGTTGGCAGAATTGGAAGCTGCGTCTCAGCTGCGTTTGTAGCCTGTTAGAAGCTGCGTTTGGTAGCTGATGAAAGCTGCATTGGCCGCTTTTGGAGTTGAATGTGAGCTGCGTTTGGCAGCGGATGGAAGCTGCGCTTGTAGCTTTCGGATGCTGTGTTTGAGCTGCGTTCGTGGCTATGAACGCGGTGCGTCTTGATGCTGGTACGTGGGGAGGACTTCCACGTCTTGATTTTGAAGAGACCGTCGATTTGTAGTCTCTTTCTGTCGAAGCATTACAAAGATCGTTATTTTGTAATCTTTGCTTTAGCTCTCTGATATGTGAGAGTCGTCAGATTGTAACTCCCGATGTTGATTGTGAAGGTTGTTGATTAGAGCTTTCATCAATTATTGTGAAGGTCGTCAGATTGTAACCTTCATCAATCTACGTGAAAGTTTTCAAATTGTAGCCTTCTAGAAGTCGTCAGATTGTAACTTCCATCATCAGTGTTTGATGGGGATCAGCTATCTATTGTGATTTTTAGACAGCCTACAGAACCCCCTCCAAAGTTTTCGAAAGTTCGCGGTTGACTGGGATGAATTTTCGGAATACTTTGGATCTCAACTCTGATCTTGGAGCTGTTGATTCCTTGTGGTGATTCCTTGTGGTAAAGGATTTGTTCTCTACACTTGCTTCGAAGGCATTTTGGTAGAAGGGATTTACCACGTAGGACCTGTGTGAAGATATGCACCATAATCCTGCTTCTGGAATGTGGGGGTGGACCCTGCATTTTGAACTTAAGATGCGGGTCTCACCCATATATTTTGAATTTGGAACATGGGTGTGACCTCGGCATTTTGGTTTTTGCATCGCGGGTCTGACCTCAACGTTTTGAATTAAGACATGGAAGTGGCTTCCATGTATTTTTGACTAAGTCTTTGAGACTTGTCTTTGGCTCATCTGTTTTAAGTCTTGGCTCACATCCATTAAACTGATGGGCCTGCAAACGTGCATAGGATTTTTGGCAAACCATCAGCCATCAACAGATTTGATAAACCTTTACTGACTACCGTTTAAGTCGGGCTAGCATGTAGATTGTCTAAGTCCGTTCTACATGTAACGTTGTGCTAAGAGAATGAACCCTCTTAGACTTGATGCTATGATTTTGAATACATAGACTTTGTCATTTTTACGGGAAAAGACTAACCGGCAACGCGTGTTAGGCGTAAGCTTATCTCTAATTAGGGATCGAGATAAAGTCCCACATGCGTGTGAGACATGGATTTTGATATCCTTTTCATGGTAAAAGACTAACCGACAACGCGTGTTAGGCGTAGACTTATCTCTAATTAGGGATCGAGATAAAGTCCCCCATACGTGTAAGGCATGGATTTCGGTTATTAATAACAACCTGCAACGATGTTGAATATGTGGGCTTTACCATTTTTACGGGAATGCGCTACCCGACAACATGTGTTAGATACTGACTTATCTTTTTTTAGGGATTGAGATAAAGTCCCCCATGCGTGAAAGGCATGGAATTTTGGTGCTACGATGTTGAATACGTAGGCTTCATCGCTGTTTCTTCCTGTGTTACTTGAAGCACTGAAAGAAAGTTGAAAGCATCAGAGGTGTGATGTTAACTTGACAGGTTTGTGGACCTATCGCTCTATTAAAAAGAGTCGATAAGTTGATATGGTCAGGAATTTGTTGTGATCGGAACAACTTTGTGGACTTATCATCCTATTGAAGAGGATTGATAAGTGAATTTTGTCAGAGGTGTGATATTAACATGACAGGAAGATGTTGCGATCAGGGCAACTTTGAGGACCTATCGCTTTATTGACGAGAGTCGATAAGTTAGAGGTGTTGCGATCGGAGCAACGTTGAGGACCTATCACTCTATTTGAGGAGAGTCGATAAGTTGATTTTGTCAGAGGTGTGATATTAACGTGACAGGAAGATTTGTGTTACGATCAGAGCAACTTTGTGGACTTATCATCCTATTGAAGAGGATTGATAAGTGGATTGTCAGAGGTGTTTGATATTAACGTGACAAGAATTTGTGGACCTATCGCTCTATTGAAGAGAGTCGATAAGTTAATTTTGTCAGAGGTATGATGTTAACGTGACAAGAGAATGTTGCGATCGGAGCAACTATGTGGACTTATCGCTCTATTGAGGAGGATTGATAAGTGGATTTGTCAGAGATATGATGTTAACGTGACAAGAGAATGTTGCAATCGGAGCAACTATGTGGACTTATCGCTCTATTGAGGAGAGTCGATAAGTTGATTTTGTCAGAGGTGTGATATTAACGTGACAAAAAAATGTGTGTTTGTGACTTGCACAAGATTTTGGGAATTAGCGTCTCGCTGGGGAGAATTGCTAAGTGAGTTTTATCACCAGAAGCGATGAGTTTTGATACTTATGATTTGAAGAAGACTTAGTGTCTTGCTGGGGAAGATTGCGATTTGAGCAATTTCGAGGACCTATCATCCTATTGACAAGGATTGATAAGTTGATTGTCAGAGGTGTATTGTTAACGTGACAAATTGGGAGTGATGCAAGCTGCATTCATACTCTGTTGGGGGTGATGATCATCAGAAGTGTAACGTTAACTCGACGATGTGAAAGATTCGTTACTCTTAATCCATCGAATTCCAAGTAACCAACCTCCAGTCTTGATTAAGACTTAGCAGGGGAATTAAAAGAGGTAGATAAGGCACATCACCTAGTGGGACACTATTCATGAAGTCGGAACAGAGGCACATCACCTGGTAGGCCATTATCTGATGAGTTTGACTATCAGAGGTAACTGTTAACGTGATAGTTTTGGTGGACCTGCCATCCTATTGAAGAGGATTGGTGGGGAAATTTGGAGAAAATGGACTATCAGAGGTAATCATTAACATGATAGTTTTGGTGGACCCGCCATCCTACTTGAAGAGGATTGGTAGAGGAATTTGGAGGAAATGGACTATCAGAGATAACTGTTAACGTGATAATTTTGGTGGACCCGCCATCCTACTTGAAGAGGATTGGTGGGGGAATTTGGAGGAAATGGACTATCAGAGGTAACGGTTAACGTGATAGTTTTGGTGGACCCACCATCCTACTTGAAGAGGATTGGTGGGGGAATTTGGAGGAAATGGACTATCAGAGGTAACGGTTAATATGATAGTTTTGGTGGACCCACCATCCTTCTTGAAGAGGATTGATGGGAGAATTTGGAGGAAATGGACTATCAGAGGTAACTGTTAACGTGATAGTTTTGGTGGACTTCGTGGTTGACAGAGGTGTTCTATTGAACGTGATAACTCAGAAAAATTATTTCTCATAATCGAATGAACTACAAATAAACCAACCCCCAGTCTTGAACAAGTGCAGGGGGAAAAAGGGTAGACATGGCACATCGCCTAGTGGGCCATTATTTAACGAGTTTGACTATCAGAGGTAACTGTTAACGTGATATTTATTGGACTCACCATCCTACTGAAGAGGATTGGCTTCAGCAGCCGTAGTATCTTCCCCTTCTGACTGAGAAGATTAGGCTTGGTCCGATTGCTCAGGTTGATCCTGCCTACTTTGTTCTTCGGCTTTGATCCTGGTAATAATCTTTTGAGCCTGTTCACCTTGAGAGATTAGTTGTCTCCAGGAACGATATTCTGCAACCCTCATTTGTGCTAGAAGGTCGGTCTGCAAGTTGTGTCGACAGGTCTCCACTAAGTTAGACTGTGTCATACCTGTCGGGCATCGAAGAGCCATGCTTCGGAACCTCTTGACGAAAGCATTGACAGACTCACTCTTCTTCTACTTAGTGGCGAGAAGGGTATGAATGGAGACTTCTGTATCCTCTTCAAAGAATCTTGATAGGAAGAGTCTCTCTAAATCTGCCCACTTTTGGATACATCCGACAGGCAGTTTTCTGAACCATTCAAAGGCAACTCCCTTGAGGGTGCTAATGAACAATCGAACCAATATGGTATCGTTTGATATCACATTCCTGGTCTGTGACTTGAAATAATAGATATGTTGGTTCGGTGATCCCGTGCCATCAAAAGTTTGTAGCGTCGGGACCTCGAATTTTGGAGGATAAAGGGCTGCATCCCATTCGGCAGGATAGGGCTTGACAACTCCCTCGTCTTGGAGCTCGCTTCTGTTAACAATGGCATTGAGGCGGGCTTCCAATTCTTCCATTTTAGCCGATTGAGGATTCTGCTCATTCTTGGCTTCTCTTCCTTCATCAAAGGAAGATTCCACGTTGTGGACTTCTTGGTCAGAAGCAGCACCATCAACCATTTTTTCCTTCCCTTTGCTTGTGCGAGGTCGGGATGAAGACGCTTTTCCTGGCGAATCCGTCTTCTGAGATTTAGCCTTGTCTGCGACGAGTTGAGTCAACAGGGCCAGGAGTTCATTGATGGCCTCCTGCTGAGATTTAAGCATGGCCTCCTGCTCGTCAAGTCTCTTCGCGAGATCTTCATGGTTTCCCGTCATATAAGCGGACCTTTCATGTTCAACAAAAGAGCTTGATGATTGGGACTCTGCAATGGCTGAGTGTTCATCATCGAAATTGGTTCCTCTGGCTAATCTCCGATAGTTGACAGGAAGAATAACTCCTGTTCGCGTCCGAGTACGTTGGTAGACTCCTTCAAACTCGTTAGCGATTTCTCTGACGGTTGGTGAACGACTTGTCTCAGAGTCATCGGAACTAGGAACTGGCGATCTCCCTTGGCCGATCATGTTGGAAGTAACTTCAAGGTATTCATCCTCTGAAGTTTCCTTCTTGTGTGAACGTCGTCGTTGGTTGGGCAAGGCAACGTTCGTTAATTGGTCGAACACCAACAGTTTGGCCACATATGAGCAGCATTAACATTTCAAGAGGACCGTATGAATCAGTCGTTCACATTGGAATGAATGAATGACTTGTTGCATCAGTCTTTCTCTCGATATGAACACTCTCAAATCTGTTGCAAAGACTCGAGAAGAGTTGCTCGCTGATTGCGAGGTTTGAATTGGAACCCCCAGTCTATGATTGGACGGGACTGACTCCTGATGAACATGGATCTGGTTAAGGTGCCTTAATTCCATGGAGTTTTTATATCCACCCATCAATCTAATTGCGCTCCACGATATATGCCAGATTCTATATTGGATTTTGTTACCCGAACGCATGCCTGAGCTCCAGGTTTTGCTGGCGAAACACAGTCTTGAAGTCTGCATTTTGGTTCTAAAACGCATATTTGATAGTTGCGTTCATTTTGTGGAACGCACCCCTGAGGGATGCGTTCAGTCTTCTTCTCACAGAGCCTATGTTTGGGCTCATAAACGCGAGACTTGCATTCTGAAATAGAAACGCAGGGCACAAGGTCGCGTTTAGGCTCACAAACACGAAACTCGTGTTGACTTAAAGATCGCCATTCACGGAGATGTGCTCGTCGTAGGGATCTCCTCCTTCGTTGAGCGACGTTCTTCTTAGCCTGCTTTAAGGCCTTTGTAGCGACATCACCATCTGTGTTGATCAAGTTTGTTACTTCAATAAGCTTCTTGCGACCCGATACCCGTCGTCTTGACGCGAGTTTGACTGAAGCTGAACCCACTCCATCGGAGGAGGGGCTGTCCGAGCAGTCTTCCTTGAGCGGTTCGGCTGCAATTGGAGCAGTTGGAGCTTTAGTCTCTTTGGAGACTTTGTGGATCTTGCGCATAGCCTTAGGGCTAAGGGATCCGGAGGAGAGGGCCTCCTCAAACTTGGCTTGATCAAACTCTACCACGAGAGTTTCGACGGTTGTTCCAATGAGATGAACATCGGATTGCGCCACCACTTCTTCGTCAGAGAAGCTTGTCCCCAGCGGAGTTGTCATCTTTTGTTTATGGAAAAATTTGTAGTAAGAAAATGATGAAAAAATCGCGTTTGATTTTATTCTCTCTAACTGCTTAGAAAAAGAATGTTTACAAGTCTCTCAACTCTCAATTATAATTGGATTTCCTGATTACAAAAGAGAGGAGAATGATCTGGATTCTCCCCTTTGTTTAATTCTGGGTTCTTCACGGTGGCGATGGAGTGCCTCCCTCGAATGATCGCGTCTAGTTTGCTCTTCGTTGACGATCCGAAAATCTTAATTCACTGGAACAATGTCTTCTCCTCACGATTTGACGTTGTGGAGAACTTGCGTGGCAAGTTTGAAACTCTGGACAAGTTGATAACTCTGAATGAGTTGGAAACTCTTGAAAAAAAGTTGATTTGAACCGAGAATCGGTTCTCAAGCCAAGGCCGAAGGCTTTAAGGAATGCTCCAAAGGATGAATGCCGATCTCTCAATCTATGATGCTCCAAGATCTCCCCCTTTGCTGCCAAGTCCCAGATCCAAAAATGCCAGCCCCGATATCTTCTTTGCTGCTAAAAAGAATGATAAAAAAGCCCCCCCAAAGATCTCTTCTTTGCTGCCAAAAAGAAGGATGAAAAGATCCAGCCGACCTGATTTGATTTTCAGTTATTTATAGAGGATTAAAGGGTGTAACCACCCCATTAATTCACTCCTCAGTGGGGCTAATAGGATGTAACCACCCCTTAAATTACTCCTGAGTGGAGTTGTGATCCCCTCAGATCGTGGGAAACGGTTTTGAAACCGTTTAGCTCGTGTTTGAATGAGTCAAATGCAAAATCCGCGTTCTGGCATGAATTCTGCATTTAAACGCAGCGTCTGGAAGCTCATACGTTGTGTCTGTTTGGAAGCTATGTTTGGCAGATTGGAAGCTGCGTTTGGCAGATTGGAAGCTGCATTTGGCAGCTTGGAAGCTGTGTTTGGCAGCGGATGGCAGCTGCGTCTAAGCTGCGTTTGCAGCAATTTGGAAGCTGCGTCTCAGCTGCGTTTGCAGCCTGTTGGAAGCTGCGTTTGATAGTAGATGAAAGCTGCGTTGGCCGCTTTTGGAGCTGAATATGAGTTGCGTTTGGCAGCGGATGGAAGCTGCGCTTGTAGCTTTTGGATGCTGTGTTTGAGTTGCGTTCGTGGCTATGAACGCGGTGCATCTTGATGCTGGTACGCGGGGAGGACTTCCACGTCTTGATTTTGAAGAGACCGACGATTTGTAGTCTCTTTCTGTCGAAGCGTTGCAAAGATCATCATTTTGTAATCTTTGCTTTAGCTCTCTGATATGTGAGAGTCGTCAGATTGTAACTCCTGATGTTGATTGTGAAGGTTGTTGATTAGAGCTTTCATCAATTATTGTGAAGGTCGTCAGATTGTAACCTTCATCGATCTACGTGAAAGTCTTCAAATTGTAGCCTTCTGGAAGTCGTCAGATTGTAACTTTCATCATTGGTGTTTGATGGGGATTAGCTATCTATTGTGATTTTTAGACAGCCTACAACGTCTAAGTCTAAACCAATGTGTTTTCGCAGAAAGAGACCTACCTTTCAAGACGATGAACTTCCAGAAGTGTTTGTCAACATGACCGGTAGAGGGAAGTCGACACGACACTTTACTCCAGAGTAGTTTTCCGTGGTATCCCAGCGAATAACTCGATTGCGATCGGGGACTAGTAGACGAAGGGATTATCAAAGAATGCAAAAAGGACTGCCTTCAGATGATGAAACGTTAGATGCTTGCTCGGACACTTGCTCAGCGATGGCTTCTGATGATACAGCATCTAGCGTAGGACAATCTTACGAATCATTCATGATTAGCATCAAGCAAATGACTAAGATTATTGAGGACGCTTTAGCCAAGCAAAAAGACAGTTTTAAATTTGAAATGGAAATGACTATGCAGCAAATGAGAGAAATGCACGACCAACAAATCGCGACACTAACAAATCAGTAGGGAGAGTCCAATCGTCGTAATAATCCAAACCAAATTGATAGTGATCGGAAAGGGGAAGAGAATACCAACATGGATCCCTCTCCTGTCGACAACAATACTGGGGGGGCCCCTCGGATGATAACAATACGAAAGAGGACCACATCACTTCTTCCCGAAATTGATCGAAGAAAGATACGAGCGAGGATAAGAAGATGAGAGACTTAGAGAGCAAAATCAATGCGTTGATGAGTGCTCAGGAAATAAAGACGTCCAGAATACTGTGTCCATACCCGAGAGAGTCGGAGTCAATCCCGTACCGGACAAAGTTTAATTTGATCAACTTTACGCCGTTTGACGGAAAGAGTTCCCCTACTCAGCACTTAATATACGTCAAGTCTCATTTAGGAATAATTTTTGTGAATGAACCTCTAATGGTACGGTCATTCGTCAGAATTCTTCGCGGAGTAGCCTTCGATTGGTATCGTCGCTTCAAGCCGGGGAGTATTAACAGTTGGGATGACATGGAGGATATATTTCTCACAAATTTCTTTGATGAAGACACCGAGGTTTTGATCAGAACGTTGTTCGATAAGAAGCAAAAAGACGGAGAGTTGGTCAAAAATTTCATCAAACGATTCTGAAACAAAGCCATGAATTGTAGGGATCCGATTAGCGAGGACTTCATCCTAGAAACTTATCATAATAATCTTTCGTTGGATATCCTCGAAGCTATGAGAATGATGCCGTCCAAGACCTGGAAGGATTTGAAGGTCCAAGGAGAACGAGCCGAATGTTTCCTCAAGAGGAAGAAGGTCGAAAGGGGTCAAACGATGATAAATACTCCGCAGCAAAATTTTGTTCCCGGGGGTAAGAGAAAAGCACAATCAAATGTAGTGGAGGTAAACCAAACATTTGAGCCACAAGTGCAACCGCACCAACAGCAGCAAAAGGCGCCTCAACAGTCACGGTGGCAACAACAACCTCAGAAGCAGAAGACTTCAGAACCGAAATTCCCGAAGGTTTACTCTTTTAAAAAAGATGAAGTCCCCGGTATTTTCAAATATCTTATAGAGAACAATAAGATTAAGTTGCCCCCGGTCTAAGATCAGGAAGATGCTAAAAGGGTTAATGACCCAAAGTATTACGCGTTTCACAGAGCGGTTCATCACCCTACCAAGTCATGTTACACCCTTAAAGACAAAATCCAAGCTTTGATCGATGTTAGAGTCATCACGATGACATAATCTAAGGAGAAGAAGGTGGGTGCGAACGTAGTGTCAATCAGCTTCGGATACGCTCCTTTGGACTGGTTTCAGCCCAAAACCATAAAGAACGTAGCGGTGAAGACCGTCAATAACGATCCTCATAAACAACGCCAGAAGGGACTTGTGCCACACATGGCCCCAAATGGCGAGATTCTCTGGGTTCACCCCGACCTGATTGAAGATGGACAATGGGTCGGATCATCATCCAAAAGGAAATTGAAGGGGAAAAGAAAGTCTTGTTACGGAATCACAGCCGTTCCAGAAGGAGATGACAAAAGTATCCTTACTTTCCCGATATCCGAAGATGAGCAAGAGGTCTTTGCTACTAGGAGTGAGAATGAATACCACTTCAAATACCCAGATGCCTCCGAACAGTTAGCTGAACAGGGGGTGACCAAAGCTATTCCCTCCAAGACATAAGCGGAAATAGGGGTGGTCACAACTCCCCCGGCACTGTAGTTGTGGAGAGAACTCAACAAAAACAAAAAGGGAAAGAACCTTTATACCAAGAGGTTCAGAACCCAAAGCAGTCTTGATTCAATCAACCGATTGGAAGAGATAAACCGGAGAGCTCGAGCACTCCGTATCTCTTTAACATTATGGCGTAACTAGCTAATATACCAGCAAGATTAACCTTATATGAGCTGCTGCGTCTTTCAAAAGACACAAGGGAAGCACTACAAGAATCCTTGGCTAATTCTAAAGTTTTCCTGACTCAGATTAAGCCATCTCCTGAAGAACCAGAGCTGTCGGTCCAACATTACAACCTCGTGGCACACCACTTTCCCTGTATTTCTTTTACCAAAGAGGATATGCAGACGAAGAATTCAAAGCATGACCGACCCTTGTATTTCACCGGGCACATTGGCTCTAGAGTTGTCAACCGGATCCAAGTTGATCCGGGTTCCGCTGTTAGCATCATGCCACTCCGATTGATGTATAATCTCGGAATACCGGCCAGTAAGCTGGCCTCTATGGGCACTACGATCTACGGATTTAATACCAGTGGATCCAGATCATTCGGTAAAATCCGAGTAAAGTGTTAGATTAGAGATTTGAAGTCGGAAGTCACGTGTTATGTGATTGATGTAGAGACTTCCTATAACCTATTGTTGGGACGACCCTGGATCCACGGTAACGTTATAGTCCCCTCTACTCTTCATCAATGTCTCAAATATATAGACACCAATAACGAAGTCAAGATAGTGGTCGCGGATAAGCAACCGTTTAAGGGGTTGGAAAATTATTTTACCGACTCCCTTCTCTACGGTGCCGAATCCGATACTGAACCACCGGCCCAAGGTACAGACAGCGGGAAAGAGGCTGATACCGAAGCTGGGTTTGATTACGATGGCGGTTTTGTACTTAATGACATTGTACCCATTATCATCAATCTTGACGATGACAAGTCATCAGAAAGTAGTTGTAATTGGCAACTTGTCAAAGAAATAGCAATAAATGATGATTTAGAGTACTCGTTATGTCTTGATAACATTATGAAAGAGTTATATGATGACCCTAACTTGTATGTATTGCTTCAATCGTCTTGCAGGACAAAGAAGCATGTTCAGGATCCGTTAGGAACAACACTCATCATTCCCGCAAAGGCAGTGGGTGAGAAGGAAGTTGTTTACGGTAAAGGGAAGGAATCTTCGATACCGGACCACTTCTTGGAAGAAGATGACGATGATGATAAACCTACCCCACATCTATTTAGATATGACACAAAAGCGTGTAATCTCATGGAGAGGTATGGAGAGGTATGGAGAGGAAGAAGAAGATGATGATGATAAACCTGCCCCACATCTATTTAGGAAGAAGGAATTGTGAGCTAAACCAAGAGATTTAAAGGAGAGGAAGGAAGAAGGAGCTAATGGGTTTAAAGGCACGAGCTTTTGATTCTGTTTGGGATTCTTGGTGTGGAGGAGTTCTTGGATGGTTAGAACTCAAGGAAGAAGAGAGCTGGAGCGGAAATTAGAAGAAGGAAGAAACGGTTTTGGGATTTTAATCCCCTTACACAACAACCGACCCGCGTTTCGCGGGTTAGATTTGTGCCCGACCCGCGTGTGCACGGGTCGGATCCATCTGACCCGCGTGAACGTAGGTCGGACCCACCTCAGCGTTCGTTTCGTTGTATTCCCGCCCGCTTTCATTCACTTTCGGAATATTCAGGACCCACTTTCATATTTCCGGGTTGCTTCGTGGCATTTTCGCTCATATTCGGAATATTTGGGACCCACTTTCATATGTCCGGGTAATTTCATAGTACTTGCGCTCATATTTGAGATATTCAAAACTCACAAATTCTCCAATAGGTATACGAGTCTAAACTGTTTCCCACTTTTGACGGGAAGTTCCTGGAGAATATTACGTACAATAATTCTTAAGGATAACCCAGCAACCTCTGACGGGTACATGAGGTTAAACTGATTCCCGAAACTCCCAAGAGTATACAAGTATAAACTAGTCCCCCTCAGGTCAACGTCGATCAACGTGTTGCGATGAGAGTCAACACCGATCGATACAAAACCCTAAGGTCAATGCTGATAAATGCATAGCCTCAGGTCAACGTCGGTCAACGCGTTGCGATAAGAGTCAACGCCGATCGATACAAAATACTAAGGTCAATGCTGGTCAGCGTGTAGCCCTAGATCAACGCCGATCGACGTGTTGCGATGAGAGTCAACACCGATCAATACGACGCATGGCGACGCAGATAATCAGTTCAGAATCAACTCAATGACACAAGCCAAAATCAATTTACAAATTTCGATTTGAGACTTCGACAATGGTCAGACGATAAATGCAGTACCAGAAGAATTTTAGCTATTCGACAAAATACTGAGTAGGCTGAAATGCGGAGAAGTCAAGAACTGGAGTTAGTTGTAGGTCCTTTTACACCGATTGAAGGTGGAAGTCTATCACATCCAAAGTATTTCAGACTCCTTTATAAAAGAATGAGGCTGAAACACTTTGGAGGGGGTATCTGAAGGCGTCTAAAATTGCCTATAAGTTCTCGCATGTAATTCAAAGCAAAGAGTGGACGAGTCAAGAAGGCTCATTCAATCAATTCGTGCACGTCGGTCAACACACACGCATGAATCAGCTCGAGCACGTCGGTCAACACGTACGCGTCAATTAGTTCATGTGCGTCGGTCAATATGCGTGCGTCAATTAGTTCGTGCACTTCGGTTAACATGCGCGCATCAATCAGCTCGCGCACGTCGATCAACATGCGCGCGTCAATAAGTTCATACGCGTCGGTCAACACGTGCGTGTCAATCAGTTCATGCGCGTCGGTCAACACGCGCGCGTCAATCAGCTCGCGCGCATCGGTCAACACGCGCGCGTCAATCAGTTCGTGCGCGTCGGTCAACATGCACGCGTCAATCAGTTCGCACGCGTCGGTCAACATGGGCGTGTTAATCAGTTCGTGCGCGTTGGTTAACACGCGCGCGTCAATCAGTTCATTCCCATTGGTCAACACATGCGTGTCAATCAGTTCATGTGCATCGGTTAGCACACGCACATCAATCAGCTTGCGCGCATTGGTCAACACGCGCGCGTCAATCAGTTCATGCGCGTCAGTCAACACGTGCGGGTCAATCAGTTCGTGCGCGTCGGTCAACAAGCGCGAGTCAATCAGCTCATGCTTGTCGGTCAACACACGTGCGTCAATCATTTTGTGCGCTTCGGTCAACATGCGTGCATCAATCAGCTCGTGCGCGTCGGTCAACACGCATGCGTCAGTCAACACGCGCGCATCAATCAGTTCATGCACGTCGGTCAACACGCACGCGTCAATCAGTTAGTGCGCGTCGGTCAACACGCGCGCGTCAATCAGTTTGTACGCGTCGATCAACACGCGCGCGTCAATCAGTTCGTGCGTGTCGGTCAACACGCGCGCGTCAATCAGATCGCACGCGTCGGTCAAGTGCGCGTCAGTCAACACGTACGCGTCAATCAGTTCGCGCGTGTCGGTCAATACGCGCGCGTCAATCAGCTCGTGCGCGTCGGTCAACACGTGCGCATCAATCAGTTTGTGCGCATCAATCAACATGCGCACGTTAACCAACGTGCACACGTCAACCAACGCGCATTCGATGATCAGTCCCGCAAAGAAGCGTACAAGTCAACAAGTCGACCAAATACATGAAACGGCGAAAAGAACAAGTCCCGGAAGGAAAGCGCTAGAAAAAGAAAAAGTTCAGCGGAGGCGACGGACCCGCACTAGCGCGGGACGGCACAGACCGACCCGCGCAAGCACGGGTCGGATCTGACCGACCTGCGCCCCCCGCGGGCCAGCAATGTCCGTCCCACAGTCCGGAGGCCAAAACACGTTTCGACGATTTTCAAAGCAGTTTTCACAGGATTTATCTGTTACAGGGGTTCCCAACCGACTTGATATCATCAACAAACGTGGTTAGGCTGTTGTTAACTGAAGATAAGGCCAAATCACTCATTCTTATCCAAATACCCGCACCTGAGGCCTATAAATATCAGCCTAAGGCCTCCATTTTACAGGGCTAAAATTTTATCAAGAGGACGAAGTGCTGCTGGATTGAGGAGTCAAGGAGCACAAAATTTCAGCGAATGTTAGCGAGATCCCGGTGAACTTCAGCATAAAGAGGAAGATTTTTGAAGGATCCGCATCCGTAATTTCCCCAGTTCGTTCCTTAAGATTAGGCTTTGTCTTAATCTCGAGAAGAGCTACGAATTTCGTTTGGTCGATTTTAGCGCTTTAAACAAATACTTCCCTGGTGAAGTAGGAGCTCTGTCAAATTTTTCAGCAACCGGATCTGATTCGCGGTCGTCCACGGATAAACCCCGGCACCGGCGAAGAACCCACGCAAGCAAGAGATGATAAACGAATCTTGTGTTTATTTTCAAGAGAGTTGTAACTTTTATTTTATTATTTGAATTCATTTGTGAACGATTGAAGTTTTAATGAAATAAATGATGAAGGTGACTTTTAGCGAATACACTCACTATCTAATTTAGATTGTTTACCCTTGTATTATTTATATATCCTTGTATATATCTCATAGTATATCTCATTGCTAGGATATATCCTTTTGTTCATATTACTTATCCTTGCTTATAACATATTGTATATCTATCTTGCAAGAATAATATTTGAATTAGTTTTAATTGGCATAAAATCGGATTAGATTAGCATAAGATCCTAATCACCCCCCCTCTAGGGTCTAACAATTGGTATCAGAGCTTGGTGCTCTTTGATTTAAGGTCTAATCGGCTTGAGTTAAAGATCCAAGTTATCTTTTTGTGCTAATCCAATTTTTGATTTTTGTATCTTGCTTGTACATATACATTATGGATATGCACGGTGCATCTAGTTTAGGTTATGCCATCAATATTGCTCCTAGATTAGATAATTTTCCCTATGCCCAATAGTGTGTTAGATTTAAACTTTTTATTCAATTTAGACACTTCGACTTATGAGAAATTATAGATGATGCTTATATTGTGCCCACTTTGGAGAAATCCAAGTAGAATAAAAATGATCATCGTATGTTTACAATGAACAAGATTTTGTTAGAATTTTTACATAATGCATTCAATTCATCTTTTTCTAACAAGTTTGTTCATTTTAATAGTGCTAACACCTTATGGAAATTTATTGAAGCACATTAAGGGGACTTAGAGGTGATCCAACAAGCTTTGGAGGATCCCACTTCTAGTTCATGTGGAGCTTCATTTTCATGTACACGACCACTAGGCGATAGCCCTAGTAAAGTTTGCGAGTTCGAATCCATTAATGATTTATCTAGTGATGAACTTGCTTGTGCTTGTTAAAAATTATTGCATGCCTATAATAAATTGCATAAAGATTTTATTGATTTAAAAAGCAAGCATGATAATTTAGAATCTGATCATGAGGAGCTAGTGTCAAAATTGGATGTCATTGCAAAAGAAAATATCATGCTTAAAGAAAACAATGACATGTTAAGTTTGAAAAATAAAAAGTTAACATCCTCTATAGCTAGCTTATCTCATGAAAGAGATAATGCCTTGTTAGAAGTAAAAGCTAATAAAAACAATTTAAGTTTATTTATAAATAAATATGTTTGCTCTACTTCTAATGTTAATGCTAATATACCTAATGATGAGTTGAATGTTGTTAAAAACCGTATTTCTTCTTTAGATTCAACTCTTACTACATGCATTAACAGCCATAAGAAGCTTATGAATATGTGTGCCAAGACTAAGTCAAAATCATGCACTCATTATGCACACATGTATAGCAAAACTTATAAGTGTTCTATTTGCGACCGTAAAGGTTATTTAGCTAAGTTTTGCTATGATGCACACAAACATAAGAATACTAATTCTCCTTGTGCATCTCATGTAGCTTCATCATCTTGTACACTTACACATTCACATGCTTATTCTCACAAAGTTCATCATAAGCATGCTAGTGTGTTCAAGTGTGATCATTGTGGTCATTTTGGTCATTTGGCCGAATATTGTTTTGATTTGAAAAGGAAATCATGTTTGCTAAATGTTACTAGTAGACCATATATATTTAAATGTGATTTTTGTGGTAGGTTTGGACATCTTACAAAATTTTGTTATGATATGCAAAAAGCTTCTATGTTATAATATGTTCCAAATAGACCTTTGTTTAATAATGTTTCTTATTTACAAAATAATTTAAAAGAAAAATCTTTATTTGCAAATGATTTGCATGCACGAGCTAATGGTCCACAATAACAAATGGATCTCTTTCATTGCACATATTGTAATCGAAAGGGTTATTTGAATGAATATTGTTTTGACTGGGTTAGTGCACCACATACGCCCAAGAGGATTCATAACCCAAGGGTTTTGAGCTTGAAAGATAGGGGTCATGTCCCTAAATCTCTTGGTACCAAGAATTCTTGGGTACCAAAACAAATTTGACTTTTAAACCAAGAATTATAGTGTTTTTCTTTTTCTTTTTCTTGGCTTTGAAAATTATACTTTAAACTTTTTGAACATAAAAACAATTCTTTTTATTGGTTAAATTCTTTTGTTTTCATGATTGTTGGTTTTTGTTTTGATGAGAGGTTTGTATTTATATAACCCCTCGGGTTTGTTGGGTGTTTATCTTTATCGGGTGCTAAAAATATTTATATGGGTTGATACTAGCTCAAGAGCTAGATATAGTTGCCTCTCTTGATTTTTAAAAATCAATAATGGTTTGGTTTTATACTCTTAAAGATGAATTTGATCCATAGTTCATGATTCTTGTACGTTTTGTAATCTTATTTTTGAACTATGAAAATTTTGTTTTGATTTGTTCTCTTGAATTCATTATATAAGCACAAATAGATGATTCAAATTCCAATATGCCTTATAATGCATTCTATATGTGGTTTGATCAAGTTCTAAAAAGAAAGTTTTTTTTATTGATCAAACATTGTTCTTGAACTTAAATCTTGATTTATGATTTCATTTGGTTGATTTGTTTTTATTTTAAAACTTTTTGCATGATTCTCATGTTTCTCTTTTGATTTCATAAAATCTATTTTTATACACTATGTTTTTGTAATTATGTAATGAGCACTTCTTTCATAAATGATATATCTATACGTGTTCTCATTGTCGTCTTGTATGTGAGTAATATTTAGCATATTTTTTATCTATGCTTGCTCACATGTTTTGCCTTGGTCTTTATTTCATATACTCCATATGATATTTTGATAGGGGGAGCAATCCTTATACTTGTTTTATACTCACCTATGCTTTTTGATAGGGGAGATTTCGCTCACTTCATTCTTTTGTTTTCCCTTTTTTGATGTTGTCAAAGGGGGAGAAATATTGTGAGTATACATTTCTTTATTTATATGCATGTGAATTATAATTTATATATTCATTTTCTTTCATGCATATATCCTTTTCATAAATTGTTTGTCATCATCAAAAAGGGGGAGATTGTTGGCCTTTTTGTTTTGATGATGTTTAGCAAATAATTTACATCTAATGTTATTTATCTAGTGTTTATGTTTTCGTATTTATTCTAGGCAAACAATGAGTTGGAGGTTGGATGGATTGCGCTTCAACAATCAAATCTAATGAGGGTTGGCGGAATTGTGGAGTAAAGCCTATGCAATTCAAATTAAAGATCTAAGTTTTAACTTCATCCGTAAGTGTACCAAGTTGAGCTACATCGAAGATCAATCAAGCTTGGGTATATTTAGTTTAGGTTTTATATTATGTGTGTTAGTACTTTAAGCTCAATCATATATACACACACATATTTGGTTTTTATATATATAGTTATATATATACACAACTTTTGGTTTATCATGGACTTAACAATCATTGTATACATATTTTATTAAGTCTATAAAATTATTTCATAGGGTTTCAAAACATTATTTATGTCAAAACATCAAATTTCATATATATCACATTTTCATGTTTTGGACATACTTGCAAAATACATGAGTTTTCACAAATGAGAAACTCAATTTGAGAAATTATTTTTCTAACATGTTCAATTTCATGTTTATAAATGTTTCCTAAAGTTTTATCAATTTTGGAATTAATTTATTATGTTTATTTGAATTTACAAAATCAAGTTTTTAATAAGCTCATGTTCGTGCACATGTTCGTGCATATTTTTGCAAAACTAATGTATTTTTTTAATTAGGAAATAGGATTTGAAAATTTTCTTAGTTTACATGTTTATCATCATATATACAAGCATTTCGTTAAGTTTTACTAATTTTGGAGTTGTTTTGTTATTTTTAATTGAATTTACAAAACCGAGTTTTCAGCTGTTTTTTTAAAAACTATATATCTGTGTTCAAACTATTATTTATCTCAACTGGGAAATGATATTTTAAAAATTCTTTCTCTAACATGTTTACCTACATGTCTAAAACATTCTCTCAAAGTTTCATGATTTTTGGAGTTGAATTACTATTTTTAATTGATTTTACAATGTCAGATACATAAATTTCCAGAATCTGTCAAAATCAGAAACTGTTCGTGAACAGTGCGGTCTATCATGCTACAGTACGGTCGACCACTGAAGTGTCCGTTGGCTTCCAACGGCTATTTCCAGCAGCTGTTTTTGTAGGGCTTTTTTGTCATTTTCTTAGGGATTTTGTTGAAGTTTTGAGTGAGTATAAATACCATATTGCTTTCAACTCTCTAGGAGATCCAAGAAATGTTTTAACAAAGTTTTAACAAGGGTTTAAATGTTGTTTAAGTTTGTTTAAAAAGATTTTAAGCATATAAGGGTTTGTTTTGTGAAATCAATTTCACAATATCTTGAAGAGATCATCTATTGGTGTTCGAGCATCCAACTACTCTCCCTCGATCTCTTGATCTATTGAGAAGTTTTCTAAACTCTATTTCTACCTCTTTTATATATTTGATTATCATTATTATTATGCTAGAATTATCTTGAGTTTAGTTTTGATTTATATCTTATTGTTACACACACCCATATTGAGCTTATTGTATTTTCATACATAGTATATTTGGGTTGGTGAGAGTTATAACATTAAGTGTGAGCCCACATTGAGTTCTCATCTATTATAGAGAATAAATTATTTGTTATATTGTGAAATTGTAAAGTTTTCGGTTAGCTAGAAAACCGAGTGTGAAGTGGAGATCTCCTTGAGGTGAGGAGCGGAGACGTAGGTCGTGGGGACTGAACTCCATGAATGAAATTGTAAGATGTAAACGTTATTCGGGTGAGCGTAGAAAACCCAGTTATGATAGTGGATTTCTCCCCGGGAGTGGGGAACGGAGACGTAGGACGAAAGGTCCGAACTCCGTGATCATATCGTTTGTTTGTGATTGCATTGGCACACTTATTTTCATGTTCATATCTTATATCGCCTTTGTATATTACTTGTTGTTTATATTACCCACTATCTAGTTTAGATTATTTACCCTTGTATTATTTATATATCCTTGTATATATCTCATAGTATATCTCATTGTTAGGATATATCATTTTGTTCATAATTCTTATTCTTGCTTATAATATATTGTATATCTATCTTGCAAGAATAAAATTTAAATTAGTTTTAATTGGCATAAAATCAGATTAGATTAGCATAAGACCCTAATCATCCCCCTCTAGGGTCTAACACTCATAAGGCTTCTTCATCACATTCACATATACATACACATATAGATCATCATAAACATACCTATGTGTACAAATGTGAGTTTTGTGGTAGATTTGGTCATTTGGTCAAATTTTGTTTTGATTTAAAGAGAGTTTCACATTGCAAAATAATTTTAAAAGACTATCCATGTTTGTAAAAATTTCAAATGTTTCCCATGCACGAGTTAATGATCCACAAAAACAAATGGATCTCTTTCATTGCACATATTATAATCGGAAGGGTCATTTACAAGATTATTGTTATGACCGGATTAGTGCACTAAATGCGTCCAAATGGGTTCAAAACCCAAGGGCTTTGAGCTTGAATGATAGGGGTCATGTCCCTAACCAATCCGGCACAAAAAAATGCTTGGGTGCCAAAAAAATTTTAAACCAAGAATTTTATTATTTTTTATTTTTTATGTCTTGGTTTTGAGAAAAAGTTTTTAAAATTTTTTAATATGAAAACAGTTTTTCTTTGATCAATTCTTTTGTTTTCATGATTATTAGTTTCGATTTTGATGAGAGGTTTGTGTTTATATAACCCTCCCGGGTTTATTTGGTGTTTATTCCTAAATCATATTTATCGGGTGCTAAAAATACTTGTATGGGTTGAAACAAACTCAAGAGCTTGATATAGTTGCCTCTCTTATTTTTTTAATCGATGATGGTTTGGTTTTATGTTCTTATATGTTTTACTTGTGATTTATGATTTCATTGGTTAATTTGTTTTCATTTAAAAACTTTTTGCATGATTCTCAAGTTTTATTTCTTTTGATTTCATAATTTTTTTTTGTTTTGTTTTAAAACCAATACTTTGAGACACCTCTTTAATATTAACATATCTATATATGTCCTCATTGTATTTTTTTTGTATGTGAGTGATATTTAGCATGTTTATGCTTGCTCACATGTTTTCCTTGTACTTCATTTCATATATTCCATAAGGCATTTTGATAGGGGGAACTTTTCCCTATACTTGTGTTTATATTCACTGTGCTTATATGTAGGGGAAGTTTTTGCTCTCTTCATTCTTTTAGTTTCCCCTTTTTAATGTTGTCAAAGGCAGAGAAATATTGTGAGTATATTCTTTTTGTTTATATGCATGA
>BQKN01064133.1:67666-128055 GCA_022839385.1 Asparagus kiusianus
ATTTTTGGTTTTATAGTCTACAATTTTATATAAATATGAAACATATATTATTGTTTATATATATATACATGTTTCATATTTATCATTTTGTTAAATGTATATTATGCAAAACTTTCTTTTTACATAATATTAAGTTTTTGGTTTATAGACTTAACAATAATAGTTTGTATTTTTTATCAAGTCTGTAAAATCAGTTTATAAAGTTTTCAAAACATGGTTTAGTCAAAATGACAAAACAAATGTTGTTGTATTTTCATGTTTTGGACTTGTTTTGAAAAATGATGAGTTTTCACTATTGAGAAGTGCAATTCTAAAAATTCTTTTTGTAACATGTTCATTTTATGTTTACAATGATTTTCCAAAGTTTTATATTTTTTGAAATTTATTTCTATTTTTAAAGGTACTTTAAAAATCAGTTTTACTATTCAAATCAGGCTGATACTATGTTATCAGTCGACTGAAGAAAATACCTGGAATAACAAAAGTTTTTGTTTTATTTTGGTCGACTTACCAGTCGACTGATGAGGTCATCAGTCGACTGATAAGGTCATCAGTCGACTGATGAGCTGAAAAATGCCTACAACGGTCAGCTCATCAGTCGACTGAGGAAATCCGTCAGTCGACTGATGTTGTAACAACTGGTTTTTTGTTTTTGTTATTTTTATCTTTTTACTGGGTTTCACTTGGATTTTGGGCTTTGTTTCTTGATCCTATATATACCCATTGCCCTCTAACATTATGAAGTAATTAAGAAAGTTTTTAAACAAGTTTAAAGGATGTTTAAGTTTGTTTTAGTGTTTGTTTAAGAGTTTAATTTGTGAAGAGAATTTCACAAGAAGAAGAGGAGATCACCATTTGTGTTTGAGATTCCACTCTTCTCTCTCTCCTTGTTATCTATAGAGAAATTTCCTAAACTCAATCTAGCTTTACATTTGATTATCATTTTATTAAGCTAGTGTTTATATTAAGTTTAGTTGATTTTATTTATACTCATTGTTCACACACAACCTATTGAGCTTATTGTATTTACATTCATAGTATAATTTGGAGTTGTGGGTTTGTGACATTGAGAGTGAGCTTTCATTGTGTTCTCATCTATAGTAGAGAACAACCATTGTTGTATTAAGAGCTATTATTGTTAGGTTCACTTTGTATTACACTAGTACACCAAGAGGAGTGTGTGATGAGAGACGGGGTCGTTCTAAGATGAGTGGGGTAGGTGGTAATGCCTAGAGAGGTGGTAATTCCTAACACTTGAGGGAGACACGGACTAGAGACCAACACTTGATGTGGTAGTTAGTGTAGTTACTTTATGAGATTGTGAACGTTGATCGGTGAGCGTTATAAACTGATATTGTGTGGTGTAAAAGTTTTCGGGTGATCGTTGAAAACCCATTATGATAGTGGATTTCTCCCCGGGAGTGGGGAGAGGAGACATAGGACGGAAGGTCCAAACTCCGTGATCATATTGTGTGTTTGCATTGTTTATTTGCGCACTATCACTCTTGTTTGTTTATTGTTTATTTTACCATTGTGTTACTTATATATCCTTGCACATATATTGTTCATATCTCATTTGCTAGGATATATTTGTTAATAAGTTTTTAATTGGCATAAATCGGATTAGATTAGCATAAATCATATTCACCCCCCTCTAGGGTTCTTTCCTAGTGGCATTAGGGTGCTTTCAACGCTGAGGGTATGAAGCCATCCGAGATCTTCCACATCGTCAAGGAGTTGATCGGATTCGTCCTCTACATGCACTATCAGATCCCTTCGTATGGAAACCCTAATCTCTCTCCGAATCTTTTCTTTTTCAATTTATGCAAGATTAATATTTAGGAAGCTATAAGTGTTGAATTATTTGAGGAAATTTGAAGAGTAGCGTAATGTTTTGAAAAAAAAAATTTGATCCTTTTTTCCCATTTGGAGTAGTTTATGTTATTTGTTACTGCATGATCTTTTATAATCACTTGCGCTTTCGATTAGTTTTGCATCTATATGTAAATCTTTGCTGATTAGTAAAAGAGAATGGGAAATCCTACTTTAATTTCTTGAAATGTAATTTAAATATAATAAGCGTAGGCGTATTTGACCATTTTAATGATTTTCTGATACTTTGTGGTGATTAAAATTCCATTTTTTTCATAGTATATTAAGGACATTTGTCACATGTAGATATACTGAGAATAGATGTCATTGATATGTCAAATATCTTTATAATTTATCTGTAGTTAATCTGTATAATTTATCATTCTCAACCTATACAACTTTATGAATGTGAGTATCAGATGAAGAAAAAATTGATGCTTTCTTGTGGCAAAAAGGTAGCCCTTTATGACAACTTAAGGCTCAAGCTCTAATGTAAACTTCAAAATCAAATAATCATTGATGCAGTGATGTTTATCATAAAGTATTCTATTATAATGTAAAAGATGGCCTAATAGCATATGTTGATCATGATGACATAATCTTTTTATATAAACCAATTCTACAATGAACTTAGAAAATTTGGCTGACTATATATGACTTCTTAGTTGTTTTCATGGACAGGATTCATGACCAACAACTTTGCAAACATAAATAGATAGCATCCTTTTGTACATTCTGAAATTGATCAAGGATACTAACTGGACCAAATAAATGTTCTTATTGATTCCTTTCTCATTGATCATGAAATTCTTGAACGATAAACACTTTTGATTCATGTGTTACTAGAATTGATATTAATAATTTACATAAGAGTATTATTATTTTTCAATTCATGTATTACTAGAATTAGATTTCCTATTATGTTTTTAGTTTTTTTATTATGTTGGTTATTATAAATAAGAAGCTGCTCAAATATGAATTAGACACTCAAAACGACCCTTTAAAATCACGATTTTGAACTTGGGTATGAGCTGAAATGAACCCGAATTATGTTTAACGAGTTTCAAGAAATGTATGTGAACATTGTGAAGTGTAAGATATACATTCAAGAAGTATTTGACAAGTGTTTTAAATTAAAACATTAATAATATAATTGAGCACATGTCAGAATAAACGTATGCATATATCCAAGGAGTGTCCATGAAGTTTTAGTATGGATAAGTGTCGAGAACGTGTCGAGTATGAGTACGACTTCATGATAGAAGTACCCGAGTAACATAGGAGCGATTGTTGTTTTCCTCTAGACATTTCTTAAATTATGGGTTGCATTAATACCTCATGATTTATGTAATATTTACATATTTTCTATTTTATTTAATAAGATGAACATGTTTAAACTATTTGGCTTTTAATTGTAACCCTATATTCGAAGCAAAGTCATGATCATGCTTAGCTTATTTCCTAAATCCATGTTTTTAGTATTCGTTAGTGATAAATCATTTTGTTTAGGTTAGCATGGCTATAACTACATCAGAGATAAGGATGTACATGGGTCATGCAGAACGCATGCAATCTATTTTTCTTAATGAAGTTACTGCTTTCATGAACTTTGTACATAGACATGATGTGGTCTGATATGGGAGACTCATTTATCCATGTAAATTATGCACGAATAAGTTGCATCAATTGGAGGAAGAAGTAGAACATCATATTGTGAAGAATGGTTTTGTTAGCGATTACAAAACTTGGGTATATCATGGAGAAATTGAAGGTCTCAGTGATGCAGATGAAGAAGAACAAGAAGAAGACAACTTGTTTCTCAACGAGGAAATGGAGGAAATGGTTGAGGTAGCTCTTGGTAACACTAACCCTGCTGAAGATTCTCCTTTTGGAGGAGGACATCGTGAAGACAATTATGATAAATACATGAATGATGCTAGGAGGCCCATTTATGAGAATGCAAAACACTCCACACTATCATGGTTTGTCCATCTATTCCAAATTAAATATCTAAATAAATGGAGCAACAAGTCATTTACGACGCTCCTCAAGTTCTTAAAAATTCTATGCCTCTGGGGAACCATGTGCCTGAGAGCTGGTACGAAGCTCAAAAAATAATGTTTCATATGGATTTGAAGTGTGAGATGATACATGCATGTCCCAATGATTGTATAATTTATTGGAAAGAAAATTTAGGTAAGATGAAGTGTCCTACTTACGAGGAGACTAGATATAAGAAGAAAGTATATGGTCTAAAGAAGAATATACCTATCAATATAGTACGACACTTTCCCCAAACACAGAGGCTATAGAGGTTATTCAAGTGTAAGAAGACAACAGTGGCGATGACTTAGCATCACTGTGTATGTCCAAGTGAAAATAGATGAATGAGTCATCCTAGGGATACGCCTATACATGGAAGGATTTTGATAATAGGCACCCAACATTTAGTTAGGAACATCGTAATATCAGGCTTGGATTGGCTAGTGATGGCTTTTGTCCCTTCATCTTTAAGGGCAATCCCCACAACACATGACCAGTTATGATGATGGTTTATAACCTCTCACCATGATTAGCTATGGACCAATCACATTTCATGATGCCTATTCTTATTGATGGTCCAAAGTCACCGGGAAACAATATTGACATCTATCTTCGACCTCTTATCAAAGAGTTAAGTTTTTTATTCATCAATAATGTGGAGACATACGATGCGGACACGGGGATAAACTTCATCATGTGTGCAACCTTAATATGGACAATCAACGATTTTCCTACGTATGGAATGCTATTTGGTTGGTATGTACATGGTTACACTACATGTTCTTACTGTCATCTCTAGACAACATCGAGAAGGCTACCCTTTAGTAGTAAGACTTGTTATTGCGGCCATCGGTGGATGTTGGATAAAAATCATTCGTACAGAGATGACATCATCCACTTTGATGATACTAAAGAGAATTGTCCGTGTCCAGACCCATTATCTAGAGAGGATATACTTGCTCGGTGGAATGGTAAAAACAACGTGACTTTCGGGAAAGTTAAGGGAAGGCAAGAGACACCACAGGGATGGAACAAGAAAAGTATCTTCTTCGAACTACCCTACTGGAAGACAAATAAAGTACAACACAATCTAGACGTCATGCACATTGAGAAGGGAGTATCTGAGCACATACTTAACTTACTTCTCAGTAAAGATGGAAAATCAAAAGATAACCTCAAAGCTCAAAAGGATCTCCTTGCGTGAAACATTAGAAAAGAGCTGCATCCTATACCGAAGGCAGGCAGTCCTGACCAATTTGTACTCCCTAATGTCATGTATCACATGTCACCAGATGAGAAGAAAAAGTTTCTTCAGATGTTACATGAGTTGAAGGTTCCTACGGGGTTTTCAGGATCATTTAGTAAGAAGATAAGATTGTTAAAGGCAGGGTTGAAGAGTCATGATCACCATATTATTATGGAACATCTTATTCCATTCTCTCTCAGGACTTCCCTTCCTAAATCAGTCGGTTTAGTGATCAACGATCTTTGCCGATTTTTTCGGGAATTGTGTGCTAAAAACATCTAGGATGATAAGTTGAAGAAGCTAGAGGCTGAAATTCCCTTAATTTTGTGCAAGATTGAGCGAATTCTTCCACCATTTTTCTTTGACATCATTATACACCTGACTATTCATCTTGCAACCGAGGCTAGGCTTGTCGAACCGGTACAATATCGATGGATGTACCCCATCAAAAGGTACCTTTAGTTTTACAGTTAACGTAATCGATATATTTTTATTTTACATCTTAGATGTGGTGATTTAGTGTTAGCTTTTGTAGGTACCTTCTCACTCTGAATAATTATATTAGCAATAGAAATCAACCAGAGTGTTCTTTTATGGAAGGTTATCTGCTAGAGGAAGTAACCACTTTTTGTTCCCATTATCTAGATGAAGACATTGAGACAAAACTCAACAGACCTCTTGTGATTCATGACGAACCATCAAAAAAGCCTGATTACAATAGCTAGACTCCCACGTATATCAACAAGATTCGTCGCTTTATCCTTCTCAATATCGAATGTCTTGGAAAAGTTAGAGAGTATGCCTATTTCGCATAATTATATATGTTTATATGACATAATATACTTCTCACATTAACTACTCATTTTGACATTTGAATACACAAGGATGAAATACGTGCAATGCATAGTAATTGGAATGAGACACGCGTTGAAACACATCATCAGGACAATTTTTGCAATTGGTTTAAACATTATGTAAGATTTCTATTATCCTATTTTTTGACTCATTCATTAAATTTAATCTACCATCTTTATGTAATTGTCGTATTGACCTTTTTGTCAGAGCCGATTACCGAGTGTAGAATCAATATTATATAAGGAACTTGGATATCTGGCTATACTTCCAGATGCTGAAGTTAAATACTATAAAGGATTCGGTGTTGGCGGTTACAAGTTTGAAATCAAGTCTTTAGAAGAATCTTGAACTACCCAAAATAGTGAAATTGCAACCCTATGCACTAATGACAAGATATACTATGGGTACCTTGATAACATACTTGGTATCAACTATCCAGGATGAGCATGATGCGTTTATGTCTTTCAATGTGTTTGTTATGATATGAAGACTTGAACAGGTAAGTGGAGAGATAAATATAGGACTTAGGTAGATGAGTATGGATTGACGAGGATAAACACCACACGTTTTTCCTTTAAGGATGATCCATTTATATTTCCAGAACAAGCATTTCAAGTATACTACTCGAAGTGCTTAAGGCATTCGGGGTGAAGTGTTGTATGTCGATGGAGGCCCAGTGATACTTACGACGTCCCACAGTTCATAGATTCGGAGGTTGTAGAGATCAATAATGACGAAGAATTTGAGCAGGGAGGAGTTGTATGTCAAGATAAATCTCCTGAATCTGAAAAAATTTCATGGGTTAGGAATGATTTGAATAGTGAAATACTTGTAGATATTCCTACAACTTCTAGGGAATTTGTAGAACCTAACACTTTTAAAAAGAAAAAAGGTAACCATTATACAAATTCATGTTAAAAATTTATATCTTCAAATTTTAAATATGTCTATTTTGCATATATCTTATATGAATTGTAAGATTCTTTATAGGCCTTGACGAATATGTCTAGAGTTCCATCACGGAGCAGATCACGTAGACTTATACAGCGCGGAGACCTGCATCATCAGGCGAGAGAGCGTAGGAGAGAACTCGAATCTGCTCTTGTTGCTACATCCGTATCTAACATTAGGGAGTTTACTATAGTCAGAGTTAACTATTTAATTTTCTTTTGATTCTGTTTTAACATGACATCTAATCTTTATCCCTTATATCTCGTTATTTTGTATTTTTAATATCAAAAATTGTTCTACTCCTGCTATTTAATAAAACCATTAAATAGCAACACTATACCTTGGTTTCAGTTAAATTTCACTTGCAGTCCATCTCTTACGCAAATATAAATGCAAATCGGCAAGCGCCTACATAAGAAAATGATTTATAGACGACCCCCTTCACACTCCATACCTTCTGGACAATTGTCAGGTCAGTATCTCTTCTACACTCAATCTTGGGTTTCTTTAATTTTCTTGGATCAACTAGGTTTTGATAGGTCATTATGCTTTGCAGGGAGAGGTAAAAGTGCTATGTTATGATATTTTTTCCATTTACATTGAATTTATTTCTCAGTTGGATTATTAAAGAAGTTTAGGGACCTCATTAGTCTCTTATCTCTGTATCTTGTGTTTAGCATTTTTACATCCAATCTATTTCTTGCTTGCACCTGTTTTAGAACCTTATATTGTTATCAAAAGGCTAGTTAAAATTAATTAACTTCCAGTAATCAGGTTTTGTGCTAGACTAGTCCTGGACAAACACCACGACATTCTGTATCTTGTGCTCACCAAGCTTTTGATGAAAGAAAACTATACACAGAAAATGAATAGCTTCTGAATCAAACTTATAGACTGATTACACTCCTGTGAGATCCATTAAAATTGACAGCAAAGGGCCTCTTAGTTTCTAGAAAAACAGGAGGATGATCAAATATCTCAACTCTGAGATGTAGCGGGTAAAACACACGTCATATTAGGGAGCGGTCAATGACATGATCATAAAACATATCAACCATTAATTACTATTGTAGGCTGTCTAAAATTATTGTAGACAACTGATCCCCATGAAACACCAATGATGGAAGTTATAATCTGATGGCTTCCGCATTAACAACTCGACATTGAAGATTACAATCAAATAACTTTCACATTAACAAATGAAGGCTATAATTAGAAGATTTTCACGTAGATCGAGAAAGGTTACAATTCGACGACCTTCATGATAACTGATGAAAGCTCTGATTCAACAGTCTCTGATTCAACAGTCTTTACAATCAATAGCGAGAGTTATAATTTGACGACTCTCACATTTTAAAGAGCTAAAACAAAGATTACAATATGACAATCTTTGTAACGCTCTGACAAAAGAGATTACAAGTCAACGATCTCTTTAGTCCAAGACGCGGAATTCATCTCTGCATTCCAAAAATGAAATGCAAGTGGCCACGTTCTAGAGTTAAAGTAATACAACCACTGCATAATCCAGCTGCAAACACAGCTCAAATCCAGCCGCTAACGCAGCTCAAATCCAACTGCGTTATACTAATGCAGCTTCAATCCAGCTGCTAACGCAACTTCCAAATACTATTAAAGCAGCTTCCAAACACTGCTAACGCAGCCTCTAAATGCTGTTAACGCAGCTTTCAAATGCTGCGTTCAAATACAGGATTCACTCCTAACAACGTAGGACCTGCGTTTGATTCATTTAGACATGATTCAAACAGTTCCAAATTTATTTTTCACCCATCATCTGGGGAGCAGTTTTAAGGAGGTTGTTACACCCGATTAATGGGGCAATTAAGCCCCCATTAAGGAGCAGATTAAGGGGATAGTTACACCCTTAACCCCCCTATAAATATCAACAAACTCAACTGAGTTCGAGATCTCCAATAGATCGGCTTTTCTGGATCTGTAAGTTGAGGAGATAAAAAGGTATTCTTGGAGAAGAAGATCAACATTCGTCATTCTTCAACTGATGGCATCTTCAATTTTAGCAACAAGGAATTTGTTCTGGGCTTGAAACCGATTTTGGTTAAATCAATTAACTCTTTTATAAAATTTTTAAACTCACTCTGAGTTCTTAAACTCATTAAGAGTTAATTTTCAAACTTGCCACACAAGTTCTCCTTAACATCAAATCAAAAGGGAGATACCGTGTTCCAACGGGGTGAAGCGTTCTGATCGTCAATGGAAAGCAAACTCGACATGAATATCGAGGGAGGTATTCCATCGACACCAAGAAGAACGTAGGTTAAACAAATGGAAAGGTCTTTGTTGATCTTTCTTTCTTTTGCAATTCGGGAGGCCGATTGAGAGGAATTATAATTTCTTTTTCTAAGTTTGTTAGAGAGAGACTACATTGAGAGAATTATAAATTATTCTTTTTCTAAGTCTGTTGGAGAGAATAAAGCAATTTTGACCTCAGATTCTTCTTTTCAATTTTTTCCACAAACAAAAGATGGTGAGTCTATTGGGGACCAGCTTCACAGACGAAAAGGTTATGACGTAATCTGATATCAACCTCGCTGGAACAACGGTTGAGACTCTCATCGTGGAGTTTGATCAATCCAAGTACGAAGAGGTACTTAGTTCCATATCCCTTAGCCCTAAGGCTATGTGCAAGGTACGTACGGTCTCCAAAGAGACCAAAACTATTGCTAAACCACTAAAGGAGGCCTTCCCCTTTAGACTACATGGCTCAGACACCCCCTCCACTAAAGGAGTGGGCTCGGCCTTTGCTAGACTCATCAAACGAGTTGAAGATCTCACAACTACGTCAAAGCGACGTGTATCATGTCAGAAGAGGCCTATTGCGATGACAAACTCCATCAACGCAAATGACCTCACTAGAAAAGCCTTAAAACAGGCCAAGAAAAATGTCACTTGACGGAGGAGAAGATCCTTGCGACGAACCTATCTCCGAGAGAACCAATCTCTCAATCAACACGAATTCCGTGTTTGTGAGCCTAAACTTGAACGTTGTATTTCTACTTTAGAACGCAAGCCTCACATTGATGAGCCCAACTATGAGCTACGCATGATCAACCTAAAACGTAGCCCTCAGAGGCACGTTCCAAAATTAAAATGTAATCTTCACGAACGCGTTCCAATATCAAAACGTAGCCGGCAAGGATGCATTTCAATTTTAAAACACGACCCTCAGGGAAGCGTTTCCTAAACTGAATGCAGCTCTCAGGAGCATGTTACAGATTCTAAACACAAGTCTCAGGACTGTATCTCATTAACAAAACACAAACCTCGATCTGGTGTTATTCGAACAGAACGCAATGTGGTCCGTGGTATCCAATGAGATCAACGTGGATTCAAGATCCATATTCAACAAGAACCAGTCCCGTTCACTAATGGATAGGGGGTTCTATATCCAACCTTGAAACTAGAACATCAAGGTTGGCTTGAGTTTTGTGAAAACAAAAACCTGAGTTTTCTCTCGAGGCGATTCGCTTCTGCGGTGAAGTGGACGGGTCGGCCCCCCACAGGCATTTGCAATTAGAGGAGATACTTCTTTTATAATGTGGCCATACAGAAGAATAGACTGTCCACTCGAATAAGCATGACATATTAATTTTAAGAGTGGTGTTAGGGGCACACCCCCTACCACACCACCAACCACACCCCCTCTCCTATCGCCATAGTAAACCGGGCCCCACATGGGATTTTAAAAATTTTAAAGTCCCATGTGAGGCCCAATTTACTGTAGCGATGGGAGAGGGGGGTGTGGTTGGTGGTGTGTTAGGGGGTGTGCCCCTAACATTATTTTAATTTTAAAGAAACATCATTATGACGTACAAGTATTAAATGATAGAAACATTGAAACTAAATGATGATCACTCAAGGGACTTGTTACAATGGAGGAATCCAAATACAATACTTTACAAGAAATGGGAGGCTATCCAATGAGTCTTGGTCACTGGGTACTGTTCGCGGGAAAATTCGTTGCTTTCTTCATTGATATCATTACCATCTCAATAACTGTTTATCGGTTACAAAGATCCGGTCTTTTTATAAGATCCGGTTACAATGAAAATCAAAAATAAGAAAAAGAAAGATTACAAATTTTATCTTTGTTTGCCAAACGAATCGCGAGCTCCTGTTATGCGATCACTCGCTTTGTGGGTTCTTTGCCTGCGCCGGGGTTAATCCGTGGACCACCGCGTGATCTCGATCCGATCGGATCTACACGATATGACGAGTACTATTCCACCAAGGGAATAATAGCCGGGAGGGATTGTTTCACCAAGGAAACAACCGCTCGATGCTCGGGATCTAAGAACCAAGCTTAGATCCGGAGTGTGATCGTGTAGATCTCAGATCCGATTCTCTCGAACTCCTGCCTTATTTGACGTTGACGATCGCCGAGCACCAGATCTGGAAGTCCAAGCCTTCAAGCCTTCAAAGTTGAGATCTTTTTTAGATCTGAGTCTTCAATCCAGCAGGGCTTCGCCTCCACTAAAATCCAACCTTTGAAAATGAACCCAAGTCCCTCTATTTATAGCCTCTCACTGTGCATACGAGCACGTGCAAAACAACACACGAGGGGGGGGGGGTTTGCCGGGCCACCTCAGGGTGGCTCGGCTCATGCCGAGCCACCCTGGGGTGGCTCGGCTTGGGCCGAGCCACCCCGGGTTGGTTCGGTTTGGGCCGAGTCCCCCGGGTGTGTTGGTTTCCGTCGTTCGGTTGTTTTCCGGTGTTTCCGGTTCTCCGTTGTTCGGACTTGATTCGGTTTGTGGTTGACTTGGTTTGGAATCGACTTGTTGACTTGATTCCAAATATGACAGTTAATCCGCTTCTGAGTTCGAGTCCGAAACCGATCTTGATTCGATCGTGGTTCATCCGAGTCTGTATTTGGTTGAATGACTCGTTGATGAATCAACACGTTGGCTTGATTCCACACGTGAGTGGATCCATTCCATTGTTTACGTGCGGTTCGTCGGCTTCGTAGCCTTATTATCCCACTTCGTCGCGTGTCGTTTGGCTTCGGCTTTGCGGACTAACGGTTGTGCTTGAATACGTCGTCCGATGGTCGGTTCTGTCGAATCGGCGTCGTCGAGCTGTGTCACGGGACTTATAGGCAGTTTTATACGCCTACAGATACCCCCTCCAAAGTATTTCAGCCTCGCTCTTTTATAGAAGAGTCTGGAATACTTTGGATGTGATTCTCCCAACCTTCAGTCGGTGTAACGGGACTTTGAAATGGCTTCTGTTCTGGATTCCTTCAATTCCTTCAGGCTATTCGGTGCTTCGTCGAACGTCTGTAAGGGTTCCGGTGCTGCATTTATTGTCTGACCATTGTTGGAATTTTAAACTTGAAACCGATTCTTGATTTCTTGATTTTTAGCTCGAGTTGGTTGATTCAACATAGAACTGATCATCTATTGACGGCGTCGTCTGGCGTTTGAGCTTCATTGCGACGCGTTGTCCGGCGTCCAGGCTTCATTGTAATGCGCTGTTCGACGTTTGACACAGTTTATACTCGTACGTCTGCTGGAGTATACACAGTTTAAGCTCTTAAGGTATTGGAGCGTGGCGGATAATCGAGTCACGAGACCAATCCATAGAATTGATGCGTCAATGACTCGTACTTATAGAATTTTTGGCAAATTCTCAGCCATCAACGGATTTGATAAGCCTTTACCGACTACCGTTTGAGCCGGGCTAGCATGCGGATTGTTTAAGTCCGTTCCGCATGTGACGTTAAGCTAAAAGAGTTAACCCTTTTAGTGCTACGATATTGAATACGTAGACTTCGTCTTTCTCCTGTGAAAAGACTAAACAGCAACGTGTATGAGACGTTGACTTAGGATTTTTGGCAAATCCTCAGCCTTCAACGGATTTGACATGCTCTTACCGATTACCGTTTGAATCGGGCTTACATGCGGATTGTTTAAATCCGTTCCGCACGTGACGTTGTGCTAAAGGAATGAACTCCTTTAGACTTTGTGCTATGATGTTGAATACATAGACTTTACCATTTGTTACGGGAATAGGTTACCCGGCGACGCGTGTTAGGCGTTGACTTTAGGATTTTTGGCTAACCCTCAGCCTTAAACGGATTTGATTAGCCTTTACCGACTACCGTTTGAGTCGGGCTAGCATGCGGATTGTTTTAGTCCGTTCCGCATGTGACGTTGTGCTAAAGGAATGAACTCCCTTAGACTTTGTGCTACAACTTCGAATATGTAGACTTCGCCATTGTTGTGGGAATAGGCTACCCAGCAACGTGTATTAGACGTTGGCTTATCCCTACTTAGGCTTCGGGATAAAATTCCCCAGGTTTAGACCCTGATGTCTTTTTCAATCGGCGAAAGACTAAACCGGCGACGCGTGTTAGGCGTCGGCATATCCTTTCTTAGGATTCAGGATGAAATTCCCTATGCGTGTGAGACATGGATTTTGGTGTTATTAATAACAACCTGCCACAATGTTGAATATGTGGACGAGTGTTCTTTTTAACGGTTAAGAACTAACCGGCCGCGCGTGTTAGGCGCAAACTTATCCTTACTTAGGTTTCAGGATAAAATACCCCAGAATCAAACTCTGGTGTCTTTTTCTGCGGAAAAAGACTAAACCGGCAGCGCGTGTTAGGCGCAGACTTATCCCTGCTTAGGATTTGGGATAAACTTCCAAGGATGAATCCAAGATTGATAAACTCTTGGAAAAAGTTGGTGTGGGGAAGGAAGAATTTTATATTCTATTCCCAATTTGAAAAGGAGACTCGAGGTGGGATCTCCACCCCCAGAATCCGGAAAGGTGAAACTAAGAGTGGGATCTCCACTCCGAGAATCGAAAAGATTCGGATAACCCTAACTGTCGGAAGGTTTGATTACCGAACTAAAGATGAATTTCTCATTTATCGAGAATGAATTGTGGTTTTGGTCCTAACTGTAGGAAGGTTTGACCAAGAGGGAGCTTGAGATGACCCTAACTATAGGAAGGTTTGATCACTCGACTTGAAAGCGGACCTCTCGTTCATTGGAGGAATCGAGAGGGGATTTTGGTTGTGGTCCTAACTGTAGGAAGGTTTGACCAAGCGGGAGGTTTGAGACGATCCTAACTGCAGGAAGGTTTGATCGTTCGATTTGTGGGCCTCTCGTTCATTGAAGGAATCGAGAGGGGAATTTGGTTTTGGTCCTAACTGTAGGAAGGTTTGACCAAGCGAAAAAGAAGAGAGTAAGAGTACAAATCACTATAAGATGTTGGTTCGTACAAATTACTCAAATGGGGTTTCTGATGTTAAGTGATAAAGACTTAACAAAAACGGGGTTCTGACAATTCGTCAGTGATTTCAAGAGTGTTTAGTGTTTATCACTTTATTCATAATTATCGGGTTATCCCTAAGAATATTATATTTAATATTCTTCCGGGAACTTCCCGTTACATGAATTATCGACCCCCAGCTTTCTTTACAAAACTGGGTGCACGATCGGGTTATCCTTAAGAGTACTACGCGCGGCACTCTCCAGGAACTTTCCGTGGAAGAAAGGAAATAGTTTAGACTCATATACCTATTGGAGTATTAAGGAGCAGTTTATACTCGTATACTTTTTGGAGTGTCAGGAAGCAGTTTATACTCATATACCGGTCGGAGTTTTGGGATACAGTTTATACTCGTGCACCCACTGGAGTCTCGCCATTCTTGACTGGCTTACTCCAGCGTTATGACGCCGGCTTCAACCAAGGTCTGGATATTATTCTTTAGAGTAAAGCAGGCCTTGGTGGGATGAAGGATCCTCCTGTGGTATGCGCAGTACTTCGGATCCGCAGTGTTGTCAGCTTCCTCCTGATTCGTGATCGGTGGGAGCTTGATCTTGTTGTTGTCAAGGAGGGATTTGAAGATGGCTGGAACATCTTCGTCCTTGAAGGAGTACTCTTTTTGAGGCCTCTGATCCGAAGTTTTCTGTTATCTCCGGGACTGCTGTTGCGACGTTTGATTAGCATCGACAGCTGCTGCAGGTGTTTTGCCCTTACCACGGGAGGCGAAGTTCGAGTTCGGAGGATTTGTCATCGATTGACTCCTCTCGGCCTTCTTCCTTCGGAGGAAGCGTTCGGCTTGTTCCCCTCGGACCTTCAAGTCTTTCCAAGTATTAGACGGTACTGTCCCTATTGCTTCCAACACGTCCAATGCGAGGTTGTTGTGGCAAGTTTGGAGGATGAACTCCTCAGTGATTGGATCCCGGCAATTCAACGCTTTGTTCCGGAACCTCTTGACGAAGGTTTCGACCGATTCCCCGTCCTTTTGTTTCTCGTCGAGCAACGTTCCGATGGATATCTCGGTGTCATCGTCGAAGAAGTTAGCGAGGAATTTTGTCTCCATGTCGTCCCAGCTATGCACGCTTCCTGTCTTGAGGCGGCGATACCAATCGAAGGCGGCTCCGCGAAGAGTGCCAACGAATGACCGCACCATCAGAGGCTCATTGCCGGAGATAACACCCAGGTGCGACTTGAAATAAATCAAATGCTGAGTGGGGGAACCTTTCCCATCGAACGGCGTGAAGTTGATTAGACTAAACTTCACCGGATAGGGGATTGAATCCCACTCCCTTGGGTATGGACAAGGAATGCCCGTTTTCTTCACCTCTTGAGCGGACATCAAGGTATTGATTTTGCTCTCGAGGCTTTTGATCTTCAAGTTTTCACTTATATCTTCGTTGGCATCCTCATTACCACCCCTTGCGTTGATGGGAGGGTCATCGGCATTGCGAGTTTCATCCGTATTCGTATGCTCAACTTCTTGAACAACCTGATTACGGTGGCTTGGTTCGCCTTGCTGGTTCCTCAGTGCCTGGATTTGCTGCTCATGCATCTCCCTCATGGTCTGCATGGCCATCTGCATCTCGAGCCTGAAGGTCTCCTGTTGTTTGGCCATGGCTTCTTCAAGCATCTTGGCCACTTGTTCCGCGCTTATCATGAATGACTCGCGGGGTTCTCCTTCGCTGGATACAGTGTTGTCAGATGTAACCACAGAGCAAGCATCCGACTCTTCATCTTCTGAAAGTAATCTTGTCCGAACCCTGTCATACGTCCTTCGTGAGATGGCTCCGGACTGCAAACGGGTTAGACGCTGGGATGCATTCAGAATCGACTCGAGATCATCCCGTGCCAATGTCCCCTTGTTGGTCATATTAGCGGTGACTCTTGAATGTTCACCGTCTTCAACCACCGCTCTCCTTTGTCGGAAACGCATAGGCCTTGGCTTTAACATTTTAGTGCTGAGCCTTTCGAACACCGAAACCCTTCGGGGACCGTCTTAGTGCAATTACACTGAGACAATACCGCCCGAATGAGTTTGGAACAGGGGCATTGAGTCTCGAGCCTACGAGGACTTCTCTTTCTAGCTCTGCTCGTACCCCCAACACGATAGTACAGCTCGTCCGTATGAAGGTCGGAGCAACCTATCGCGTGTTGGCACGATTTCCCAGGTATAACGTTATCGTCATCGGGCGACAATGTTTCCTTCTGGGGGCGATTTGCCTTCTTTGGGCTTTCGAGAGTCACTCGCCTCGAAACGTGCCTTTGTGGGCGTGAATTCTCAACGGGCTCCCGAACTTCGATGCGCAAGGTAGTGCGCTTGGGTGCCGTGAACTCCTTGTCATGTTGAGGGTTGTGTCGACCTCCAGCATGTTGATTAGTTCGGAGCTGTCTCAGTGGGCCCAAACGTTCTTGGATTGGAGCTTTGCTTCGCTCCTCGGGAAGTGGACCGAGGCGCTCCAAGACTGACTTCCTTTTCTGGGATGGTCTTGCGGGATCTCCCGGAGCAGTTGTGGAAGTCATCGGCGATTTGGATTGATTCGCCGAGAGTTGAATTTTCGAAGGCTGCAGTTGTTGTTCCTTAGTCTGAATTGCCGCTTCAGACTTAGGCCTCCATACTTTGCGAGTTGGTGGCGATTTCTTGGCCACTCCATTCTGCAGCCTTCTACTGGCTTCTTCAATTTGAGCCCGTGCCAGCGCTGATAGTGCGCGGCGCTTGCGAATGCGCTCTTCCAGCATTGATCGGTTCCGTTTGACGCGGATCCATTCGTCCGTCGGCGGCTTGGAGGAATTACCATTCATCGGTCGTTGAGGCCGTTTACCTCTTCTGTTCTTCAGATCCGCCCTGTAGCGAACTCCGTCAATAGATTCCATGGCCCTTGCGAATTGTTTCGCAAGGCGTTGTTGTTGCCTTTGGCAGGCTCTCTTCGAGAGAGTCACTACGCCCCCTGCGGCAGAAGGGTTGGCCAGAGTAGATCCGACCTGGTTGGAGGTTGGGGAGATCTCACCCAATGCAGCTTCGGCATCAAACGGGGCGAGATCTTCGTTGGTAGCTTCAACATCTTCGTACCAACGAAGTTTTCTCTTGGAGGAGAACTTAGGAGACTTGGACTTGTGGGAGGAGGTAGATCCGGACGAGGACGACAGGTACGCCTCGAACTTCTGTTGGTCGAATTCGTATTCGACCTCCTCCACGACCGGGATCGGGATCCGTGGCTACGACGCAACGATCTCGTCGGCGAGATCGGTGGCTCCCACTGTGGTCGCCAGATTGTTCGCGGGAAAATTCGTTGCTTTCTTCATTGATATCATTGCCATCTCAATAACTGTTTATCGGTTACAAAGATCCGGTCTTTTTATAAGATCCGGTTACAATGAAAATCAAAAATAAGAAAAAGAAAGATTACAAATTTTATCCTTGTTTGCCAAACGAATCGCGAGCTCCTGTTATGCGATCACTCGCTTTGTGGGTTCTTTGCCTGCGCCGGGGTTAATCCGTAGACCACCGCATGATCTCGATCCGGTCGGATCTACACGATATGCCGGGTACTATTCCACCAAGGGAATAATAGCCGGGAGGGATTGTTTCACCAAGGAAACAACCGCTCGATGCTCGGGATCTAAGAACCAAGCTTAGATACGGAGTGTGATCGTGTAGATCTCAGATCCGATTCTCTCGAACTCCTGCCTTATTTGACGTTGACGATCGCCGAGCACCGGATCTGGAAGTCCAAGCCTTCAAGCCTTCAAAGTTGAGATCTTTTTTAGATCTGAGTCTTCAATCCAGCAGGGCTTCGCCTCCTCCAAAATCCAACCTTTGAAATTGAACCCAAGTCCCTCTATTTATAGCCTCTCACTGTGCATACGAGCACGTGCAAAACAACACACGAGGGGGGGGGGTTTGCCGGGCCACCTCAGGGTGGCTCGGCTCATGCCGAGCTACCCTGGGGTGGCTCGGCTTGGGCCGAGTCCCCCGGGTGTGTTGGTTTCCGTCGTTCGGTTGTTTTTCGGTGTTTCCGGTTCTCCGTTGTTCGGACTTGATTCGGTTTGTGGTTGACTTGGTTTGGAATCGACTTGTTGACTTGATTCCAAATATGGCAGTTAATCCGCTTCTGAGTTCGAGTCCGAAACCGATCTTGATTCGATCGTGGTTCATCCGAGTCTGTATTTGGTTGAATGACTCGTTGATGAATCAACCCGTTGGCTTGATTCCGCACGTGAGTGGATCCATTCCATTGTTTACGTGCGGTTCGTCGGCTTCGTAGCCTTGTTATCCCGCTTCGTCGCGTGTCGTTTGGCTTCGGCGTTGCGGACTAATGGTTGTGCTTGAATACGTCGTCCGATGGTCGGTTCTGTCGAATCGGGGTCGTCGAGTTGTGTCACGAGACTTATAGGCAGTTTTATACGCCTACAGGTACGAGTTGGTGAAAGTGCTGGTTTTGGAAGTGTGAAGACCAAAATCTGAAGAAGAAATCATTGAAGAAGCAGAAAAGCCCATATTGGTCAACCGACGGACGTGTGCCGGTCGACCGAACCGACTGCAGGAAAACATCCCAAGAAACTCACTCGGTCGGTCGATCGAAGCTTGATAATGGTCGACTTAGAGTGGTCAACCGGTCGACCGAAGATAGGTCACCGGTCGACCGAAAACGTGCACAAAAACCCTGTAAGAAATTGTGTTCTAGCCGTTCGATCGACACCCATGGTCTGATCGACTGGAATCAGTTTTTCTAGTTTCTTAATTCGTTTGGGAATCTATTTTGGGTTGAGTTTATATATATATCCTAATACATTTCTAGGGTTAAGCTAGGGTTAAGAGAACATAAAAAAGAGGGTTTTGAGAGGATTCTTTCAGAGAGATCTCAGAGAGATCTCAGAGAGATAAAAACCTATTTGTGGGCATTATAGTCTTCTTCAATTAATCAAAGAATCGTGTGGTGTGGCTCCCGATGATGTAGGCACATTTTTGAATCTCGTTTAATCCAGTGTGTTCTTTCTTGTTTATCTTTCCTGCAAGTTTTCTTTTATTTGCGGTGATTTTCCTACTTGTTAAACTCTTAGCACAAGATCTGGAAGGGCACGAGTTTGATTGATTATTTCGAATCCCTAACAACTGGTATCAGAGCTTCGTTCAGAAGATTTGTGTGAGAGCCATGGCAGAGGAAAGAAAATTAAAGATCGAGAAGTTTGACGGATCATACTTTACCTACTGGAAGTCATAGATGGAGGACTATCTGTACTAGAAGGATCTTTACCATCTGTTGATGGGCAAGGCTAAGGGAAAGAAGAAGGAGGAATTAGACAAGGAATGAGATATATTAAATCGAAAGGCTCTAGGGAAGATCCGATTGTCGCTCGCCAAATCTGTCACCCATAATATATTTAAGGAGAAGACAATAGCGGGGCTTATGGAAGCGTTCGCAAAGATGTATGAGCAACAGTCATCCGCAAACAATGTGCATCTCGTCAAAACGCTCTTCAACCTCAAGATGGCAGAAGGATGTTCCTTCATGATGCACCTCAACAAGTTCAGCATGATTGTTGATCAAATTATCTTCATGGATATCACGTTTGATGACGAAGTGCAGGCCCTATTGATTCTATCACAGTTACCGGATAATTTGGCAGGTTACGTGATCGTAATTAGCAACTCGGTACTGAATGAGAAGTTGAAGCTGAACGAGATTGTTAGTATGATTCTATCTGAGGAGGTTAGAAGGAAATCATCCGAATCAGGAGGTTCAGGTTTAGCCCTAGATCTTGAGCAGAGTGGCTGAAGCCAGAAGAAGGAAAACCAGAACAAAAATCGGTCGAAGTTGAAGAAGAAGAGGTCAAACTCGAAGGTTAGGCCTATCAAAGGGAAGTGTGGGAACTAAAACCAGGAGGGCTATATGTCTTTAGTCTACAAAGCGCCAAAGAAGGATGCGAATGAGCAGGAGACTCACATCATGCAAGATGTCTTGATCCTTGCTATGGATAGTGATTCAATTCTTGGGTTATTGACTTAAGAGCCTCATTCCATGCTACTGCTAATAAGAAGCTTTTACAGAAATATGTAGCAGAGAACTTTGGGAAAGTGTACTTGAGGGACAATAAGCCTTGCAGTATTATTGAAAGAGGCGATGTGCAGATTCAGATGAAGGGCTATAAGTGGAATCTGAAGAATATCCGACATGTACCGAAGCTGAAGAGAAATATTGTTTCGATGGGCTAACTTAGAGCAGAAGGCTATGTTTCAACATTTACAAGGGATTCGTGAAAAATCTCTAATGGTACTATGGTGGTTGCCCGTGGCAACAAAATAGGAACTCTCTACCTCACTTTACATGAGAGTGACACCCTCGCAATTGCAGCTAGCAAGGAGAGTGCAAATTTGTGGCATAATATGTTAGGACACATGAGCGAGAAGGGCATGAAGATTCTACACTCACATGGAAAGCTAATCGGCATCAATTCAGTAGAAGTTGTTGTTTGTGAGGATTGCATCTACGGGAAGCAGAAGAGGGTCATCTTTCAAAAAAGTGGAAGACCGCCTAAAGCTTAGAAGTTAGAGCTTGTTCATACAGATGTATGAGACCCAAGTAGCATGTCTTCTCTTGGCAGTTAGGCGTACTATGTCACCTTTATCGACGATCACTCAAGGAAGGTGTATGTATACTTCATGAAGCACAAGTCAGAGGTGTTCGGGATCTTCAAGAAGTGGAAAGCCGTGGTAGAGAACGAGACAGATCTGAAGGTGAAGTGTTTGATATCAGACAATGTTGGAGAATATAAGCTGAAGGAGTTCAAGAGGTTCTGTGCTCTAAATGGGATTCGTTTGGAGAGGACTACTCTAGGAACACCGCAACAGAATGGTGTTACAGAGAGAATGAACAGGATATTAACGGAGCATGTGAGGAGCATGCGTCTACATGCAGATCTACCGAAGATATTTTGGGCGGACGCGGTGCATACAACAGCTTACTTGATTAATTATGGACTATCAGTTCTATTGGATTTTGGGATTCCAGAAGAAGTTTGGAGTGACAAGAAGGTTAATCTCTCACACTTGCGAGTATTTGGCTGTGTGGCATATATTCATATCAGTGATTATGTCATGGACAAGCTAGAAGCTAAGTCACAGAAGTGTACATTCATTGGATACGTTATTGATGAGTTCGGGTATCGTCTGTGGGATGAGAAGAACAGGAAGATCATCAGGAGCAGAGACGTCATATTCAATGAGGAGGTGATTTGCAAGGATAGGGATAATGCTAAGGATGGCCAAAGCAGTTGGAGCAGTACTACGGATGCAGGTGGATCCGAGTACATAGATTTGGAGAAACTTCCAGATAGGGGCGACAACGTCAGTTCTGACCGAAGAACAAATGAGACTCTAGGTGTAGAGACGACTACCCAAGGCGAGGAGCTTAGGAGGTTATCCAGGGTACCAAAACCGAATCCCAAATATCTTTTGTCACTAGACTATTTACTTTTGACAGATAGCAAAGAACCAGAGTGCTATGAGGAGGCTATGCAAGTGAGTGAATCTCAGTAGTGGGAGCATGCGTTGTGAGAAGAGATGGATTCTCTACACACTAATGTGACATGCGAGTTATCCAGCTACCTACACAGAAGAAAGCCTTACATGACAAATGGGTCTATCTGGTCAAGCAGGAGAATGATGGAAGCAAGAAGTACAAGGCCAAATTAGTCGTGAAAGGGTTCCAACAGCGAGAATGAGTGGATTATACAAAGATATTTTTCTCTATTGTGAAGTTTACAACCATTAGAGTGGTGTTGAACTTAGTAGCTGCAGAAAATCTCTACCTTGAGCAGTTAGATATGAAGACCGCCTTTCTTTATGGTGACTTGGATGAAGAAATCTACATGAAGCAACCTATTGACTTCAATGAGAAAGCAAAGAAAGATATGATGTGTAAGCTCAAGAAGAGCTTGTATGGATTAAAATAGGCTCCGAGAGAGGTACAAGAAGTTTGACAACTTCATGCAGAGCAATAGCTATGAAAGATGCAATTCAGGCCATTGTTGTTACTTCAAGAGGTTCGAGTCCAGCCGTATCATGTTATTATTATATGCGGATGACATGTTAGTTGCAAGATCGTGTTTAGAGGAGATAAATAATTTAAATAAGCAGTTGGCGAAGGAGTTTGCTATGAAACATTTGGGTGCAGCGAAGCAAATTCTTAGGATGCGAATCAGTAGAGATGAAGCTGAAAGGACATTGAAGTTGAGTCAGGCTAAATACATCGAGAATGTACTACAGAGATTCATTATGCAGACTGCTAAGGTTGTTAGCACACCTCTTAGAAGTCAATTCAAGTTATCTGCATAGTAATCGCCCAAGACAAATGTAGAGAAGGAGCCCATGAGCAGAGTGTCTGTAGAACCCCGTAAATTTTTATATGAATATATGTGAATAATTAGTAAATAAATAATTCTTTTATGATAAATAGCTTGAGGTCATTTATGTACATGATAACAAGTTATTTGAGATGATAGGAGAGTATGAGTGTAGAGCTTTGTGCGTTGGATTTTGCAAATTAGCAAAACATGCACAAAACTAAAATTTTCCAGATCAGTCGACACATCAGTCGACTGACGGTATCGGTCGACACATCAGTCGACTGATACGCTGATTTCCAGTTTTCAGGTTTCGGGTCTGTTCTGTTTTGATTCGGGTTTGGGTCGGGTTTAACTGTTCGTATATATCCCCTCTCACCCGAAATTACCCCTCTCATCTTCAGATCTAAGAAAACCCTAGCCCCTCTCCCCTATCTCAAAAACCCTAGTTTTGTTCTTGGTGATTTGGGGAAGAACTTGGAGGATTTTCGTCGAGATCTGAACGTCGCAACGAAGGGGAACCATTCTCTCTCAGATCCAGGAGTTTCTCATCACCCCAGAGGCGAGTAACATCTCGCCCAACCTTGCCCTATGTTTCTAAACGTTTTCAAAGAGTTTTTATGAGTTTTGATGAGCCAAAAATGTAATTTTTGTACAAAGAATTGATTTTTATAGCATATAGTGAGAAGAGATGTGATTTCAGAATGTTCAAAACCACCAACGTTTATTTGAATCGAAGATCTAGATCTAAAATGTTTTTACAAGAGATTTAACATGAGCTTTGTTTTAAAATGTTTTAAAACATAAATACACATGTTTAGGGTTTTGTTTATGTATTTACACATGAAATCTTCGTTTCAGTTTAGTTCATACATGTTAATATCAGTATTTTCATGCTTGGGATTGATGGGGATGAGTTTGGATCAAAGTTTGGGTAAATAACAACCTGTGCAGAGTTTCTGCAGTCTATCGGTCGACTGATCAGTCGACCGACGGGCAAATTTCCAGTCATCAGCCGACTGATCAGTCGACTGATAGGCTGATTGTGTTTTCTCAGCTTCTCGGTCGACTAGTCAGTCGACTGGTGAGCTGAGGCTGTGCTGTCTGAGCCCTATCGGTCGACATATGAGTCGATTGACGTCATCAGTCGACTGATGAGCTATTTTACAGATTGTTGATCTGTTTGAGTTGTTTTTCGGGGTCGCCTCGATAACCTGATTCCTAGTCTACCTTGTTAGTGATTTATCTGTACATGTGGGATGACTTATGACACAAGTTTAGACTTGTACACCGAGATGCGGATGAGTTTAGATTTTGTATATCTGTTCGCATATATTTTTCACAGTTACACAGTCCTCGTGTTGGACTATAATCCATAGAAGTTCTCGTGTTGGACTATAATCCATTTCAGTCCTCGTGTTGGACATTTGCCACTTATTCCATGTGTTCGGAAACCACAGTATTTAGTTCCTATATCGGACATATTTCTTAACCCTGTATATGACTTGCTCATAGGAGTTTATGACATGACACTTATGTAGATTACGCCATGATTACATGATGCTCGTGTAGACTATGATATGACACGGTATTCATGCTCTGAGATTTTGTTGTATTTTTTTTATTATTATTTCTGTACTAGGACCTCGGGTTTGGTGTTTAGGGATTTACAATTTGAGATACAAGGTATGTACATGAGGGTTTCCTTGTTTGGATTATTTCGCTCGACGTACCTATGCTCGTGTTGTAAATTCCTAAATACTAAAATCCTCTTTAGTAAGATCAATGATTTTAGATCTATTATGTATTATCTGTATTTTCATATACAACGAGCCCTGTTCCCTTAGGGTTGGTTGTGATGTTGCTCGCTAGCGCTTTGACGCTCGTTGTCCCTCCCCATTTCAGGTAACGAGCCAGGAGCCCGGAGAGTCACAGGTTGATGGCGACACACTTTAGTGTTCAGCTGTCCATTTTAGCTATGATTTAGTTTTGGAGCTCCACTGTAGTTTTGTTAGACATTTGAGGATTTTATTCTAGAATTTGTAAAGGCTGAGTGCCTTATTTCTTCTTATCAGATATTTGTATTTAAGACTTGTTGACTACTCCAGTTTATTTATTCAGACATTGACTATGTATTTCCATTTGTTGGATGATGAGATATTTATTTGATCACTATCATTTCATCAGCCCTTCGTGTATTATCTTTTACTTGCTTTTGTACCTACACCTGTTATTGATTCTACTAGATAGATGTTAATTGTGATGGTGAAACATGTTATTGCACGGTGTGGTGCATGGCAGGTTTCACATTCTTGGTTTCACCTTGGACTGCAGCCTCGTGTGAACCCAGGGGGCGTCACAGTGTCATATTCATCAGCCATTAGTAGTCTTATGTACGCGATGGTTTGCACGAGGCTGGATATTGCCCATGCAGTAGGAGTTGTGAGCAGGTTTGAAAGCAACCCAAGAAAGCAGCATTAGGAGGTCGTGAAGTGGATATTGCGCTACTTGAGAAGGACTACGGACATGACACTATGTTTCTAGAGGAATAAATTAGTATTGTAGGAATACGTGGATGCAGATTTGACAGGTGATCATAATACGAGGAGAAGCACAACGGGGTATGTTTATACCTTAGCATCGACAACAGTGAGCTGGGTCTCACATTTGAAGAAGATTGTAACATTGTCCACAACTGAGGCAAAGTATATCGTAGTGACTGAAGCCAGCAAGGAGATGATTTGGTTGACCGGGTGCCTGGAAAAGTTGGATTTGAAGCGAGGGAACAAAGTTCATTATTGTGATAACCAGAGCGCTATACACCTTACCAAGAATCCGATATATCATGCCAGAACAAAGCACATCGATGTACGTTACTACTTCATACACTCTTTGATTGAGGACGAGAAGTTTCAGCTAGAGAAGATTTTGGTGAGCCAAAATCCTACGGATATGTTGACGAAATCAGTGACCATCGAGAAATTAGAGTTGTGCATAACTTCAGTTGACCTTCACACGTAGGAGATAAAGGCGGAGCCACACTAGGAGGATTGGCAGGATCACCAAGATGATAATGATTGAAGAATGGATTTATCCGGGTAGGAGAAGATGCTTGCAAAGATGGTGGGAGTTCGGGAGAGCTCGTTTATGATGGTTTCGTCTCCAAGTGGGAGATTATTGGTTTTGGAAATATGAAGACCGAAACCTAAAAAAGAAATCATCAAAGAAGCAGAAAAGCCCCTATCGGTCGACCGAATTGATTGTAGGAAAATAGTCCAAGAAATTCACTCTAGCTGGTCGACCGAAGCTTGATGACAGTCGACTGAGAGTGGTCATCCGGTCAACCGAAGATAAGCCACCGGTCGACCGAAAATGTGCACAAAGATCCTGTAAGAAACTGTGTTCTGGCCGTCCGACCAACACCCATGGTCGAATCGACCGGAATCAGTTTTTCCAGTTTCCTAATTCGTTTGGGAATCTGTTTTGGGCTGGGTATATATATATCCTAATACGTTTTTAGGGTTAAGCTAGGGTTAACAGAACATAAAAAAAGAGGGTTTTGAGAGGATTCTTTCAGAGAGATCTCAAAGAGATAAAAACCTATTTGTGGGCATTGCGATCTTCTTCACTTAATCAAAGAATTTTTGTGGTGTGGCTCCCGAGGACGTAGGAACGCTGCCAAACCTCGTTAAATTTGGTGTGTTCTTTCTTGTTTATCTTTCCTACAATTTTTCTTTTATTTGCGGTGATTTTCCTACTTGTTAAACTCTTAGCACAAGATCCAGAAAGGCACGGGTTCGATTGATTGTTTTGAATCCCCAACAGAAAGAAAGTGAGAGCAATTTTGAGTCAGTGCATTAATCTTCAAATTCCTTAAGCTACACTAACCTAAGAATTTGGTGCACCACTAATTGAGTGAATATGGATCATTTGAAAGATTTGAGTAAACATTTTATCAGAATACACTATAGGAAGGAGGTGATTTATACCATTCATTGGTTCATAGTTAGACAATTAGTTTGGAAGTTACAACTCTTTAATTTATGGTGCAAATCAACCCACTCCTATAGGGATAGTTCTGATAAGATCTATACTAGATTGTTTTGATGTGATCCATTACTAATTTCTTTCTACTCCTTTGTTGACTTTATAACACATCACTTTTGCCAAACATGAAAATCATGGAAAATATACAGTTTTCACTATTTGATTTCCTGGATGATTTTACATTTAGCTTTTTGAACGTTTAATATTAAGAATATATGTATAGGCCTCAAGATTACAAGACCCATTTCAAGAAGAGCCCTGCTATTTGGCTCGCGGTCCAACCGCGAGGCCCCCAACCACAACAGTGGGACCGTGAGCCAAACCGCGAGCCCCCAACCACAACAGTGGGACCGCGAGCCAAATAGCTTTTTTCCTTTCAAGAATTTCATTTTCCTAGCTGGTGAAATTGCTAGGTGTCCCAACTATGCGCTGCAGAACATATCATGTGTTAAATGAATCATATATGTTTGGTTTTTTCCCCCTTCTTTTTCGGTAGATGGTCGAACCCTTGGTGTGTTCCTTCTTGATTTCTTTCATAATTCAGTATAACCACATGATTCAAAGGATGCAACGGCTGGGGCAATCGAATGATACATAATAAATAGGGTTATATAGTACTGCATGCTTTTAACAAATTAATCCCGCTAAACCTTGGTAAACACCTGTATTTAGTGTATATATATAAGAAGGTTAATGAATGTTTACTACTGTCCTGTGATCGATATTATACTACGTACTATCAGCGTTGCACACAAAGTCGCCGTAAACGAACAATTTATTCAAAAATTGTTCTTCGTGGGTTCTTTAATTTTTGGCTGTCATATGCAATTTGTTATGTTGCGTCGTTGTCCGATCTATAAATAATGAATAATTGACATAATATATTATTATTTCTGACCTATCATGAATACTTAACGTGATCTATTATTATGTCTGATCGTTCTGGCTCATTGCTTTCTCTAGATTGCCTTTAATAATTCTAAAGTCTCAACTGGACCGCGAGATTTGCTTGGTAGAGGTTATGATACCTCTGAACGATTTGGTTGGTAGAATTGAAACCCACGTGTAAAGAAACAAACAAATACTCGTTGGAAATAATCTACTTCTTATTAACTAAAAGAGAACACTCAAAAAGCTTCTATGAATAATAAATCTGATGTGGACCAATCAGATTATTCATAGCAAAATTAATTTTAAATTTATCACAGATTCTACCCATTATTTCCAACCACGTTCTCCTTCAAACTCTCCACCTTATTTCCAACCCACGTTCTCCAAACTTCCCCTCTATATGATTTTAAAACATCTCCCTTTCTCCGTTCTAACTAAACCCGCTTCCCCTCAAAAAAAATTCCCCAAACTCAAAAACCACGCCCTAAAAAATCCCTAACCCTAATCTCTCAAATCTCTCATCTCAAACTCCCAAGAATCAGGCTCCTCTTCATCATCATCATCGTCTCCGCCTACGCAATCTCAAGTGACTCTAAGCAAAAAACACAAAATCGAAATGCTCCTTCCCATTCTTAAGAAAATCCACAGCGAATCGAAACGCTCATCCTCGACGCATCCCTAGACCCTAATAGCCTAAGGATTTGCATCAAGATATCGATCGGGAGCTGATCGAACGCTCCCAGCGACGAAATCGATCTCGACCTCTCCAGCGAGAGATCCGACGAGTTCCGGCGAGATGAGGTCGATCCCGATCGGCTGAGGACAGATCCCCATACGTTTTTCAACATGAGCGCCATCGGAGTCCTCGGGATTTGATCGGAGTCATCATCTCATCTCAAATCCCTAGCAACTTCCCCCCTCGGACCCTCCTTCTGGCACCTCCGCCTCCGCCTCCGCAGCCGACGAGCCCTCATCCTCACCCTCTACCTCTTCCGCCTGCGGTGGCGTCCACGTGCACAGCGGCGCCGGCGGCCACTCCGCCTCCTGTCGGTGGACGGTGGTTGGTGGCCAGTTTGGGTATTTTCCTCTGCAGTCTGGTGCACTCTTTCTCCTAAGCCAAAAACCTACAGGTATTCTCATTCTCACTTAAATAAATTCTGGAACTATAAGGTTGATTTTTGCCCCTTTTTTGTGTTAATTATGAGAGTAGCAAGAGTCTTGATTTTTTAGGGGAGTTTAGCTTCCTTCTTATGATTTCTGCTTAAAGTTTTGAGCTTCAAGACATGCTCAGGTTGATTAAGAAAAGCCTAAAATGGGTTTTGTTAAATCTATGGTCTAAATATATTAAAGAATCATTGAACAGTTGAAGAAAATGTTATTTGATGAATTTCAATGTTTTACCAGGTTTATTATTTGAGACTTTGCAATCTATTATCACAACCAACTAATCTTAGACCAATTTCATTTACCTACTGGTTAATGAGAATCTAAGTAATGTTATTTGATTATGCAGACAAAAAGGATTACAAATTTAGAAGTCCGTATTTAGAAGTCCCAAATAATGTTCACGTCATTTTAGGGATTCAGAAGGCGCAAATAGAATGCAGAGGCTACGAAAAAAATGCCTCTGCTTCGGCTGATATGAGTAACCTTGCTCAGTTCCTCCTGCTTCAGGTAATTATGTTTGATAATTTCAGTAAGACTAAAAGATCAAGCTCTCAATTATTATGCATGTCGACAATGGGGTTTGCATTTACATATTTAGAGTTTTCCTTAAATATAAAAATTCTTAATATTTAAATATATCTTAATGCTATGTATATTTAAACATTTGATTTAGGTAAATATATCTTAATATATGCCTGAATATGTAAAATATGCCATTGATTGCATATTCTAATTAACATAAATCAACAAAAGCAAGTGTCATTATCACAGTGCGAATATTATTACAACGTATTTACTGGCATTTCTAAGCCTAACAAAAAGGGTAGAAGGACTATTAATTTGGATATTAAATTTCAGTTTGGCTCATGTTGTCTCGCATCTTGAAAGTACTCTGATAAAATTCCTATCCTAATTATTTAAAAACTTTAGGCATAATTTTACGATTTTTACCATAGTAATTATCTTTACTCAAAATTCAATTATTTTTTCAAGAAACATTGAAAATCCATGTGACTGCTGGTATTGGTTTGAGAAAAAAGAAAAATCAACTTCTTTATGATTATTATTGTTGAGATTGAGATTACTAGCGTGTACATGTATATATACAACTTAATATATGTATAATTGCAAGTGGGTTGGAGTTGTAGGATATGGGTATAAGTTGTTGGGAGTTGTAAGATATGAATGAGTTATATCTAACAATCCATTTATTCAAATTATTTATTATCTTACCCCTTTGAGTGAAAAATGAGAACGAGCATACATTACAGAATCATGAAATTGTTAGAGTTGACGGAACACATTAATGAATAATTATGATTAAATGAATGTGATCATTGAGGGAATCCAGATAGAATCATCTAAATACTATTTAGGACGAATGATAAACTCACCTACTCACATCCCCATCATACAATAATTGCCCCTAATTTAAATGGTTTTATTTTGTTTTAGCCCATTACATCATTCATATTTCGAATTAATTCCCCAACTCTGCAACATTATCCTTCAAATATTAGATTTATTTTAAATTAGTCCCTCAAATCATTGAAATTGCTATTAGGTCTCTCAATTTTTAAGTTGTTCCAAATTAGTCCCTCCGATCAAGAGTAAATAGCAATTGGATGGATTAATTTAGAACGCCTTATGAGAATTTGAGATCAAGAGTAAATAGCAATTGCATGTACTTTCTCTGATTTCATTTTGTTAGGGTTTTCTGCATAAAAAGTTTTTTTAGGTAGTTTTTAGAGGAATTTAATCTAAAGTTCTAAATTTTTTGCATCTCAGATTGTTGGTTTTTGAATTAATTAGTTACTTCTGTTAGCATGGTGAAGATGCTAATTTCCATTTAATAATGTCTATTTCTGATCATGTTACCAACCCTTATGTTTAAATTTGATTTAGTTAATCTTTTTTGCTTTTTTAATGGAGATTTGGTTGCTAAGTTTTAATGGGGTTTATTTGTTCGTGGGTTAGGGATTGTAGATTGATTACGTCAGAGATGATGATGGATGGATTGAATCAGAGTGTCAACTCGGTTCATCACATTTATGAATCAGTAACTTTATTTCACTTTTTATATTTAAATTTAGATAAATATTTTCACACATTTATGAGCTGAAAAAATTGGCCTTTATCGTGCTATTTCAATTCCAGTTTTGAGTAGTTATTTGATCTTTAAAATTTTGGTTAATGAAGTAGTTATCGAATCGAACTTGCTCGAATATCTAGACGAATAATAACCAAACTGTTTATTAATTATTCGGTGCACTTCCACCATTATAATTCATATCTAAAGAATACTTTATTTCGATAACATGTTAAATATTTGTAGAAAATCTTTTAGGATCCGTGCTTTGCACGGGTTTAAATACTAGTAATAATAATAATAATACAGTGAATGCTCTACAAAAATCACATATTATAAGCAGGGATATACTTATTTGTGTTCTAACATTAATTTAAATGTTATTACTCTTGCTCTGATTCTGTACAAAATTTGTATTGACATTTTAATTATATATTTATGCTAGTATATATATATATATATATATATATATATATATATATATGGTAAATGAAAGATTTTATTCACAAACCAAAAACTGTAGAGTTAAGTACATCAAATTACACATATTTCATGGAATCTGAGAGCTAGAAACAATCAAAAACAAAAGTATAAAACATCAGTTTTATGTTCTACAGGGAGAGGAACCAATCCCTGTCTTCATTCGGCAAAAGAGGATTGTTGAGGATGACTGTGTACATGCCAATTTTTATGTCCCTTACAATTTGCTCAGGGGAACTGTTCTTAAAGTTGAAAATCCTCTCGTTTCGTTCTTTCCAAATGTTATATACCACTGCTGAAAGAGCCATTCTTTTCATTCTCAATTTGAAGCCTCTCACCCTTAATCTGTTACAATATCAATCAAGAAGCAACCTCCAGTTACATGTCCTCCAATTAAACTTGAGCTAATTCATTACCTCATTCCAAACTGTTATAGAAAAACTACATTCAAAAAACAGATGCATATGGCTTTCAGTATCTCTTTCACACAAGGAGCAAATGTCTGATTGGATGATCCCTCTTCTGAGCAATCTGTCCTTTGTGAGCAGCCTGTTTTGAATAGCCAACCACAAAGTAAAAGAGTGCTTAGGAAGATTTAAACTCTCTCAGGCAGTATCCGACCAAGGAACAGATACATTGAAGTTAACAGGAGATAAAAGTTTATAAAGACCAGAGAGATGAATCTTGGAGTGCTTGTAACAAGACCTGATGCATTGTATTAGATTATCAGTCCCCCCAAATTGAATTGCAGCCTTATCCCTTGCTTTTAATAACTGTTTCCATAACCAAGAATCACCAGATTTAACTCTGACTTGTCAAATGTTTTAGGTTTTTAAATAGGTGCCATGAACCCACTTAATCCACAAAAGTTCTTTGTTAGAGTGCACATACCATAGAGTTCTCATAGCAGTAGCCAAGTTCCAAGTTGTGGCAGAAAAAAATACCAAGGCCTCCTTGCATCTTTCCTGTGCAGATTTTATCCCATGATACAAGCGGAGCTTTGAACCTATGATCAAGTTTACCCCAAAGAAAATCCCTGCTGAGATCATCAATTTTTTGAAGAACTTTTGAAGGCAATATATAGCAGGAAGACCAAAAAATTTGCACTCCAAGAATGACACTTTTAATAATCTGCAGTCTTCCTGCAATATGCTAGTATATATGTTTGTACAGGGTTTGTATCTCATAATAGGACCTATATATAGCTGATAATGAGCCGCTCATCACGTAACATTCTTCTTTTTCTTTTCTTCGAAAGGCCCTATATAATATCAATTTCCCTGTATTTATGGCTTAATGCTAGGGCAAAGGACGTACATAAACGAACAGACTAACTCACTTCATATTTCTTATATTTCATAAACATTTTCGTCGCGTGAACAGTTATATGATCTAACTGTCCGTCTAAAATATTAAATCTTCGGCAAAAGTTATAGATATGACCTCATTACATTAGAATTACAGGACAGAAATTGTATGTATGAGATGGCGCTAATCTTATTAAACGAGATATCAAGAAAAATAATGTTAGAGGCACACCACCCACCACAACCCCAACCACACTCCCCCCTTTGATTGTTACAGTAAACCGGTCCCAACATGGGATTTTAAATTTTTTAAAATCCCATGTTGGGACCGGTTTACTGTAGCAATGAGAGGGGGGAGTGTGGTTGGGGTTGTGGTGGGTGGTGTGCCCCTAACACCACTTTATCAAGAAATAGTTAGTTAATTATGTGATGAAGGGTCACATCAAAATGTGTGGACTACTGCGTACTTTTATCTTTTAATAGCTCATCCGGCCTGCGCCCTAAATGAGCCCCTACTTTTATATATACGCGTGGACCACGACAACATATATACAGACCGACCGGCTCTGCAAAAAGTTAATAAGAACACCAACTACAGAACGCCAAGATCCTGCGAAAACATGCGTGGCATGTCGAGCAGTGTCCGCAGCCCCAACATCACCAAGTTCTGCAAAGTTTCCAGCAGCATGCAGCGGCTTCGACACCCCCTGTTGAATTTCCAGCAGCATGCCACCTTCGACAATTGAATACGATATCGATATCTTGGCTCAACCACGTTAGATACGAATTATTGCATATGATTAAAATTGTTATTAGTGTCCTAATAAAAGTATGAATGTAATAATAATCATGATTTAGCTATTGGTTTCAGGAAAAAGAGGTGCTCGTATCGTGATCATAGACTATTGATTACAAGCCAAAAGCTAGCTTTTGGAGGGTGTTATTTGTTAGAACATTGTTTGGGGTGTCACGTTGTTCGTGCTATATCTCTTATTTAATTAATAACAAACCGTCGTTTGCTACTGATTAGTTTGTGAGATGATATATTTCACGACTAAACATGTACAAACAAGTCGCGGCTCAAAACAATGCAAAAATCAACATTATATATAGTTGATTTCAGCCTTGAACCATCGATGGTCACGAGGCACGATGGTTGCATCAAGTCATCGGTGGACTACAGGAAACAATCTATAATTTTATGAAATCAAAAAAATCGAATTATCGATGGTCTACAGCCAACTATCGATGATCACATGGACTATCAATGGATTATAATCAATAATCAATAAAATCCAGAAACCAGAATTTGAACAATCGATGGACTACAGACAACCATTGATGATCATCATGCATCATCGATGATCGTGATCAACCATCAATGGTCGCGATCGGTTTTGGTAGATTTTTAGATTTAATCTCAGCCGCTCATCGACTTGTTTGATCTCCCAGTTGGACTCTGATTTGAATCTATCTTTCTTGTTCTGTCAAGGCCTATTTAAGAGGCGATAGAGACCGTAATAAACAACAAACAGAACGAAGAAAAAGGAGAGATCTATTATTAGATTTTGTGAGAGTTTTGATTTGAGAATTTAACCCCGTGAGCCTCGTTCAACTTCTTCTTGTCGCGCTCAATATCGAAGCATCGTTTTAACGAGAGGAATTGCGCATTGCGTCCAACTACAATATCAATGTTTTGAAGAGCGGTTTATTTAAAGCACTGTAAGATCTATTTAATTGTGTTTTAATTATTTTTAATTGTTTTATATTTAACATTTATGAGTTACTTAAGCCGGAGTAATTGAGGGTTGACATACTCAAGTCAAATGAATTGAGGGTGGCTAGCTACACTAGTAGAAAACAACGTATTCTAGACGGAATATTCTAGACGGAATTTTTTCCGTCTAGAATGTATTAAACTAGACGGAAAATTTTCGTCTAGAATATTCCGTCTAGGATAAAACATTCTAGACGGAAATTTCCGTCTAGAATAGTATTCTAGACGGTTATTTTATTTTTATTATTTTTTTAAATTTTCCACGTATCCTAGACGGAAATTTCCGTCGAAAATTTAAAAAAAAAATTACGCGTCAAAACCCCAGCCGGGCTTCTTTTCCCCCCAAATCGAAATTTTCAGCGTCACCCCAACCCCCAAATCCTCAACTCCTACTCCTCCCTCCACCGCCTCCCCCTCCTCACCCTCTCCCTCCTCAACCTCACCCCCGACCCCTCCCTCCACCGCCTCCCCCTCCTCACCCTCGCTAAGGTCGCCACCAACGTCCTCAACTCGACCGAGGTCCACAACTCTGAGACGTTGCTCCATCTCGTTCGAGACCGGCCGCAGGGGCGACCGCTGATCACCGTCAGCAACCACATGTCCACGTGAGTCTCAGTTCTTGATAGTTAGGGCGTTTATTGTTTGAAATTGAATTGATTTTGATTGATGATTTGGGTTTAGGGTTGGGGCTCATGGCTGAAAATGATGACTGGTTGTAGAATGGATTGTATTGATTGTAGCTTTCATGGTAGTTCTCACCTGTTTGAATTGATTGGAAGTCAAATTGTGGGTTTATAAGAGATTTGTGTTCTCTTACAATTTCTTCACTGTTTTCTGTTCTTATGTGGAATTTAGGATCACACGATTGTAAATAAAATCTCTTACCTGTTGAAGTATATCAGTATTCTTTAACAATGCAAACAAAGAAGACAGAGGAGCTCATACTTACCACTCTTTTCTATTCTTATGTGGAAATGTAGGATGCGTGATTATAAACCTAGAGCAAATAAAATGCGGTATTACATTCTTGTGGGTTAATAATAAAAAGCTCAAAAAGAGAGATATCAAAATCCCATCTTTTACCTGCATCCGAGCTCAAAATCTCAACTTTTCAGAAAGCCCCCGATCTATTTCCTGATTGGTCAATTGGGGAGTTTCGATCATGGCTGTATCAGGCATCAACTGGGATTGGTGGTCGGAGATCAACGAGTCTGAGCAGTGGCAAGAAGGAATCTTTTACTTCCTCTGCGCCTCTTATGCCTTGGTCTCCGCTGTTGCTCTGGTAACCAATCTTCCCATGTTGAATTTTATTCTTCGTAATTTGCTAATGTTTGACAGTCGACCTAGTTGAACTTCGATTTTTTGGGGTTTCTTCCAAATTTGAAAAAAAGAAATAATCTTTTTTCAGAAATATGAAGGCAGAGGAAAATTTAATACGGATAAATCTGATTGTGTTACATCTAGTCGCAGATTTTAAGGTAGCGGAGAAGATTTAGATGGTTCATTGTCAGTTGTAACTTACTATGATGATTACATCAGAGAGTTTCCATTGTAATATATTTTGTTAAATCTCTCTGTATGAAAGTACAAAAGTTTGCAAATTTCTGTTAACGAGTGAAAAGCAATATTGAAAAACTTTTAAAGATCGTTCCTCTGTACCGTAGGACTATATGTACTTGAACAATCTATACGGTCATCATGTTGATGGTCTTTACGAATAGTATGAATTGAAATATGATGTATTAGATGACCAAATTATCAATACTTCTTTATGGGGGATTACAAGTCCTACTTTTGGGTCAGCTTCTAATAATTATCTTGAGACATATTGTCTGTTTTGATATTTGTTTCGAATGTTTCTATATCAAACGATTAGAATACGGAACGTTAGGTATTGTTTTTTACTGATTCTTTTCTAATGAAATACAAACTTCTTTCCTTTTTTTGGTACAGATACAACTAATCCGAATTCAGTTGAGAGTGCCTGAATATGGTTGGACTACCCAAAAGGTCTTCCATCTTATGAATTTCATTGTGAATGGAAGTGATCTTTTTTACACAAATCATCGATTCTCATGTGTTACTATTTACCGGTTGCTGCTGCTGATCCTTTGTCAATCTTGTAGTGCGTGCTGTTGTAATTGGGTTTTATGCTGATGTTTTCCTTTTCAGGCCAAAAGTAAGTAGTCCTTGCGCAAATAATTGAACTATAATATTAATAGCAAAAAATCCCTTACTTGTTTCTATTTCCTAGTGTTTTTAGTTAACCACATGGCCTGATTGTTTTTGCCCTCAATGGAACTAAAAATACGTACGCTATATTTCCTTTTTTCGTCAATAAGCTGTCTGCCTGTTTCATTAAAGATGTGGGAGGACAGAAATAGTTAAAATTTGCAAAGAAAAGCTACGACAAGCATAAGTTATTTAACGCCATTAGAGGGTTGCTACTCGCTTCAAGAACAGTTTGTAATTTAAAGCATTAATGATTAATGGGGATGTCGATTTTGGTGTGATCAGGTGCTAACTCTAGTATTATTGGACCTGCCTGGAATACTATTTTTCTCTACATACACACTGCTCGTTCTGTTCTGGGCAGAGATATATCATCAGGTGAGTAGATTGCAGCTCTTAGTTCCTCTTCTTAGCATGCACGAGGTCAGATGTACTTGTTTATTTTTATCAATAATTCTCCCTCTTTCTGAATTTCTTTTGTTTGCAGGCCAGGAGCCTTCCAACGGACAAGTTAAGGACTGTGTACATTGTTATCAATAGCGTGATATATGTTATTCAGGTGTGTTAAATAAGATGCTTTGGAATCTAAGGAATTACTTTCTATTGATGTCTGTTGTTTGAATCTAAATTAACTGTGAGAGCATGTAGGATACATGCGATCATTCTGACAAAGGCGAGGAAGATGTTGAAGAGGAAGAGGCAAGGAAGAATAGGCTTGGGCTTAATAAGAAGAGTGGTGATGATGATGAGTTGATTGTGAAGGGAAAATCCTATGTGAATTCGTGTAAATAATTGATGTAAAAGTTTGTAAACAATTTTTTTTCTAGTATTTTGGTGAATGTATTATTTGAATATAATAGGATTTGATATTAGAATATAATTATATTGTGTTGGATATGAATATAATTTCTTTTTGGTCAATATTATGTACATGCATCCCAAGTAGATTCTGCACAAAAAAAAAATACTGTAGCAAAGTATCCTAGACGGAAATTCCGTCTAGGATACTAATATTCCGTCTAGGATGCCTTTTTTAAAAAAAAAATTTAAAAAAAAAATTAAAAACATAAATTACCGTCTAGAATACTCATCCTAGACGGAAATTTCCGTCTAGAATACTCATTCTAGACGGAAATTTTTTCCGTCTAGGATAAATTATTCTAGATGGAAATTCCGTCTAGAATAATCCGTCTAAGATGTATTCTAGACGGTTTTTAATTCCGTCTAGAATATTCCGTCTAGGATGTATTCTAGACGGAATTTCCGTCTAGAATACTGTATCCTAGACGGAAACATTCCGGACGGGTATTCTAGACGGAATTCCGTCTAGGATAAGCATCCTAGACGGAATTCTGTGCATCCTAGACGGAATTTTCCGTCTAGGATGCCTAATTTTTTAGCAGTGCTAGGTGTGATGCCCCAAGGTTTACACAAGGCTGCAGTCTAAGATGAAACCCAGATTGTCAAACCTACCACGTACCAATACCGTGCAATAATATGTTTCACCATCACAGTTACTATCTTTCTAGTGGAATTAACAAACAGGTGAATGTACAAACAAGCAATAATAATCACAGGAGAAGTGTACAGATAACCAACATTATCAGGGTCCAACTAAAAATAAATAAAATATCTCTGAAAATGAAATAAATGTAGTGTGTCTCATCACAAGAGTCAAATGAAATCTCTCTAAGGCACTCAACCTTTACAATATAAAATCACAATTTCTAAAGTCTGAAAATAAATAACTACTATGGAACTCTGTAAATAACTACAAATATAAAATAATAGATGGAAGCTAAGATGCAACTCCATCAACCTGCGACTCTCCGTGCGTCTGACTCGCTGCCTGAAAAGAGGGGAAACAACGAGCGCCAAAGCACTAGCGAGATTATCTCCACCGTCCCCGAGGGGAAGGGGTAGGAGTTTATAAGAAAATATTATTTAATACATATAGATATAAAGTCATCCATATAATTCTAGATGAAGATTGGTATTTAAAAACCCACAATACGAGAATTAGTATGTCGAGCGAAATAATCCAAACAAGGAAACTCATATGTATATACCATGTCTCAATTTATGAATCGCTAAATACCAATTCCAATCATATGAATGAAAACAGTACATGAAAAAAGAAAGTACAACCACCCCAAACCTTAACCATATAGAGCCAATGTCACATCTTGAACTATCCTCGGGTAGTTGGCGCAGTCACAAGAAAATATCATCCAGTTCAAACATCACCATAGACCATACCGTATATGACATGTATCCAATGTGCACACTACTCTTGGGTAATCTAACTTGAAATCCTAAGTTACAATAATCATATCTCTCACTAACAACCTCAACTAAACTAATATAAAACTCTCCAAAATAAATATGTGAATACAACTGTAAACGAATCCTCCTCTGATCCATCCATATATTCTGGCCCGTCCATGTAACAAGTCACTACCTAAAAGCAGAAGGACAAGAAGAAATTTTCATTTTAAACCCAATCCAATATTTATTTTTAAAAACCGACCCACTCCCGTTTTAATTACCAAAATCGACCCATTTCGTGGCCACGTCAGCAACGTGACCACGAAGCGGGTCGATTTTTTTTTAAACAGGTTGCTAAATAGTAGAGGTTGCCAACCCCAACTATTTAGCAAATGTACAAGCTAAATTAGTCGGGGTTCGCAACCCCGACATATTTAGCACAACTTTTTTCGAAATGGTCGGGGTTTCTAACCCCGATCATTTCATTTGATGATTGAAGCTAATTGCTTTGCTTCCCCTTTCATCCCGTTCCTAAATTATGGATTGCATTCAGCTCCAGAATTATCAACTGCATTATCACTTCCCTTCATATAAAAAAAAACAATAATCCTCTATCAAAATCTAATTCACCTCCAATTAAAATTCAAGAACTGGGATGTCGTCGGCGTTGCCGTCGTAGCCGGAAAACCAGAGAAGAAGAGAAAAATTTAAAGTGGTGAAAAAATTATTATTATAAATTATAACAAAAAGTTATAATTTTGAAAGGCCTTCTCAATTAAGAGTAGTCCTCCTCTCCAAAAGGAGTTACAAAAATTTTCACCCTCTCAACCCCTCACTCTCTACCCCTTTTTATAGTAAGCAACAATGAATGAGAGCCCTTGGATGAAGACTTAAGTCCTAAGGAATCATTTTTAGCCTTTGAGCTTTTGGGCTTGAATTCTTGGGCCTTTTGCTTATTTTCTTCATTAATTCAATGGGCTTTTGCTGAAAGAAGAGATCTTGAGCTTTATTAACCTTCAAATTCTTCCCATAATTACTTCTCCAGCACAGAAATTCAGATTGTTCTTCTTTGTACGAATATTTATCCATGATATGTTCCGATTTCAGAGATGTCATAAATACAAAAGTTATAGATCTCGTTCTTAGCTTTCCAGAGAATGTTTATTCAGCCAATTCCGAGTTGATACGAGAGAGATATGGCCAAAATACCAAACATTATCGAGATATCCAGATTGCATGATTTGTTTCTTTTTTCACAAAACTTCTTCATTTGTTCATTGATGGTATATTTATTTTTCTTGGGCTTTTGGGCTTGGACTTTTGGATATTTTCTTGACATTTTGGGCTAAAATGCTTCATTAAATATTGAAAGAAATTATTTAGCTTCATGGGCTTCATTCTTTTGCTTTTGGCTTTGGGCTTTGGTGTTAAATCAAGGGGCCTTTGTTGAGAGATGAGAGTTTGAGATTTATTCTTCATTAACCTGCAATTAAAGATAAAAATAATTATTAGTAATATATTTATTCATATCAAATAGATAATGAGGGTATAAAATTATAATAAAATATGATTATCAAATATCCCCACACCTAAACTTTTGTTAGTCCTCTAGCAAAGAAAATAAAATGAAAGAAAACCTAACTCACTTTTGTAGGAATCACGGTTGTATTTAGCGCATACAACAAGCCTTTAAACCCCTAGGTTATCCTAGTGGACGAGTTGTAGTCTCGTGAGGGTTTGCAGTGAATATACCCACAAAATTCGGTCAACTTGCCAAATTAAAGAAGTCAGTAATTAACTAAATTCACTTGATAACTTTTAGATAATCTAATTGGAGCCAGTTATCACTCAAGAAAACATTTATATATATAACTCTAAGGTATATTTTTAAGAAAATCTTCTCATTGTAGCAATACAAAACCAAGCCAAACTTAGAAATTTAATTTAAAAGTTTTGAAAAGAACATGTTAACTCTTTGTTTTAAATAATTTTCAAGTTGCTTGATTTAAAATATTTTCCAAGATCATATATATACAACTATAAAACATTTATTTGTTTTTTTAACTCTTCTTCCTTGGTGATTTTTTCTACTTTAACGGGCATTCTAAGTGACCAATTAACGAGTTTTGGGCCAATGGATCCCAACCCAAATGGGCTTAGGTCATTAAGTATGGAATACTCCTTGGGCTTAATTACTCGGTCATCATAGGCTTTATAAGATAGAATCACCTTGAATTCAAGAGATTTTTTTTTGATTTTTTTTCTTTTTGGTGCCCATTTTTCACACTCTTCTTTTGCATATTTTTTTTGTGTATATGTATATATATTTTGAAAATATGTAAATCAAGACACTTTGAAAAAAAATTATTTTCAACTCTAAGTTAAGCATGCAAAAATTTTATTATTTTAAATAAAAGTCCAAGTTAAGGCTTAAATAAAGTATACTACTTTGAAAACCATTTCCTAAGAAATTTATTTAGAGTTATCGTAAAAGGTAATCTTAAGTAAATAACCAACTAGGGATTAGAAAATTTCAAATTTATCAAATAAATCAATTATTACATAACTCCATCAATTTGGCAAGTGACGATATTTTTATATTTTTTTTAAAGAAAAAAGGGGAAAAAACAAAAATGTAACTAAAAATATAAAATAAAGAGAAAAAATAACTAATTCCCACCCCCACACCTAAATTTTGTATTGTCCTCAATACAAACTCTATGATGCATAAAGTAAAGCAGATAAGAAGTGAAGCACTTATATTTGGTCCGCTGATAAAAATCTGCAATTACCTTTGGTCTGAGGAGGATGAAAACAAAATTTTATTCTTCTTTCTCTTTTTTTTTTCTTTTCTTCTTCTTCTTTTTTTTCTTCTTTTTTTTTCTTTTTTTTCCTTTTTTTTTTGAAAACTGAACAAGAAACTCTCACATGAGAGAAGAATAAATTCTTTTTATTATTCTGAAATAAACAAAATAAACAATGTAGAATAAAATATTCAACATGAAGAGTTCCTGTTCTACATTGAATCCTACCTTACTGTTGAAAATTCTTCCCCGGATTTTAAACAATTTCAGAATGATATAATCAATAATGTGAATTTCCAAGCATTTCGGGGTGTTCAGTAATTCTTGCAATAAAGTAAGGTAGATATTATTGGTGTCATGCATTTTGCATTTCTTAATGAACTTAGACTTTTGTACTGTGAAGTTTTGTTTTCCAATAACTAATTCTTCTGTGAAGTTCTGAAAATTTGGTTGTTGATTATTCTCCAAGAATCTAAGTTCATCAAGAAAGAGTTCTTCAAAATTTAATTCAAAGCAGCAAATGTTTAACACAGTTTTATTATTTTCAAGGACCTGATCTGCTTCTTCTAAAAACTCCAACTCTTTATCAAAAATTTCCTCAAAACTCAAATCAGACTCTTCTTCTTCTTCTGATCTTTCCTGAATGTAGTTTATTTCTAGAGGCTGATTATTTGGTTGGTCCACTGGATTAAAAATGTTGAGATCAGCAGTCAAATTCCCAAAGGACAGCTTCATTTGACCAGTTCTACAGTTGATGAGAGCATTACAAGTGGCTAAGAACGGTCGTCCTAAGATGACAGGTGTCTGTCCTTTGGGATTGGAAACATGCTGTGTTTCCAAGACTACAAAATCTACTGGAAAAATAAAATTTCCAACCTTAATCAGAACATCCTCTAACTCACCCATAGGGACCTTGACAGATCTATCAGCCAACTGTAAGGTGCATTTGGTTGGGTTCAGTACACCTAGACCTAATTACTGATAGACTGAATATGGAAGCAAATTGACACTGGCCCCTAAGTCTAAAAGCGCATTATCAATGTGAGTATTACCAATGATACATGAAATGATGGGGGAACCTGGATCTTTACGTTTCAAATGTATGGGATTTGACAGTATTTCACTGATATTGGGGGCTAAAAAGACTTTCTTTGGAACATTTATTCTCCTCTTCTTAGTGCATAATTCTTTTAAAAATTTAGCATAAGATGGAATTTGTTTAATTACATCTAAGAGAGGAATGTTGACCTTAACCTGCTTGAATGTTTCTAGGATCTTCTCCTCCTGAGGAGAGTGTTTTCTAGACCTGAGTCTATCTGGAAAGGGAGCAACCGGTCTAAACCTATCAAAAGCAGGCTTAGGTTCAGGTTCAGGTTCTTGGTCATCTGTAAGGAGTGATTGTTGAATAGATTCATCAGAAGGAGAAGAAAAAGGAATTTGTACAGGATCAAGAGTTTGACTTGGAGGAGTTCTCACTTGATTATCGACCTGTCTACCTGACCGAAGTGAATGGATTGCATTCACTTGGGCTTCATAGGATGAACTGCATCCTGTGTTCTTAGGGTTGACCACGGGTTGACTCAAAATTTTTCCTTTCTCTCTTTCACTCACGGCACTAGCTAGTTGACCAAGTTGGGATTCTAATCTAGTTATAGCTTGAGTGTTGGAGTTGAGCATTTGTCCGGTTGATTGCATGAAGGAATTCAGCGTGCTAGACGTTTGAGTCAACATATTCGTGGTTTGAGTAGAGGCCTTAATTATGGTTTCTAAACCCCTTTCCAAGACATTGAGACGTTTATCCTGATCTGGATTGTGAGGAGTCTGAATTACAGCTTGATGAAGAGGAGACTGATTTTGATACGGCAGATTAGGTTGTTGAAATTGTGAATGAGAATTGAACGGAACTGTATTTCCCCTAGGAAAATGTTGGGTCGAAGCGGGAGTGAAGTTTTGAGTTCCGGGAGAATTTCCTTGATTCCATGCAAAGTTGGGATGATTTCTCCAACCTGGATTATAGGTTGGAGAAAATGGATCATTTCTAGGGTGCTGGAATGCAGCGTTCATCTGTTCTAATGGGTTGTTGTTTCCTAGGAGAGGGCATTCCTCTGAAACGTGGGTAGGAGACTGATAATTGTGACATCCTGGGAAAGAAACATGGTTGAGTTGAACTGGAGCTCGTTCCTTAATTTCTAAGGCTTCTAACCTCCGCAGAATTGTCGCCATCTTCGCTTCAGAAGCAATGTTTGACTCCAACGAAAGACCACTAGACTTAGAATGGGGATCTGATGAAACCCTGTCATCACAGTGTTCTTATTGCATTGTTTTTTCAGAAAGACTCTCTAAAAACTCCCACGCTTCATCAACGTTTTTCCTCATAAAATTCCTGTGGCACATTGATTCTAAGGAAGTTTTTACAGAATAATCTAATCCCTCATAAATTATTTGGCACAATTGCCATTTTTCTAAACCGTGATGAGGACATTGGATGAGAAGATCTTTAAATCAGTCAAAATACTTCCAAAAATGTTCTCCCGGGATAATTTTAAAGTTTTGAATGCTGTTCCTAAGCTTTACCGTTTTATGAATAGGGAAAATTTTCTTAATAAAAACGATGACAAATTCATCCAAAGTTGAGATGGAATTTGTTGGTAAGCTGTACAGCCATTTTTTAGCTTTATCCTTAAGAGCAAATGGAATAAATCTAAGCTTAACCGTATCTTTATTTAATTCTCTCATTTTAATCATAATACACACTTCCTCAAATTCCGAAATAAAAATATATGCGTCTTCTGTTTCATTACCAAGGAATTTGGGAAGCATGTTTATGTATTGTGGTCTAAGCTCAAAATTTATCCCATTTGTTTCGAGGAGCCTAATGCACGAGGGGATTGCATTCCTAATGGGATAGCACATATCCTGAAGAACTGGTTGATTTGCCATTTCTTGGATTGGTACAACACAGATTAAACGATGAGAATTATCCCAAACCCAAATTTGTATACACCAAAACAAATTTTTTTTAAATTAGTTTTTTTTAGGAAAGAAAGAAAGAATTTTCTTATGAGAAAATAAAGGAAAAGAAAAATCCTAACCAAAACAAATCAAAGCAATCACTTTTTAATCAACTCTAATTCTAGGGTTTAGCCTAACTCCACTAGACCAGCTCCTAACCAAAAACTCCTACAGTGAAAAGATAAAAGTTTTACCCAGGTAGTTAGCCAGGTAAGGATAGTACTAGAGGGTGATCAAAGATCAATTAAGTACCTCTTTCCTTACGGAGCGCTTTACGCAACCCCTAAACCTTGCCTTAGACACCAACTAATCTGAGAAAACTTAAACCGGTTCACTTAAGGATTTCTTGTTCCTTATTGAGCTCGAATCCTTAGGGGCCAACGTCTAATGAGTTTTATTAGGCTTGGGTTTGTGAAGTGAGGAATTAGTGATTTTTAGGCTAAGGAAAGGGCGATGAAATCCCTCACCTTATCTTGATTATGGGTTTTTGCCCTTAAAGATATTTTTAAGTGTGTGCCAAATCAAGATGCTCAAATCACTTGGTGAATTCCTAATATCAATATGAAATGTAACCCTATGAATTAAAAGCAACTAAAAAGGATGGAAAAGAAAATTCTTTTTTTTAATTAGGGTTAACAATCAAACAAATGAGAAGGGGGGATTTGTTTGAATTTATTATCTTGTTAGTAAATGTCAAAGTAGATGGTGAATTTTACTATGGTTAACAAAAAATAAAATCTTTTTTTTAAGTCCTAATTGTCTCTAATTGTGAAGAAGTAGCTAAATGGTGGAATTAAAAACTAGAAAGAGGACTTACCCGAAAGCAAATCTTCAAATCCTAGCTCTCCAATCCGCGATCTTCAAGCTCCAAGCGTTTCCTTCACAAAAAACACACAAGTTAAAGAACCAAAATAATTAAAACCTACTTAAGCACCTTCCCCGGTAACGGCGCCAAAAACTTGATGCGGCATAAACATGTACCAAAAAGGTTGCAAGTGCACAACCGTGTCAAGTTATAGTATTTAAGATATCGATCCCACGAGGAAGTTGTTTCGTAAGAGAAAATATAAAATCGGTTCTTATGTTGTGTGCGTGACAAGTAGGAGTGATAAGTGAATGTGATTGTGGAGAGATAGAGAGAGTGGAAGTGATAGTGTGTAAATCGGCACGAAATATAAGTGAGAGTGGATTTGAAAAAAAAAGAATGAGTATGATCAATAAGGTGAGAAGGAAAAATGAATAAAATCAAGAAACAAATAAAAAATCAAGAATGAAGAACAACATTCTAGAATAAAAAAATGCAAGAAATTAAAGATGGTGGATTCAATTATAGATATGGGTAATCTAAAATTGAACCCACTTCTTAGAAAATGGTGATTCCCTAGAGGGTTCTAACCTAAAGGCGAATCAAACAAAATAAAAATAAACAAAAAGAAAAACTAAACCCAAGAGGGTTCTAGCCTCAAGGTGAATAGTATAAGAAATTAAAATCTAACTATAAAATAAATTACAAAATCTAAACTACAAAATAAAATTGTAAGAATTAAATGCAATAAAATAAATCTACTCTATAAGCATAAAATAAATCTAAGGCAAGAGGGTTCTAGCCTCTTGGCTATTTAACAAGAAAATAAAATCTAACTACAAGCATAGAAATAAATCTAAACTAATAAGCAATAAAAAAGAAATAAAAGAGAAATGCAAACCTTCAAATAATTCTTCATCTTCATCTTCATCTTCATCATCCAACAAAGAGAAGAAGAAAAAAATTTAAAGTGGTGAAAAAATTATTATTATTAATTGTAACAAAAAGTTATAATTTTGGAAGGCCTTCTCAATTAAGAGTAGCACTCCTCTCCAAAAGGAGTTACAAAAATTTTCACCCTCTCAACCCCTCACTCTCTACCCCTTTTTATAGTAAATAACAATGAATGAGAGCCCTTGGATGAAGACTTAAGCCCTAAGGAATCATTTTTAGCCTTTGAGCTTTTGGGCTTGAATTCTTGGGCCTTTTGCTTATTTTCTTTATTAATTCAATGGGCTTTTGCTGAAAGAAGAGATCTTGAGCTTTATTAACCTTCAAATTCTTCCCATAATTACTTCTCCAGCACAGAAATTCAGATCGTGCTTCTTTGTACGAATATTTATCCGTGATATGTTCCGATTTCAGAGATGTCATAAATACAAAAGTTATATATCTCGTTCTTAGCTTTCCAGAGAATGTTTATTCAGCCAATTCCGAGTTGATACGAGAGAGATATGGCCAAAATACTAAACATTATCGAGATATCCAGATTGCATGATTTGTTTCTGTTTTCACAAAACTTCTTCATTTGTTCCTTGATGGTATATTTATTTTTCTTGGGTTTTTGGCTTAGACTTTTGGACATTTTCTTGATATTTTGGGCTTCAATGCTTCATTAAATATTGAAAGAAATTATTTGGCTTCATGGGCTTCATTCTTTTGCTTTTGGCTTTGGGCTTTGGTGTTAAATCAAGGGGCCTTTGTTGAGAGATGAGAGTTTGAGATTTATTCTTCATTAACCTACAATTAAAGATAAAAATAATTATTAGTGATATATTTATTCATATTAAATAGATAATGAGGGTATAAAATTGTAATAAACTATGATTATCAACTTTACCTAAGTAATTGATCTTCAATTTGCTTGTCTTGATTTGTGGGGATGAAGCAATATGAATCTTGACTTGAATTGCGACGGCTTCAATCAATATTCCTTCCATCCTCCAATGGATATGATCGTGTAAGTACAAGTCCAATCAACCTCCAACTTTGATATTTGTGTAGATTACCTAACAAAACAAATGCAAGCACTCGACGCACAATGTTAGAAATTATTTATAATCATCAAAACAAGATTAGGGAGTAGGCTCATAACCATGACGCTAACAATCTCCCCCTTTTTGATAATGATAAACAATCTACACAAAGAGTATATAAAATATGCATGAACCATTATGAATATGTAAAAGTAAAATCTTCATGCATAAACCAAAGCAAGATATACTCACAATAGACCTGTTTCTCCCCCTTTGTCAACATCAAAATGGGGAAAACAAATAAGAATAAAGAGAACGAAAGCTCCCCCTACAAATAAACATAGGTAAGTATAAAACGAATATAGGGAAGAAAGTTCACCCTATCAAAATGCCACAAAGAAAATATACAATGAAGGCTAAGGCAAACATGTGAGTAAGCATAAAAATATACATATAAAGAGACCAAGTAAACACTTATATATGTATCATTAAGAGGAGTGTCACAAGGGTCTAAAAAACAAAAATTTCAAAAATCAAAATAAAAAATAAAAAATAAAAAATCAAATGATTTGTCAATAAATCCAAAAATATATAAATTGTCAAACATAAACAAAGAACAATATATAGACTTATATGTAAATATATCATGAAATCAAATGAAGAGAAATCATGAAACTCATAAAAGTCCAAATAAAATCCTCAAATGATACCAAAAGAAATTCAAAGTGTATATATTGTATCATTTTCGACAAAAGCAAGAGTGTCGAGCATAACAAGCTCTTGAAACAAGTTTCAATCCATATGAACACCCGGTAAACATGTTATGAAAAAAAAGTTCAATAAATTCGGGGAGGATTGCTATAACATAAACCTCTCTAAAAACAAAACAATATATATTTACCTAAAAATAATGTTTTAGAAAATAAAAATCATCTTAGTAAAATCGTATCAATTCATATAAATGATGAAAATCTATGAAAGAAAATTATGAAAACCATATGAATGATATATTTTCAAAACATATACCAAGTTTTCTTCTTTAAAAGATTTTATAAAAATATTTGCAATTTTTTTATAAAATCTAAATAAAATATCATCTTTAAGAACATGAAAAACTAAAAAATCTAAAAATTTATTCTTAAAGATCAAACATGTTTTGGCACACAAGAACTTTTAGTGCCGGAAGGTTTAGGGACATAACCCCAATCATTAAAAAGCTCAAAGCTCTTAGGTTATGATCCCATTTGGGTGCATTTAGTGTACGGACACGATCAAAACATAAGTGTGCAAATAACCCTTTCGGTTGTAATATGTGCAATGAAAAGGGTGAAAAGATTTGTGTTGACCTTGTAGTTGTGCACGAAAATCATTTGCAAACATAAATGGTCATTTAAATTCTTTTTGCAAATGAGAAACATTATTAAACAAAGGCAGTCTTTTTGGAATCTTTTGCAAATTAGAAACTTTTTGCAAGTCAAAACAAACTTTTGCAAGATGTTCAAATCTACCACAAACATCACATTTAAACTTATGTGATCTTTTAAAATCATTTGGCAAATATGAAATTCTTTTCAAATCAAAACAAAAATTTACCAAATGGCCAAAACGTCTACAAAGATCACATTTATACACATTAGAATGCTTATGATGAACTTTTGATGCATGTGTATGTGTATGTGATGATGAAGCTTGATGGGATGCACAAACATGATTAGGCTTTATGAGTTTTTGTGCATTATAACAAAATCTAGCAATGTGGCCTTTACAACCGTAATTAGTGTATTTATAGACTTTGCTATACAAGTGTGCATAGTGAGTAGATGTTTTGGAAGAATAAACATAAGACTTTGCACACAAGTCCATAAACTTATTATTATTAACAATACATGTTTTAAGGGTTGAATCTAAAGATGATATGTGATCCTTAACATGATTCAACTCATCATTATGCATAGAAGTATTGTTATTAGAAGTAGAGCAAATATAATCATTTACAAGAATATCCAATTGATTTTTACTAGCTTCTACTTCTATCATGGCATTGTTCTTTTCTTGAGTTAAAAGCTAGCTATAGATGATGGCAAATTTTTATTTTCCAAATTCAATCTATCATTGTTTTCCTTAAGTATAACATTTTCTTGAGCAATGATATCAAATTTGGAAGCTCCCTCTCATGATTGGATTTAAGTTCTACATGTTTGCTTTTTAAAGCAATAAAAATTTTATGCAATTTGTTATAGGTATGCAATAATCTTTTAGAAGTACATACGAGTTCATCATTAGATAAATTTTTATCAGATTCGAACTTACATAGCTCACTAGGGATATCGCCTAGTGGTCGTGTGCACGATGAAGTTCTAATATCACTTGAAGTAGAATCCGTCGGAATCCGTTAGATCTCCTCCAAGTTGCATTGACATGCCTCTATATGTTTCCACAATTTATAAGCACTAGCAAAATGTATACATTTTTAGAAATACATGGTTCAAAAGCATTAAACAAAAATTTTAACACTAACTTGTTCATTGTAAACATCTTTTTATTATAATTGCTCTACTTTGATTTCTTCAATATGAGCACAATATAAGCACTATCAATAACTTCTCACAAATCAATATTTTTAGATCTAAAAAATAGTTTAAATCTAAAACACCATTGAGCATAAGGAAGATTAAATAATAAAGGAGCAACATTAATATTATAGGCTAAACTAGGTGCACAATGCATATCCATAATAAATATATATGCAAGCAAGATGAAAAAAATCTCAAAACAAGATTAGCAAGATATGAATACTTGGATCTTTGCCTCTAGGCGATTAAACCTCTAATCAATAGCACCAAGTGTTGATACCAATTAAAATAACCCTAGGGGGGTGAATAGGATTAATACTAATCTAATCCGATATTAATACCAATTAAAATTTATTAACAAATATATCCTTACAAGAATGATATTCAAAAGATATTATATGCAAGGATATTAAACTAAGGGTGAAATAAACATGAGCAATGACAAAATAGAATGAAATAAATAATGAGCGCAAATGTAACGTCAAGGCAAACTCAAACACATAAAATAATCACGGAGTTCAGTCCTTCCAACCTACGTCTCCGCTCCACACTCCCGGGGAGAATCCACTATCACAATGGGTTTTTGAAGTTCACCAAAAAAATATTTACACCTTACAATCGGTTTTTTAGTTTACCAAAAACTTTCACATTCTAACACACTTGCAATCACACTCTACACCCTCTAAGTATTGGCCTAGCCCGTGTCGCCTTCCTCAAGTGCTTGGATTTACAACTTCTCAATAGGCTTTATTACCGACACCACTCCTCTTGGGATCGACCACGTCTCTCACCACACACTCCTCTTGGTGTACAAGTATATTACAAAGTGTATCTTATAATTAAGCTCAAGTAAAAAAGATTTGTTCTCTACAATGGATGAGAACTCAATATAAGCTCACACTCAATGATACAATCTCACACAACAACCAAATTATACTTAATGTGAAATGCTAAAGTCTCAAGGTGGTGTGTGTGATCAATGAGGAATAACAAAACTAAACTCAATATAAAATTTAGCTTAATGAAATGGATAATCAACAAATATAAATATGTAAAGCTAGAAATTGAGTTTAGAGAAAAATTATCTGAAAACAAGAGTGAGAGAGATGAGAGATTAAAGCTCAAACAACAAAGAATTGATATCCTCCTCTTATGTAAACTTTTCACATAAACCAACTTGAAAACCAAACTTAAACATATTTAAAACTTTGAAACAAACTCTTTTCAAACTCCTTTAAACATCCATGACAAAAGAATGAGAGAAGAGGGCTTTTTATAGCCTCCCAAACTAGCCAAAAAAAACACCAAAAACCCACAAAAATTGGAACTAGCCATTTACTAGCCATTATAGGCTGAAAAGACACTATAAGTTGACTTATTACAAGTGTAAGTCGACTTACTAAGTCGACAGTTTCAGGTTTTGGCAGTTTTTGGAATTTTATGTATCTGGTTTTCTAAAATCAATTAAAAATAGTAAATCAACTCCAAAAATCATAAAATTTTGAGAGAAGTTTCTAAACATCTTAGAAAAATAACTTCTAAGATATCACTTCCCATTTGTAAGAAATCACTATTTTAAAACAGATATTATAGATTCTAAAAACTGTTGAAACACTCGATTTTGTAAAATAAATTTGGTACAGTAAATCAACTCCAAAAATGATAAAATTTTGGAAAATGGTTATAATCATGTAATATAACATGTTCGAAAAAGAATTTTTAAAAATTCAATCCCTATTTATTTGAAACTCATTTATTTGCAAACCGGTTGAAAATACAAAAATGTCAAACACTTAGTTTTTGATGAAATGATTTTCAGACAAGCTTGAAAATTCTTTTGAATGGATTTATAGACTTATGAGAAGATGTAAAATAGTATCACTAAGTCAATAATCCACAAACACGTTATTTTCTCAAATACATTAAATTTTTAAAACAAAAACAATGAAACGAAAACAATGAAACGAAAGCAATGTGTGTGTGTATTTTAAGCTTTAAGTATAATCATACAAAGTAAAAACCTAAAACACTATACCTAAGGGTGTGTTTTGTAATCAATGTGTTTTTTTGTTGTGTTTTTGAAAAAAAACATCATGCCGTGGTATTTTTTTCAAATGTGTTTTGAAAATACCATTTTGGTCAAACTAGTTTGACCATTTATATAGTGATAGTGGGCGGGCGACGGTGGAGGGCGACGGTGGCGGTCGGGTGGCGCATGGCCGGCGGTCGGCCGACGGGCGACGGGAGAACGATGACTGTCGGCTACCGACGGGTAGCGGCGAGTGGTCGGCAGCCGGCCGACGGGCGGGCGGCAGCAGGCCGGCGGTTGGCTGACGGGTAGCGGGTGGCCGGTGTGTGACGGCGACGGGCCGGCAGGCGGCAGCGACGACGGGTGGCAGGTGGTCGGCCGACGGGTAGATGGCGACGTGCCGGCGGGTGGCCGGCGGGCGGCTTCCGAAGGGTAGTGGCGGTTGCGGTGGTGGCCGCGACGGGCGGAGGGTGGCCGGAGGCCGACCGATGGGTAGGCGGCGGGTAGCCAACGGGTGGCGAGTGGCCGGTCGGTAGTGGTGGCAGGCCGGCGGGCGGTGGCGGTGGCAGCGATATGTGGCCGGTGGCCGACCGATGGGCAGGCGGCGATGAGCCGACTGGTGGTCGACGGGCGGCGGCAGTGGTGGTAGTGGGTGAAGGGTGGCTAGCGGCCGACTGACGGGCGGGCGGTGGCGGGCCGGGAAGAACGGATTTTATGTGCCTTTACCACCGCTTACCGTTTGAATCAGGCTAGCATGTGAATTGTTGGAAGCCGTTTCACATGTAACGTTATGCTAAAAGAATTAATTCTTTTAGACTTAGTGCTATAATTTTGAATACATAAACTTTACCATTGTTATGGGAATAGGATACCCGGCAACGCGTTTTTGGTGTAGACTTGAACAAACCTTTGATCTCGGGTTATCCTTAAGAATATTATGTGTAATATTCTTTAGGAACTTCCCGCTGGAAATAAAGGAAACAGTTTAGACTCGTATACTCATTAGAGTGTCACAAAGAACCAGTTTAACCTCTTATACTCATCGGAGGATGTGACCAGTTTAACCTCATATACCTATCGGAGGATGGGAGCAGTTTAACCTCATATACCTATCGGAGGAAGCCGTTCTCATTCGGCTTCTTTCGGCGTTATGATGCCGATGTCAACCAAGGCTTGAATGATGTTTTTCAATATAATACAAGTCTTAGTGGGGTGATGGTCCCTCCTATGGTGCGCACAGTACTTAGAATCTGAAGTCTTGTTTGCTTCCTCCTGATTTATAATCGGTGGTAGCTTGATTTTTTCGTTGGTGAGGAGGTACTTGAAGATGGCTGGAACTTCATCATCTTTGAAAGAATACTCCTCCTAAAACTTCAGATTAAGAGTCCCTTATTGCCTCCAAGTGTAGGCGTCTAAAAATAGCTATAGGTGTCCGTACACAGCTCGAGACGGAGAGAAGACGACGAACGTTGTTATCCGAGTCTAAGAGGATTATCTGACGTCGACAAGCGCATGAAGCAAAACGGCAAACCGAGTAGCCTGCGTGCTCAATAGCCAGCTCGCGCGCGCCAATCAACTCACGCACGTCGGTCAACTCGCACGGAGCGTACAAGTCAACACGACGGGAGAGTAAACGAAACGGCAGAAAATACAAGTCCCAAAGAATCGTAAACACAAAAGGCTAAAACCCCCGCGCCCGCGTGGGTCGAACGAATCCGACCCTTGCCCACACGGGTTGGACGAATCTGACCCCCGCCCGCGTGGGTCGGATCCATCGGACCCGCGCAAGCGCGGGTCCGACCGCGTCGACCCGTGCCCCCCGTGGGTCAGCAGAACCCATCGCGCTGTTTCGACCCCCAGACGCGTTTTCGAAGGTTTTGTGTTGTTTTCTTGGAATTTATCTATTCCAGGGGTTCCCAACTAACTTCATATCATCTACAAACATAGTTAGGCCTTTATTAACCGAGGATAAAGTCAAATCACTCATTCTTATCCGAAAACCCCCAACCGAAGCCTATAAATACAGGCCTAGGGGCTCATTTCACAGGGGCGGACATCAAGAGGGTGAAACGCTACCGAATTGGAGAGTGGAGCACGAATTTTAGAGGGCAAGTCAGATCCCGTGAACTTCAGCATAAAGAGGAAGGCTTTCGAAGGATATGAACTCGTATTCCCCGTCCATTCCTTGAGATTAGGCTTGGTCTTAATCTCGAGAAGAGCTACTGATTTCGTTTGGTCAATTTCAGAGCTTCAAGCGAATACTTCCTTGGTGAAGTAGGAGCTCTATCAAGTTTTTATCAATCGGATTCGATCTGTAGGCGGTCCACGGATATCAACGTCCTCAACACAGGCAAAGATCACACGCAAGCAGCGGGAGATAAACATCCGTTGCGCTGTTTGACAAGAGTTGTAATCTTTAGTTTCATTGTATAAAGAAGATCTTATAAAAAGATCGACCTTTTCTCGTTTATTTGAGTTTATTGTAATGACCAAAGTTGTAATAGATTCGATGACAATGAAAACATCGACCTTTGATCCAAACACGTTGGTGACTACAGTGGGAGCCGACAACCTTTCTGTGAAGGCTGACATGTCGCAACCTTGGATCCAGATCCCGGTTGAAGAAAAGGTCGAGTACGAGTTCGACCAATAGAAGTATGAGGAGTATCTGTCATCCTCCTCCTCCTGATCCTCCTCCACTCACAAGCGCAGGAAGATCAACGCCCCCGTTGCTACGGTAGCTGTACCTTGCAACGCCCCTCCGGCCTCCAACAAGGCCGGATCTGTAGATCTGAACTCCTCCTCAATTAGGGAGTTGAGTACTGAAGGCATGCTAATCCTATCGAAGAGGGTACGCCAAAGACAACGCCAACGACTAACGCGCCAACTTGCTAAAGCTTTGGAGCCGGTTGACGGGATTCGCTACGAAGCGAATCTAAAGTCCAGAAGGCATCAACTGCCACAACAGCAAGCAAACGCCCCCTCCTCCAAGTCATCAACAAGTGAATGGATCCAAGTCAAAAGGATCCATTCAACACTTGAGGAGCGAATCCAGAAGCACCGTGCGCTGCTTGCACACGCACGAATTGTTTTACAAAAGGCACAAAAGATGCAGAAGAAGGACATAGCTAAGAAACAACCAAGGCTGCATCAAACTTGGAGGCCAAAGTCCAAAACAATGGCTGAAAAACATGTGTCACTCCAATTCGACCCTCCCAGCCGTGGGTCACTTCAATCCGATCCTCCCAAGCGCGGGTCACTTCAATCCGACCCTCCAAGGCACGGGTCACTTCAATCTGACCCTTCCAAGTGTGGGTTACTTCAATCCGACCCTCCCAAGCATGGGTCACTTCAATCCGACCCTCCAAGATGCGGGTCACTTCAATCCGACCCTCTAAGCCACGGGTCACCCAAATCCGACCCTCCAAGATGTGGGTCATCCAAATCCGACTCTCCAAGCCACGGGTCACCCAAATCCGACCCTCCAAGTCACGGGTCACCCAAATCCAACCCACCAAGCCACTGGTCACCCAAATCTGACCCTCCAAGCCGTGGGTCACCCAAATCCGACCCTCAAAGTCGTGGGTCACCTAAATCCGATCCTCCAAGCCATGGGTCACCCAAATCCGACCCTCAAACCCGCGGGTCACTCAAGTCTGAACCGTGTCAGAGTCAAGACAGAAGACATTCTGCACCTGTTTTGTCGATCCTTTCGAGTTTCGCACCTCCGGTGGAGCACCGCAACAGTGTGGATTTGTCCTGATTTAAGATGAAGATCACGGATTGTCTTGGTCCGTTGCACGCGGGTCGAGATAAAGCCCGGTTAAAGAACACTTAGGCCCATTGAATGAGTCCTAAGCAGTTCATCAGGCTGGGGGTCATAATCGCCCTCCTAAGCAGTGGAAGAGACCGTATGGTGGGAAAATTCCTGTAACCGACCGCATGGGATTGCGTGCTGAAATCTAGGAGCCCGTTGAGTTCCTGCGCTCACGAGAGCATAGATCTAAACATGTGACTCTTGAACACACTGACAGAGTGTTATGTACCCAGAAAGAAATGTATTCGTCTGACGATGATGACGTTACACCTAGGGATTCGTGCCAACACGCGATGGGTTGCTCCGACCATCAGACCGATAAGTTGTACTATCGGGCTGGGGGTATGAACAAGTCTCGAAAAAGAAGTATCCGGGAGATGGATTTTTACTGTCCGTGTGCTAAACTTATCAGGGCAGTATTATCAGAATGTAGCTGCCCCAAGACCGCTCCACAGAGGGTCTCGGTATTCGAGAGGATCTCTAACAGAATGGCTAAGTCCAAACCAAAGCGTCTCCGTAAGAAGTGATCGGCTGTTCATGGTGACGAACTTCCAGAAGTCATAATTAACATGGCTGATAAGGGAAAGTCGATTCGACCTTCTAGTTTTGACCCCCTCGTATCGTATCGTCTGACTCGGCTACGTACAGGGACCACTAGACGTAGGGACTACCAGAGAATGCAGAGAGGGTTATCCTCGGATGATGAAGCATCGGATGCTAACTCGGCAATCACTTCTGATAATACGGTATCCAGTCTGGGACAACCCGCAAAGTGTTTATGATTAACACCAAGAAAGTAGCCAAAATGGTTGAGGATGCTCTAGCTAAGCAGAAGCAAGCATACAAAATCAAAATGAAAATGACTATGCAGGATATGAGACAAATGCATGACCAACAGATCCGAGCATTATCAAATCAGATATGTGAATCCAGTCGTCACAACAATGTTAGCCAAGCAGCTAGCGATTCAGATGATGATGAACACCTTAATGCTGATAACCCTCCCGTTGACCAGAACACTGGGGGTGGCGCTACTAAAAATAACAACGCTGGGGGTGGTCCCGCCAAAGATAATAATGCCGGGGGTGACCCCATTATTCCTATTTGTGGAAAATTTGTAGTAAAAAGAAATGAAGGAAAATTTGATTTGTATTCCTTTGATCCCAATTATAATTTGGATTCTGATTACAAAAGAGAGGAAAATAATTTGGATTATCCCTTTTGTTTAATTCTGGGTTTTTCACGGTAGCGATGGAGTACCTCCTTCGAATGCTCGCGTCGAATTTGCTCTCCGTTAACGACCCGCACGTCTCAATTCACTAGAACAACTGATTTATGTGATGAGTTTGATCAAGAACTCTTAATGAGTTTTGTAACTCAAAATGAGTTAGGATTCTGTTAAATAGAGTTGTTGAAACCGAATGATCGGTTAATACGTCAAGTGTTTGAATTCTTGATTGCTGAAGAATGCTTTCCAAGCCTAGCCCTTGATCTTAACTCTTGGAAAATCAATCTCCCGAAAACTCCAGCCGAAAGAATCTCTCTCAGGTCCTGGAAATCCGATCCCCGAGATCCTCCCAAAATCTGATCCTGAACTCTGTTGAGTTTGTTGATATTTATAGGGATATTAGGGGTGTAACTGCCCCCATAATCCACTCCTAAATGAGGGTTTAGTCGCCCCATTAATCGGGTATAATAACCTACTTAAACTACTCCCAGATCGTGGGTGAGCAGCATTTTTTTTGAAATCGTATGGCTCGCGTTTGAACGAGTCAAAGTCTTCACTTGCGTTCTGGGTATGATCCTGCGTCCAAACGCAGTATCTAGAGTCGCATTTTGCAGCGATATGGAGCTGCGTTTTGTAGTGATATGGAGTCGTGTTTTGTAGCGATATAGAGCTGTGTTTTGTAGCGATATGGAGTCGCGTTTTGCAGCGATATAGAGCTGCATTTGCAGCGATATAGAGCTGTGAAATAGCTGAGGATGTAGTGATTGCGTTGACTTTGAAAATTACTTGTGTTTCAGCTGCAAGGATGAATTCTGCATCTTGGTTTGAAGAAATCGTTGCCTTGTAATCTCTTCTTGATTCATGGGAGAATCCTCTGATTGTAGCCTTCTTAGTCAAAACTGTCGGTTGAAGTCTGATAGGGGTCAACTATCTATTGTGATTTTTAGACAGCCTACTGTAGGCGTATAAAACTGCCTATAGGTCCCTTAACACAGCTCGACGATGTTAAATCAACCATCGGGCAACGTATCCAAACACGAACGTTAGTCCACAACACCGAAGCCAAGTGATACGCGACGAAGTGGATTAACGAGGCTACGAGGCTAACGAACCGCACGCAAACAACGGAATAAATCCACTCGCGTGCGGAATCAAGCTAACGGGTTAAGGAATCAACGAGTCATCTAACCAAGAGCGGACTCGAACGAATCAAGATCGAATCAAGATCAGTTTCAGACTTAAATTCAAAAGTGGATTTACTGCCAAATCAGGACCCGGATTTACTGCTAAATCAGGTCAACGAATGAAGTCCGGATAAATCAACCACAGAACCGGAAAACGGACACAACGGCGGAAAAATCAACACCAAGAGAGGCTCGGCCGAAACCGAGCCACCTTGAGGTGGCTCGGCCAGAGGTGGCTCGGTGGCCGAGCCACCTCATGAGGTGGCTCGGCAGCTGAGCCACCTCTTAGTGGCTCGGCTAAGGCCGAGCCACCTTGAGGTGGCTCGGTGGCCGAGCCACCTCATGGTGGCTAGGTGGAGGTGGCTCGGTGGCCGAGCCACCTCATGGTGGCTAGGTGGTTCGGCCACCTGTGCCCGGGCACAGTGACGAGTGCCTATAAATAGGTGTAGGCGTATAAAACTGCCTATAGGTCCCTTAACACAGCTCGACGACGTCAAACCAACCATCGGGCGACGTATCCAAACACGATCGTTAGTCCACAATACCGAAGCCAAGCAATATGCGACGAAGCGGATTAACGAAGCTACAAGGCTGACGAACCGTACACAAACAACGGAATAAATCCACTCGCGTGCGGAATCAAGCCAACGGTTGAGGAATCAACGAGTCATCCAACCAAGAGCGGACTCGAACGAATCAAGATCGAATCAAGATCAGTTTCGGACTCGAACTCAGAAACGGATTTACTGCCAAATCAGGATCCGGATTTACTGCCAAATCAAGTCAATGAATCAAGTCCGGATAAGTCAACTACAGAACCGGAAAACGGATGCAACGGCAGAAAAACCAATACCAAAAGAGACCCGGCCAAAACCGAGTCACCCGAAGGTGGCTCGGTGGCCGAGCCACCCCAAGGTGGCTCAGCCATGGCCGAGCCACCCAAGGGTGGCTCGGTCGTCGAGCCACCTCAGCCCAGATCTGTGCCCAGGCACAGATCTGGATGCTTATAAATAGGCTAAGGGTGTTCATTTGTAAAAGGTTAGAAAATTTGGAGGCGAAGCTCTGCTGGATTCATGGCTCAGAACTAAAAAAGATTCAAGCTTTGGGACTTTGAAGACTTGCTCATCCAGATCCGGTGCTCAGTGATCGTCAACGCCAAATAAGGCAAGAGTTCGAGAGGAACCAGATCTCAGATCTACGCAGGCATACTCCGGATCAAAGCTTGGTCTTTGATCCCGAGAATAGGGTGATTATTTCCTTGGTGAACTAATCCCCCCCGGCTATTATTTCCTTGGTGAAATAATACCCGTCATATTGCGTAGATCCGACAGGATCTAGATCTCGCGGTGGTCAACGGATAAACCCCGGCGCAGGCGAAGAACCCACGCAAGCGAGCGACCGCAAAACAGGAGCTCGTGATTTGTTCGACAACAAGGAGAAAAAGTTATAATTTTTTCTTTTCTTTTATTTGATTTTCATTGTAATCGGATCTTATAAAAAGACTGGATCTTTGTAACCGAAAAACTGTTATTCAAGATAGCAATGGAATCAATGAAGAAAGCAACGATTTTCACCGCGCACAATAGGAGGGGTTGGCTCATTTTTCAAGGGTTAGAAAAATTAGAGAGGCGAAGCTCTGCTAGATTCAAGGCTCAGATCTAAAAAAGATTGAAGCTTTGGGACTTTGAGGACTTACTCTTCCAGATCCGGTGCTCGGCGATCGTAAACGCCAAATAAGGCAAGAGTTCGAGAGGGACCGGATCTCAGATCTACACAGTCATCCTCCGGATCAAAGCTTGGCCTTTGATCCCGAGAAGAGTCTCGATTTCGCTTGGTCGATTTCGACACTTGGGCTATTATTTCCTTGGCGAAATAATCCCCTCGGCTATTATTTCCTTGGTGAAATAATACCCGTCATACTGCGTATATCTGACCGGATCTAGATCGTGCGGTGGTCCATGGATAAACCCCGGCGCAGGCGAAGAACCCACGCAAGCGAGTGACCGCAAAACAGGAGCTCGTGATTTGTTCGACAAATAAGGAGAAAAAGTTGTAATTTTTATTTCTTTCTTTGATCTCATTGTA
>BQKN01064133.1:153055-166758 GCA_022839385.1 Asparagus kiusianus
TCATCACCATTATACTTACAAGTACGTACATAGATAGGATAGGGCTTTCTGCCTATAAATATTGAATAAAGAAGACAAATATATTTCTCTCCCATAAAATCATTGATAGAAGTGATACGAGTCGCTATGCGAGCACCTTTGATCGCGGAATTATCAAAGATGTGTTGAGAAGAGGATGACAGAAAACACAAGAACAATTCAGTATGTGGCGAAGGAAAATACCCTCTCTAGATTATGAGTATGAAAAAATTATAATCTCTCTCTCACAATCTCACTAGAATCGAGAACAAGCTCTCAATTCTCTCTAAACCCTAATCTCTCTTGATTAAAATCTCACTTTGATAACATCTAAACCCTAATTCTTTCGATCAGGATCTCTCTTAGACCTAAAACTCTTTAGGACTACATCTGATCTCTCACTTCCTCTTTAGAAACCCTAAACAATCCCTATTTATAGGGTTTACAATATGGTAGCAATCTGGTAAATAACCAAAAAAACCCAGCTAGGATTCCCCCAAACAGAAACCAAATCAGCCTGGGAAACCCTTGATCTGTTGACTCATGATTGACTCATGCTCACCAGTCGACTCATGGTCGACTCAAAACGTGCACAAACTGTGCTGTCCTGCATGAGTCGACTCATGATTTCATGAGTCGACTCAACAGAAGAATTTTGCTATCTGGAGGTGATTTCTTGAGTTGGCTCATCAACCCGACAGTCGACTCATCAATCGTCAGTCGACTCATCAACCCGTCAATCGACTCATCAGGCTAAGAACTAAAATCTTTGATTCTTCGTTCTTCTGACTCGCTTCACGCTCCATCCTATGCTCTGTTGTGTCGCTTCACACCACTATTCTCAAGATATTATAAAAATCACCTATCCTCAAGCTCACATGAGGATCGCTAAGCTCCCGAAGCAGAGAAGAAGATACACACGTATCATGGCTCCCCTTTTTAAGAACTTGAAGTCCCTTTCAAGTTTAGAACTTTTGCTGAGGAAACTCTCGGGCCCCTCCATCTTTATGGCCTTCAATCATCTTCTTCTTCCTTAGTCTCTGAACTCCTTCCAAAGAAAAGGTTCTCGCCTAGCTTCTTGTATTATGATCAAGTAAGGACCATACACAGGATGCCCCTTCACAGGATCTGATCGGTCTGATACCAACATGATACGAGTCGTCGTGCGAGCACCTTTGATCGCGGAATTATAAACGGTAGGTTGAGAAGAGGATGATAGAAAACACAAGAACAATTCAGTATGTGGCGAAGGAAAATATCCTCTCTAGATTATGAGTATAAAAAGATTACAATCCCTCTCTCACAATCTCACTAGAATCGAGAACAAGCTCTCAATTCTCTCTAAACTCTAATCTCTCTTGATTAGAATCTTACTTTGATTACATCTAAACCCTAATCCTTTTGATCAAGATCTCTCTTAGACCAAAAACTCTTTAGGACTACATCTGGTCTCTCACTTCCTCTTTAGAAACCCTAAACAATACCTATTTATAGGGTTTACAACGTGGTGGCAATCTGGTAAATAACCAAAATCAAATCCAGCTAGGATTCCCCCAAACAGAAACCAAATCGACCTGGGAAACCCTCGATGAGTCGACTCATGATCGACTCATGCTCACCAGTCGACTCATGGTCGACTCAAAACGTGCACAAACTGTGCTGGCCTGCATGAGTCGACTCATGATTTCATGAGTTGACTTAGCAGAAAAATTTTGCTATCTGGAGGTGATTTCTTTAGTCAACTCATCAACCCGACAGTCGACTCATCAACTGTCAGTCGACTCATCAACCCGTCAGTCGACTCATCAGGCTGAGAACTAAAATCTTTGATTCTTCGTTCTTCCGACTCACTTCACGCTCCATCTTGTGCTCCGCTGTGTCGCTTCACACCACTATTCTCAAGATATCATGAGAATCACCTATCCTCAAGCTCTCATGAGGATCACTAAGCTCCCGAAGCAGAGAAGAAGATACACACGTATGAATTTATAAAATGAGTTTACGTTTAAAATTTTGCAACAACCTACATGCTAAAATCGATTTCACAGGTCTTAAAATTTTTCTTTTAATCCTAAAAAATAGTTTATAATTTGTTAAAAGAAAAAAGACTATTATGTACTGATATATTTAGAAATTCCAAATTGGTTGAGAGAGAGCGTGAAAAACACGTCTCTTAGATCTTGATTAAGATTTTCCTAATAAGAACAAACCTAAAAGTTACTTTTTTGTATAAAATAAAAAAAGAGGGATTTTCTCTACAAATTAGATGCGAAGAATTGACAACGGATTGGGGATTTTTACAAGTTAAATAAATAATTTAATCACAATAATAAGAAAGTTCAAAATACCTTTGTGGCGTGAGGTGATCAGCGCATGCAATTTCCTTAAATCAAAAAGAGGAGAGACATGCAACCACGATTGCATGACTCGAACAGACTAGAAATGCCCAAAGATCTAGAAAGCAGTGGTCTTGATGTAATATTGGAGGTCAATTAAGATTTTGAAAGTGGAGGTTTTATGGATTTCACGGAGGATCGGAGGTCAATCTAGTTTTTGTGAGCGAATGTTTTTTGGGTTGATCATGCAGAGGTGATGTGTTCATGCGAAGGATTGGGGGTCAATTGAGTTTTTGAGAGTAATGGTTTTTTTGGTTGATCATGTGGAGGTGATGAGGTTGTGTGGGGATCAGAGGTCAATCGAGTTTTTGAGAGCAGGAGGTTTTTTATGTTGATCATGTAGAGGTGATGAGGTGAGAGTGGTGGGGTTTAATTTGAGGGAGAGCAGACGTTATAAAAGAAATAGAAACCACCGTCTTACTAGCTAGTTAGTTTCCGCCGTTTTATTTGGCCCCACAAATTTAGTTTCTCATCTTAATTTTAATAGAAATATCTATTTTTTCTTTCAATTTAATTGAGATATGGTTGGCAACTATTTAAAATAGAAAGATAAAAATAAAATTTTATAATAACCGTATCAATAAGTTCTAATAGTAACCGTTTAATCAACTAACTATTATGATAAAGGGCTTTTGTAGTAGTGTAGAAATCTTTCATACACTTTGTCACACTGAAGGTAACTTCCTCATCAAATATCTTGGAATTCCAATGTTAACAAAAAAGTTGTCTATCTCTGATTATAAATGCTTGGTGGAGAAAATAATCCAAAGATTCATTCTTCCTAGTCAAAAAAATTATCTTACTCCCGTAGCTATAATTAGTAAGGAGTGTGCCATCCGGGTGCACACTTCTTAGTCTAGTGCCTATGTTTTGTCAAAAAAGGTTCTCTACAGAGCGGACTTTGTAGAAGGTTTTTGTACTGTGGTAACTGTGGTTCACATGACTCTTAGTTGCATAGGATTCAATTTATACTGATCTAAAGAATGGAAGGCTTGATGTTTTCTAAATAGTCAAATGGAGTCTAGCTAGTGTTCTAGAACTAATTTGGCATATACATATAAAGAGAGACATTTTATAGATTAAGTAGATGTTGGTTTCGGGAGTGGAGAACGAAACTTCGAATCAAAATAAAAAACTGCACAGAAATTCCCTTATCGGTAAACCGACACAAACCCATCGGTCGACTGATGTAAAACTAAGAAAAACTACAGGAGTTTCAGATCGGTCCACCGACGAGCGTGCCCCGGTCGACCGAAAGCGTGCACGAAAACCCTGTAGAAAACATAGTTCTAGACGGTCGACCGATAGCGATCAACCAATCGACCGATGCAATGCTATCGGTCGATAGATATCGGGTTTGTCGGTTTCCTGGTTCGGGTTGGATTCTCTTTTTGGGCTGAGTACATATATGTTTCCTAAAATGTTTTTAGGGTTATGTGAGGACGTCTTTGAGAGGGTTTTGACAGCACTTTGAGATCAGAGATCTTAGAGAGAGAGTTGCCTATTGCGAGCATTGTAATCTTCTTTAATTAATCAAAGAATTTCTGGTGTGGATCCCTAGGATGTAGGCACGTTTACCGAACCTTGTTAAATCTGGTATTTTCTTCTTTTGTTCGTTCTTTTCTACAAGTTTTTTTATTTGTTGTAATTTTTTGCTTGCCTAATTTCGACATAAGATCCAAAAGGGCATGGGTTGTTGTGTGTTCAACCCTAACAACTGGTATCAGAGCTTCATTCAGTAAAGTTTTTGTGTGAAAGAGATGGCAGAAGAAAGCAAATCAAAAATCGAGAGGTTTGACGGATCAGACTTCGCCTACTGTAAGTCACAGATGGAGGAATATCTGTACCAGAAGGATCTTTACCGTACGTTAATGGGAAAATATAAATGAAAGAAGAAAGAGGAATCAGACAAGGACTGGGAAATACTGGATCGGAAGCCTCTAAGATAGATTCGGTTGTCGCTCGCCAAATAAGTTACCCATAATATTTTGAAGGAGAAGATGATGGTGGGGCTTATGGAAGTGCTCGCGAAGATGTACGAGCAACCGTCAGCCATAAATAAGTTGCATCTCGTCAAAACACTCTTCAACTTTAAGATGGCAGAAGGATGCTCATTCATGTTGTATCTCAGCGAGTTCAACACGATCGTTGATCAACTTATCTCCGTCGACATCATGTTTGATGATGAAGTTCATGCCCTATTGATACTGTCACAGTTGCCGAATAGTTAAGCAGGTTGCGTTACCGCAATTAGCAACTCGGCGTGGAAGAAGAAGTTAAAGCTGAGCAAGGTTGTTAGCATGATTCTATCCGAGGAGGTTAGAAAAAATTATTCGAATTAGAAGGTTCAAGTTCATCCCTAAATCTCAAGCAAAGGCTGAAGCCAGAAGAATGGTAACCAAAATAGGAATCGATCGAAGTCAAAGAATAAGAGGTCAAAGTCGAAGGTTAGGCTTATCAAATGGAAGTGTTGGAACTCTGGTCAGGAGGGCCATATGTCTTTAGTCTACAAAGCGCTAAAGAAGGATGTGAATGAGCAGGAGGATCAAATTGTGCAAGTAGCCTTGATCCTTACTATGAGCAGCGACTCTGACTCATGGGTTATTGATTTGGGAGCCTCATTTCATGCCACTGCTACTAGGAAGCTTCTTCAGAACTATGTAGCCGGGGACTTTAAGAAGGTGTACTTGGGGAACAACGAGCCTTGCAATATTGTTGGAAGATGCGATGTGCTGATTCAGATGAAGGACTCTAAGTAGAATCTGAAGAATGTCAGACATGTACCGAAGCTGAAGAGGAATCTTGTTTCGGTTAGCCATCTTGGAGCGAAAGGTTATGTTTCAACATTCACCGGGGATTCATAGAAGATCTCCAACGGTACAATGGTGGTTGCCCACGGCAACAAAACATGAATTCTCTATCTTACTTCACATGTGAGTGACACCCTTACAGTTACAGCTGTCAAAGAGAGTACAAATCTGTGGCACAATAGGCTGGGACACATGAGTGAAAATGGTATAAAGATTCTACACTCATAGGGTAAGATAACCGACATTGATTCAGTTGAAGTTAGAGTTTACGAGGATTGCATCTGCGGGAAGCAAAAGAGGGTCAGCTTTCAGAAGAGTGGAAGACCATGTAAAGCTCAGAAGCTAGAACTTGTCCATACAGATGCTTGGATCCAGCTAGCATATCTTCTTTTAGCGGTTCGGCGTACTATGTCACGTTTATCAACCATCACTCGAGGAAGGTGTGAGTATACTTCATAAAGCACAAGTCAGATGTGTTTGGGATCATCAAGAAGTGGAAAGCCATGGTAGAGAATAAGACAGATCTGAAAGTGAAGTGTCTGAGATCGGACAATGATAGAGAATACGATCTGGAGGAGTTCAATAAATTTTGTGGCCTAAATGGGATTCATTTAGAGAGGACTACTCTAGGAACACCGTAACAGAATGGTGTTGCAAAGAGGATAAACAGGATATTGACAGAGCGTGCAAGGAGCATGTGTTTACATGCATGTCTACCTAAGATGTTTTGGACGGACGCGGTACATATGACAGCTTATCTGATTAATCATAGGCCATCAGTTTCATTGGATTTTGGAATTCCATAAGAGGTTTGGAGTGGCAAGAAGGTTAACCTCTCATATTTACGAGTATTTGGTTGCGTGGAATATGTTTATATCAGTGACCATGTCAGGGACAAGCTAGAAGCTAAGTCATAGAAGTGTACATTCATTGGATACAGAATTGATAAGTTCGGATATCATCTTTGGGATGAGAAGAACAGGAAAATTATCAGGAGCAGTGATGTGATATTCAATGAAGACGTGATATATAATGACAGGAATAATGCTAAGGATAGCCAAAGCAGTAGGAGCAGCACTAAGGATGCAGGTGGATCTGAGTACATGGATTAAGAGAAACTTCCAGATAGGGGAGACAGAGTCAGTTCTGATCGAAGAACAGAGGAGACTTCAGGTACAGAGACTACTACCCAGGGCGTAGAGTTTAGGAGGTCATCCAGGATACCCAAACCGAATCCCATATATCTTTCGTCACTTGATTACTTAGTTTTGACAGATAGTGGAGAACCAGAGTGCTATGAGAAGGCTATGCAAGTTAGTGAATCTCAGTAGTGGGAGCATGTGGTGCAAGAAGAGATGGATTCTCTCCACTCGAATGAGACATGGATTCTCTCCAGTTACCTGCACAGAAGAAAACCTTACATAACAAATGGGTCTATCAGGACAAATAATAAAGTGATGGAAGCAAGAGGTACAATGACAAATTAGTTGTGAAAGGGTTCTAACAGTGGGAAGGAGTGGATTATACGGAGATATTTTCCCTCGTCGTGTAGCTTACAACCATCAGAGTGGTGTTGAGCTTAGTAGCTACTTAAAATTTCTCTCTTGAGTAGTTGGATGTAAAGACTGCCTTTCTTCATTGTGACTTGGATAAAGAAATCTACATAAAACAACTTGTTAGTATTGTAGAATAAAGGAAGGAAGAGATGGTGTGTAGGCTCAAAAAGAGCTTGTACGGTTTGAAATAGGCTCCAAGGCAGTAGTACAAGAAGTTCGATAACTTCACGCAGAACAATGGCTATAGAAGATGTAATTCAGATCATTGATGCTATGTCAAGAGGTTCGAGTTTAGCTATATCGTGTTATTATTATATATTGATAACATGTGAGTTACAGGACCGTGTTTAGAAGAGATAAACAAATTAAAAAAGCAGTTGGTGAAAGAGTTTGCTATGAAGGATCTGGGTGTAGCGAAGCAAATTCCTGGGATGTGAATCAGTTGAGATGAAGCTGAAGGGATGTTGAAGTTGACTCAGGCTGAATACATCAAGAAGGTACTTTAAAGATTCAACATGGAGAATGCCAAGCTCGTTGGCATGCCCTTGGAAGTTAATTCAAGTTATCTGAGGAGCAATCACCTAAGACAGATGCAGAAAAGGAGCACATGAGTAGAGTGTCGTATTTATCAGCTATTGGTAGTTTTATGTACGTGATGGTTTGTACGAGGCCGAATATCACCCATGTAATGGGAGTTGTGAGCAGGTTTGTAAGCAATCTAGGGAAGTAGCATTGAGAGGTCATGAAGTGGATATTACAATACTTGAGAGGGACTACGGATATGCCATTGTGTTTCAGGAGGAAGAAATTAATACTGCAGGGATACGTGGATGTAGATTTTGCTGGTGATCATGATACTAGGTGAAGTACCACGGGGTATGTTTACACCTTAGTATCGACAGTAGTGAGTTGGATCTCACATTTACAGAAGATAGTAATATTGTCCACGACTGAGGCAGAGTATGTCGTAGTGACTTAAGCCAGCAAGGAGACGATTTGGTTGATCGGGTGCCTGGAAGAGCTGGGTTTGAAGTAGGGGAACGACGTTCTTTATTGTAATAGCCAGAGTGTTATACACCTTGCTAAGAATCTAGTATATCATATCAGAACAAAGCACATCGATATGCGTTACCACTTTATATGCTTGCTGATAGAGGACGACAAGTTACAATTAAAAAAGATTTTAAGGAGTCAAAATCCTACAGACATATTGACGAAAGCAGTGACCATCAACAAACTGGAGTTGTGCACAGCTTTAGTTGGCCTTCACGTGTAGAAGACGAAGATGGATCCACACTAAGAGGATAGGTAGGATCGCCGAGATGACATTGGTTGAAGAATGGAATTTTTTTCCATATGTAGGAGAAGATTCTTGCGAAGATAGCGGGAGTTCGGGAGAGCTCGTTGATGACGGTTTTGTCTTCAAGTGGGAGACTGTTGGTTTCAGGAGTAGAGAACCAAACATGGAATAAAAATAAAAACCTACATAGAAATTCCCTTATTGATCGACTGACACAAGCCTATCGGGCGACCGATGTGAAGCCAAGAAAAACTACAGGAGTTTCGGGTCGGTCAACCGACGGGTTGCCCCAGTCGACCGAAAGCGTGTGTGAAAACCCTGTAGAAAACAGAGTTCTAGACGATCGACCAAACCAATACTATTGATCGACCGATAACGATCAACCAGTCGACCGATGCAATGCTATCGGTCCACCGATATTGGGTCTAGTGGTTTCCTGGTTTGGGTTGGATTCTATTTTTGGGCTGAGTATATATATGTTTCTTAAAATGTTTTTAGGGTTATGCGAGGACGTCTTTGAGAGGGTTTTGATAGTACTTTGAGATTAGAGATCTTAGAGAGAGTGTGGCCAATTGTGAGCATTGTAATCTTCTTCAATTAATCAAAGAATTCTAAGTGTGGCTTCCAAGGACGTAGGCACGTATGCCGAACCTTGTTAAATCTGGTGTTTTCTTCTTTTGTTTGTTCTTTCCTGTAAGTTTTCTTTTATTTGCTGTAATTTCTTTCTTGCCTACTTTCAACACAAGATCCGAAAGGGCACGGATTGTCATGTGTTCAACCCCAACAGTAGATCCATGAATAGTACTAAAGAAGGCAAGATATTTGGCTTGTGTTGAGGATCTTGGTCGTCGCTGTTTGGCTCAGAAGCCTGTTCAACTAGTCCCTGTTCTCCTCTATAGTGCATCATCAAGAACACAAAGGGAGAGCTCGCCACTGATTTGCTCTTAAATTACTCACAGAGGTGAAGATATCACACAAAGGGGTGAGGGAAGAAAGCTCACAGGAGCACAAAGCTCACAGAAGGGAGGGGGATCGCACAAAGCTCACAGGAGCTCAGTTTTCTTTTCTGTCTCCTCCTTCTCTCCCAAGCTACTACCAACCCTTCAACCTAAATAGAGAAGGGGGAAGCTGACATGGGAGAGAAGCCTAGGGTTTCAAATAGTAGAAGCCGACTTACAAGGATGGGAGATCGGACTCACAGTGGTTGCAGAGCAGGACACGAGAATGGGGAAGGAGCTGTCGACATATGGCTTAGTACCATCGGGGAGGAGAGGTCGAAGAGAGGGCAAGGGCAAATATGTGTAGGGAACTAGGCATCTTGATAATGGGCCAGTTTTTGGGCCAACAAATAGCAACAATCTCTACCTTTAGCCTAAGGTAGTGCACTGAGAAAAACACGGAACAGCAGGACTCATCATCGCCAAACCATTACCTATATGATCACAAAGAAGATACAAGCAATGGAAGAGAATACACAAAGTAAACTCAGATCACACAGATCGGGATAAGATCACCAAGCATATTAAGTCCATAAAGGACCGAACTCTACCAAACGATCATCGAGTTCAAAGGGAAAAATCACAAAGCTACTAACAAGCAAAAGGCAAGTTAATAGGCCACAAAGGCAACACACAAAGCAAAGGGAAAAATTACCCTAGCACAAAGTAGGTTAATAGCCCACAAAGGCAACATACAAAGCAAAGGGGAAAAAAATTTACCCGAAGTCGAAATTCAATGCCAAGTCCACAAAGGACCAAACTCTATAAGTCTTAGGTTCATTGCACTCAAGGGATTCAAACACATTAAAGGCAAACTCAGACATATTACAATCATTCAAATTGTAATCTCTATACCTTTCAGGTTTCCTAATGGTTCTTTTATTTCTATCCCTAGTGAGTTGATAATCATTCAAATCATGCATGTTATCTATTTCCTGCATATTATGCTCCACCTCATTAGGAATAATCTCATCTTGATTTTCAATAATTATATCTTCTGAATGTGATTCATGTTGATTAATAATAGGCATTTGCTCCACCTCATTTGGAGCATCATTTTCAGAAATAGGAACAGGTAAAGGTAAACAAGGAAATTCATTTTTATTAAAAATAACATCTCTACTTATCACTACCTTCAACCCTGGTTCACTCTTATTCCAAAGCTTATAACATTTTACCCCTTCAGGGTATCCTAAGAAAACACATTTCTTATTTCTAAGTTCTAACTTATCAACTCTTTGATGCATATAGCCAGCACACCCAAAAATTCTCAAATTATTTAAATCAAGATGTTTGCCCGTGAACACAAATTTAGGGCATTTCCCTCCTAAGAGAACAGAGGGAGACCTATTAATCAAATAGGCTGTAGTACAATCGGTTTCTCCTCAGAACTTCTTAGAGAGCCTAGATGTGGTCAACATAGCCCTCACCCTCTCTAAGAGAGTTCTATTCATCCTCTCTATTGAGAATCCTTTGTCACTACCAAAGTGACCACCTTTATGCAAAATTTCTAATCCTCTATTTATCATGTGACCTAATCTACTTTGTCATAAAACATATTTATCACCTATCACAGAGTTAACAGAATCAAGCACAGGTTTAGCATGACAAACATACAAGTTATTTTGTTTTCAGTAGTAAAAATAACAAGAGACCCTTTCAAAATTTTCATAACCCTTTTACCCTATTTTCTCTCTAAGACATCACTTTCTAGAGATGCACAAGAAATCAAGTTATAACGTAAATCAGGAACATGCCTAACATCCTTCAAAGTAAACACAGAAGCAGAAGAAAACCTAAGGCATACATCACCAGTTCCTAAAACATTGCATTTCTTTTCATTTGTCATTGACACAAAGCCATTCTTTATTTTCTTGTAGTTTGAAAACATATTTTTAAATGGAGTCATATAAAAAGTACAACCAGAGTCTACCAACCAATCTGATTTACACAAAGAATCAAATAACACAGAGTTCAAATATGCATAATCACACAAATTATTAATCATGGAAATTTTACCTATTTCGCCCTCACAGATAGCCATATTAGTATGATCATTTTGCTGATTTTCTCTAGGCTTAGGACAATCTCAAATAAAGTGACCAGTTTCATGACAGTTATAGCATCTTTTAACTTTAGACCTAAACTTAGATCTACCCCTTACATTTTCAGATTTTTTTCCTACTTGATTCTCAATTACTAGCATTCTCTTGGTTATTAGACCTATTGTGAGACTTATCCACATATGCATAACCTCACCAGAATTATTATTTCCCCCAGAATGTTTTAAATCTAATTTCTTACTCTTAAGACCATTGATCACAATGTCAAGGGTAACCTCATCTCTACCATATTTAATAGCAAATTTTACATCAATATATGAGTCAAGAATAGCATTTAGAATGGCAATAGGAGTATAGTCGTCTATATGTTTATCACCAGTTAACTTAATATCTGAAATAAGTTTTGTGAAAACATCTAGGTTCTCTTCAATGTCCTTAGACATATCTAATCTAAATTTAAAAAAAAATCAAGCAAAAATATTTTACTGGGCAAAGAGGTTTCAATATAGAGTTCTTCAAGTTTATCCCAAAGGATTTTAGCAGATTCCAAAATTCCAACTTTTCTAAGTACAGAGTCAAATAAGTTCAAATAATTTGTGGAAGCATTTTCATTCATTTCAGCCCTTTTTTCTTCAGTGTCAGAAGTCAAATAAGTCTGACCAACAGCCCTAAAAGACTTATGTTGAATTAAAATGCATTTTATATTTTTGTTTCCAAATGCTAATATCAGATTTTTCCGTTGAACGGAACCATACTATATTGATTAGCATCAAACATTCTTCACACAGAAAAAACAAACAATGGTATCACCGCGACTAGCACGAACAAATCTGATTTCGGTAATTATCCGACTCGAAACGTGTGAAGCAATTAGCATGAACAAATAGGAAGAACGATGAACACAAAGTTCTTGTTTTAATCTCTTTGTTCTTTCCACGGGCATAAACAATAACAGAAAATTTTTCAGAAAAAATAAAATCCAAATATAGCCAAAAAAATTTCAAATTTGTGAAGCAACTAGCACAAACAAAATAGGAATAATGATGAGCACAAAGCTCAGGTTCAGACCCTTTGTTCTTTCGCACGAGCACAAACCAATTTTAGTTTCTGAAATTTTTTCAACAAAGCCAGAGCTTAACTGTAATTTTCAATATCATAATTAAACGCAGTGGAAATGGGGAACAATTGATATAACATCAAATAAAGGGGCAATGCAGATGAGATCAAATAACAAGAGCAACAGGAACAGTTTTTCAACAAAACCAGAGATTACCTGAGCGAAACCCACTGTAGAGAGTCTCGACCTTACCCACACGGTGGTCCGGTGGCGTTCCTGCGACGACGACTCAACGAGGCCCGGCGACGGCGACCGGCGGTTTTGAACGACGACGACTCACCGAGCTCTGATACCATTGTTGAGGATCTTGGTCGTCGCTGTTTGGCTCAGAAGCCTGCTCAACCAGTCCCTGTTCTCCTCTCTAGTGCACCACCAAGAACACAAAGGGAGAGCTCGCCACTGATCTGCTCCTAAATTACGTACTCTATCTTTCAGTCACTCACCTCACAAAGGGTGAAAGCACAAAGCACACAGGAGCACAAAGCTCACAGAAGGGAGGGGGATAGCACAAAGCTCACAGGAGCTCAGTTTTCTTTTATGTCTCCCCCTTCTCTCCCAAGCTACTACTAACCCTTCAACCTAAATAGAGAAGGGGGCAGCCAACATGGGAGAGAAGCCTAGGGTTTCGAATGGTAGGAGCCGACCTACAGGGATGGGAGATGGGACTCATAGCGGCTGCAGAGCAGGACACGAGAATGGGGAAGGAGCTGCCGACATAGGGCTTAGTACCATTAGGTAGGAGAGGTCGAAGAGAGGGCAAGGGCAGATATGTGTAGGGAACTGGGCCTCTTGGTAATGGGCTAGTTTTTGGGCCAACAACTAGCAACAGCTTGTGCAAGCTAAAAGTGGTGATTCAGGAGGTTAGAAGCAGGTACTGAAAGGGAGAGACATGGCTGTGAACATACGAGGATCAAGTAAAAATATCCGGAGAATGTTGGAAGCTTGTTGTGTTAATGGCAGAATTAAAATCTCCTCTATCTACAGTGAACTACAAATCCTTCAGCAGAATTGCGACTGGTATCCACAAATATTCTTTTACTTTATCGCTTGTGGTATAGCAAAGGTTATCAACCTTGGATAGACTAGAGAGGATGAGGCTCATTCAACTAAACTGTTATGTAGAGCCCAAGGGAATCACGTACGCATTTGTTTTATTTTTCCTGTAGGTTTTTTGGAAAATGTGGACTGAATTATAGGTTGGCTTAGATTTTACTTTAGAAGTTGTGAGTAGCCTATAATCTTTAACTGGTTTGTGAATAATCTTGTCGGGAACTCTCTTCAGAAAAGTGTGAGGAGGCGGCTTGCATTAGCTACTACCATATATATGGTTTGAGAGGAATAAAGGATTAATGAAGGTATTGTTAAGAGCGGCATAAGTGTTGAAAAGTAAACTTGATTTTGGATCAAGTTTAATTATTGGATCAATGATCCAATTATCACTTGTT
>BQKN01064133.1:171235-189541 GCA_022839385.1 Asparagus kiusianus
TATAAATACCTCCCCTTCCCTCTCATTTGTAATCAAGAAGTTCCAAGATGTTCTAAGGTGTTCAAAAGAAATAAAATCTTCTTCTTCCTAAATTTTCTATCTTTATCCTACTTAACGAGTGTTTAATGAGCACTCGTTAAAAAAAACCTTATAATTTAATTTTAATTATTAACACAACTTTACAAGATCTTGACCATCACCAACAAACTCGGACAGCACCACCTCCACTTCTAATATTACAAATTATAAAACAATATCCGCCAGTGACCATAACAAACATCACATAAAATAATCAAATTACGTATCCATAGCTTTCAAACCTCTCTTCCTTCGCGCAAGTGAAATTAACCAAAGAAGAAAGCATCAACAGAAGTGAAAGAATTTCCCAACGAAAAATAACATATAAACTTATATAAAGGAAATATATATATAGGCTTCTTAAATCACAAAAACATACACAACATCCTTGAGGAAACATATGTATAAACACCAGCATATTAAAAGAAAAATGAAACTAAAAATTACAAATTTCATACATAAAGGATGATGCGTGCAATTGATAAATCATAAATCATGATGCGACTTTATACAACAAAGCCCCAAGACTTGCTGCTAGACTTGCTGCTAGGCTAGCTAGCAACTGAAAATGTCTTACTGAGGGGCTTTTTCGTTCGCTAAACCTGATATTCGAAAATTAATATGCAGCTGTATACTCTCAAGAACAGTACTATTCCAATCTCAGATGATACCAGCTATAACCAGATATTTACATGAACTTGTCATCATAAATCTAATACAATTGAAGTTTCCTATAAATTAGGGCTTGTACCGTTAGGTGAAGGTCCATAAGAAAGTCAAAGACTTTCTTTTCTTGAGGAAGTGGGCAATCCCCCGTGTTCGAGCCTCAGAATAAGAAGCTGCCATCGCCGTTTGAGCGCTACGGCAGTCAAGAAATTCCGCCCAAGATTAAATGAAGAGAAATGCTATGACAGCAGGTTTATCATAAAGTACAAAACATTTCGAAGGATACCTCACCAAAATATAGTCAGCTTAAAGAAGATTCTTCTAATGTATTTGTGTTGTGTACTAACATGTATGTAGTCCTCGCCACTCGATCTTCATTGACTCAACAATAATAACCTAAGACCTTGGTATATAATTCTCATAAGCCTAAGGTAGGCACCCAAGACTTTGGTGCCACTGCGCATAAACCCAAGTCACGGGGCCGAGTCACACCCAACACAATCAAATTTGACGTATAAAACCTTAGTACCCATTTGGGATAAAACCAAGGCACATCATCAAATTCGATTGCCTTTGACTTAATAGACCTTGGCATCATTTTTGATGAATAAGCCCAAGACCTTGGTGTCATTGCGAATAAATCCAAGGCACGAGATCGAGTCGTCCTTAGCACAAGGCACAAAGTCGAGTCGCCTCAACTTAGGAATATCTAAAAACAAACTTGTACTCAAAGAAGGTTGCAAACTCTTAAACACATAAGATAGTAATCACAAAGGTACACAATTCAGATTGACAAAAGTAAATCCTTTTTTATTCATAAAATATATTGGATGTTCAATGATATATTATTACTATTCCAGCACCTATCTCCTAAGAATAAAATTAAAATTTTGCAAAAGTTAATTTTCAGCCCCGACCATAGCTCAAAATTATGTATGATCCATTTGACAATGATCGCCTCGGCTACATTTGTTCTACCAGACAAAAGTGCCTATCATGCACTTAACAATTGAGTATTATTTTTTTTTTAACTCAAAGTAAAATTATAGTAGTTTCTACGGGAATCATTAAATCAATACAATAGAAGTGTTCTGCCATGAAAGAGGATGAGGTAGAGAATGACTTGGAGTAGAGAGAGAGCCTCAATCAAGTAGTGGACTTGCAGGTAGGTTTGATACAACCTGTTGGCAATCATACATCAAATTTCTCTGACAAAAAACGGTAGCTCTCATTTGGAAGACGAGGAAGGAGTGTAGTAGAGAAGAGGTGTGTTGGTGGGATTGATGCGGTTGTCAACATGATTAGATGTGGGTTTGCGTCGGGTAGTTGTAATGGTTTTGAGGCATAGTGTAAACCAAAGAGTATTTTCGGATAGATTGTAAGATGCAACTTTGGAGCATCATATCTTCTGACTCGCTCCATAGAATGTTTATTATTATATATTTTTGGAAAGCACATGAAGTGCTCTATACATAAAGATAATTCACGACTTCAGATAACATTCATATTCAAAGAGATTTGTCTTCAGACTCAATTGCGCGTGGAATTCTGGGTTAATTTTATTTTTCTAGTTTTATAGAAAGTTTTTTTATGTAAGGATTTCTCTTAGCACCAGGAAAAAGATAGTTTGGTACTTTTTCATTGTTTTGTGCCCTATATGAGGGGAACAAATTCATGTAGGGATTTAGATTGGTTATTATTATTTTAGAAGTTTTCTATTCCAAGGGTTTTCTAGAGTTTACGTTGTTTTGCTCGTACGAGAACGAGTAGTTAAATCTTTTGATTATTCTTCCGCTACATCAGTTGGTACCGGAGCCAGGCTCTTTCTTACTATGGCCACCAACGATAACAAAGTTAATCACCCTCACCCTGATCTCGCACGGTGAGTTGATGCCCTAGATTGACGTGTTGAAGATCGCATGAAGAGAGAGTTGCGATACAAATTTTTGCCAAAAGATTACAACCTAATCTTATTATCTCAATTTAAAAATTGTCACAAGGCAGTTCAATTACGAAAAGAGGTAATAAGTCAAACATAGCATTAAATATTGCTCCTTCTGGTAGAGTTTCTATAGAAGGAGCAAAATCAATACGGTCCACGTACTCCTCCCTGCAACAAAGAGCCAATGTCACCATCGAGCTCCATGGCAGTAAATTCTCGCACCATCAGATTCTGGAGGACTTATCGATGACGAGCTCTCTCATAGTTTAGCATTTGAGTTGATCCAAAGCACATGGATCCTACCAAAAGAGATACATATGCAATGCAACCTGAAAGATTGATAGAAGAAATATTTACAGCTTGTGTCCATCAAACTCTAAATTTTTTTGTGGAAAAAATAGGTGTGTTATGAACGGTGTGTGATAGAAGAAATATTTACGACTATAAGTAAATGATAGAAGAAACTGTAATAAAGAGAGCTATAAGAACGGGGATTAAAAAATAAATTATATCAATTAATTTTCTGGTCTTTACAATTAAAAGAACAAAAACTCTGTAACAAATACATGCAATATAGAAGAATATAGTTCAACATAAATGGGCAACAAAGTGTGGGATGTGGGGAATTCAGTGGGGGAAGAGGAGCCCAAGAAGCGGTCTTGACCAATTTGAACTTGGGAGGAAGAGGTAAGATTCTCCATGAATCCCTTTGTCTTGTCCTTGACGCCGATGATGATTGTGCACGTGAAGCAGGAAAGTTGATAGAGGAAGTAAGATTTAAGTACATTCAGATGGTTTTCTTAGGGTTAACTCGAGTAAAAACTCCAAATCCTAACTCCTCCTACAAACACACTTTTTAATCAGTTCATCCGGACTAATTAACAGTATCCCATAGTTTAACTCAACCTGAACTAAAATCTAACAGAACATACTAACGCGGACTGGTCTCAAACAACTTAAAGGTTTCAGGGGACTTACTTCAAAATATGAAGATTTCAGGGGGCTTACTTCAAATAGACGAGTTTTGAGGGAACAATGTCTCAAAAACCTAAATATTACCTAATCGGTTCGCCCAGCCACAAACTTCTCCTCACTTTCTTACAATGAACTTTATTAAAAATAAATTGAGCCTATCACTGAACATTTCTAATTCTTAAATTGTGAAAACCCGTCGTCGAGGATAGTTGTAAAATTATTTGAGGTATTATTTTTCTATGAATTGACTAAAAGGAAGTTAATGGGTTTGATTTTTCACTTTACCATGCATGCTTTTAGTTTTAGTGGTGGTGACACCACTGAATGAACTAAATCCTGGCTCCGTCAAAGGTTAATAGTGATAGTTGCGAAGGCTTTGTCAGAATGCGAAGAGAAAAGAAAAGAAAATGCACCCCTAATAGGTTATTCACCTACGTGCTTGCTAAATGGGAAGGATCCGCAAATGATTATAAGATCATTCAAGATAGCACTTTCCAAACCATAACAATGGGGATTAGGAGTCTATGATGGTAATTAACAACTAGATTTACTTTGTAGGAAACAAAAAATTGTAAGTGAATATGTCAACGTATTATTTTGATTAGACGTTCATCAATTTAGGAGCTGCTATTTGGCTGCAGCTGTGAAGTCTATGGCACATGAACCTTTCACCACATTACCACCACAAATATCAGCAAGAGCTTCGGCACATGGAATAAATAAAGGATGCACATTTGAATTAAGTTCAAATGAGGTTCTGAACTTGTATTTACTATTCCAAGAAACATAATAATTGACATAATGTTTTGCCTTTTTTTTGGGGGGCATATCACAATATCACATATTGTAAATCATTTTCGGATCTTTATAATTGTTACTTTGCCAAGCAATTAAAAAGTAAAAATATTCCTCTATGAATAATGTTTTCCTTGCTTAGAGAAAAGAGAGAGGCGAACAAGAGGCTCTCATTCTGTTAGATTCTCAAAGAAATCAAGTAGGGAGATATAATTTGGGGTCTGACTAAAGACTGAAGAATAAATGACAAACATAAGGTATGAATGATCATTTTAAAGTAGGAAAATTTTACAAAATATGGTAGCGAAAAAACACCTTCTTACTGACATGTATAGTTTGAAATGTTTAAAGGAGAAATTACCTTTGTTGATTACCCTTGGTCTTCAGAGTTGAGTACCTCTACTAATTCCATGAACATCAACTGCAATCTTCAGCCTTCAAACATGCTTTGATTCCTGAGACACAAACAAGCGGGCAAGATATATGAAAGCCTTGTACTCTTTTATCTCAGTGCCATTACAATGTTTTGTGAAATGATAGTCTCATGTTAGAAGTGTACTTACATTCAATGCTTAACATCCATTTCCCTTCTAGGATGGCCATAATTTGCAAAAGACTTCTCATCAGCAGATGCGAGGACATGTGGCTTAATATCAACTGTAAGTTGCTATCTCATTTAGCAAAATGAGGTACCAATAGTCTTTACAAGAACAAAGATTGTTTTTAAAAAGATAGAATCGACTCCGATCCCTCACAGAAATCTCCCTCTCATACACCTTTAGTATAAGCTTCATGACAACGTGACAATCTTTGCACACCCTCAAATTCTTCACGATCCGTACTGGTATCCAGGCAAAGTACCAATCAATGCCAATGCAATAGCCAACCTCTCGCTGTGAAAACACAACACTCTCTTTTTCTTACTCCTCGATATCAGACACACACTGCTTTGTCTTGGGTACATACCCTTCCTTTCTCAGCCTCTCTAACATCTCATTTTACCAAAACGAGCTACCAGTAGTCCTTACAAGAACAAAACCCATCTTTAAAATGATGGAATCGACTCCGATCCCTCACAATAATCTCCCTCTCATAAACATTCGATATAAGCTTTGTCACAATGTGACAATCCTCGCACACCCTCAAATTCTTGACTATCCTTATAGGTACCGCAGGCGAAGTACTGATCAACGCAAATGCAATGGCCAGCCTCTCACTGTGATAGCACAATGCGGTCTCCTTCTCTTCCTCCTCGATGTCAGCCAACACATTGCTCGTCTTGGGTACATACCCTTCCTTTCTTAGCCTCTTCGCAACCTCCTCTAACTTGTCATATATCTCATCGCTCTGAGGATGGGATCGATCTCCCATGACAAACTCATGGACGCGATTACCAATTTCCAAGAGGCTATACCCGGGGGTTTTCTTCACTCCTCCATTGAACATGTTTCTTCTCAACTTCTGCACATCTCTCCATCGTCCGACCGAAGCATACAAGTTAGATAGCAGTACATAATCTCCACTGTGGCCCGGATCCAGTTCCTTGAGCTTTGACCACGCAGTCTCTCCAAGGCTCAATTTCTTGTGCATAGAGCAAGCGCCGAGCAATGTCCTCCATATAACAGCATTCGGCTCCATAGGCATCCTCTTAACGTAATCATGCGCCTCTTCAACACAGCCAGCTCGTCCTAACAAATCAACCATACAACCGTAGTGCTCAATTTTTGGCAATATACCGTACTCTTCTTTCATCCTATCGAAATAACAGAACCCTTTGTCTACCAACCCGCAGTGGCTGCATGCATACAATACTCCGACCAAAGTAATCTCCGTGGGCCTCAACCTCTCCCTCTCCATCACACCAAACAATTCAAGCGCCTCACCACCAAATCCATTGACCGCCAACCCGACAATCAAAGAAGTCCAAGAAACAACATTTTTCGTGTCACCCATTTCATCAAACACCTTATTAGCATCCCAAACACTCCCACACTTGGCGTAGAGATCAATCATGGCGTTCCCCACATGCGCATTGCCAGCGCACAGCCCTCTCTTAAACGAGTAAACATGCGCCCTTCGACCCAGCGCCAAAGCCCCGAGCTCCGCGCACGCGCAAAACAAGCTAACCATAGTGAACCCGTCAGGCTCAGCATCCTCCTCAGCCACCATCCTCCTAAAAAGCGTGAGCGCCTCGTTCGGCCGGCTGTTCAGGGAAAACCCATTGATGACGGAGTTCCAAGTGACGATGTTTCTCGCGGGCATTTCGTCAAACACCCTGTACGCGTCCTCGGAGACCCCGCAGGCGGAGTAGAAGTGCACGAGGGAGTTCTGGACGAAGACGCAGGAAGCCGCCATCCCGTCGCGGACGGCCAGGGAGTGCACGGCCCTGCCGTCGGCGAGGCGGTTGAGCCTGGACGCGGACTTGAGCACGAAAGGGTAGGTGTGGGTGTCGGCGAGGGAGCGGAAGCGGGAGAAGAGGGGGAGGGCGGGGGCGGGGTCGGAGGAGAGGGAGTGGGCCCGGAGGAGGGTGTTGACGGTGAAGATGATGTTGGGGGAGGCGGGGTCCAGCTGGGCGAAGATGCGGGCGGAGTAGGGGAGGACCGGGGTGGGGTCGGAGGGGAGGGAGAGGGAGAGGAGGGAGAAGATGAGGTGCTTGGCGAGGAGGGGGGAGGAGAGGGGGACGAGGGAGCGGATGGAGCGGGCGTGGATCTGCTTCGTGCGGGGGATGGAGGTCGACAGGCGGAGGAGGGCGATGCATCTCTTGAGGGCAGGGGGTCTCGGGGGAGGAGACGAGCCCGCCGCCGCTGCTTCTGGGCGCATGGGGGCGGCGATCATGTTGTCTCTATTATCGTCGTCGTCGTCGTCGTCATACAAATGATGATAACATAGTTTTGCGAAGGAGAAATTTTTTTTTTTTTTTTTTGAAATAGACCGATTTCGAAAAATATTTAGCTAAAGTGATCGTTTTGCTGAATATTTAACTGAAATCCATCTCTTTTCACAAACCCCCGTCTACTCGGACAAAAAAGAGGTCGGTTTTATAAAATTTGAATTTCAAAACGCACGTGGACTACTGTGTTTAGGGCAGGCTAATCAGCTATTAAATACGCTCCAAAATTCTTACGGAACCAGTAGTCCTGTGAACTCAACAAACCCGCGCCGCCACAAAAAACACGTGGAACTTGTGATCCCGTGTGTTAAATAGAGAGTCTGGGTTTTATCGACCCAGCAAATACACAGGACTAGTAGCCTCGTGTGTTTGTCAAGCCTATATATACTCAATCGTGCCCAAAAATTAAGGCACGGCTGCTCTCCATATGCCTCTCCCTGCTCTCAGTCTCAACTCTGTCTCATAGATCTCCCTCAAATCACTCTCTCAACTCTCTTCCAATATCTCTCCCCCACCCCCATTGATCTTCTCCGACATCACCTCTTTCTCCCTCAATTTTCCCTCTCTCCTTCTCTCCAAACCCAGACCGAGGCTCTCCCCCAAAATTTCTCTCTTGATTCGCTCCAGCATTGTTGAACTCTGACGCCGACAAACTTCAACTTTAAATCAAGGTAAAATTTTTTTAACTTGTATAATTTTCTCTCTAATTTTTAGTTACAATTGTAGTCTGAGAATAACCCTATATTTAGAATGATTTACTTTCAATTTTGATAAACAAATTGGTTTGGTTAAAATTTAATAGATTAAATTTGATGTAAGGGATCTTTCGACTATGGTTTAACTAGAAATAAGATATATAAATTTTAATTTACGAATAATATAGATAATTTGCATATGATGAATGTTAATATTTCAGTTCCAATGGCGAATGAAATACCTATTATCTGCTTCTTCAATGGGAGATTGAGTATTGGAATGAATAATACGCCTATAAATGAGGGAGGATCTACAAAAATGTTCATGCCATTTAAAAATTGTAACTTTAATGGAATGATGAAGCAAATATATAGTGTTACTAAAATTAACTATGGAGATTATGCAACTAAGGTGTAATGTAATTGTCTGATAAATAAAAAAGAACAATTGATATAGAGATTACCAATGATCTAGAAATGATTGACATAATATAACTTACAAAAAACCAAATCTCGATTGAGTTGCTCATTAAAAATTTTCCAATATCCATTGTTGCCCAAGTTTTGAGTGCTCCGGTAGAGTTATCCCGCATGCTTGACTTAGAAAATAACTATAACATATTTATTTTATCTCCAAGTGTCGTTCGCTTAGAAAATAACTCGAGTGAAATGACATGGATCAACTATAACATTTAAGCAGGCATTCCTATTGTACAACGTCAAGTGATATGTTCCATAATGCTTCGGGTCATGTTATGCATAATTTACCAGTTGATTCCATTGTAGAAGAGGATGATGATGCAGATGATGATTCTAAAGATGTTGAAGAAAAAGAAACAACTTGATATCATGCAGTGTGCAATTGGAGGCGTTGATGAGGACACCTGTTGGATGGATGAATTTTGTGTAAAAAACAATTATGTGGAGTCTAAAGAACCGTTTCTAGAAGAGTTTTAAAATGAGGAGTGGATAAATGCCTCAAAAGCTAAGTCTATTGATCTTGGTTCTAATTTCGAATGACCCGAGGACTTCACTTTTAAAAAAGAAGATCTAATGAGAAAACTCAAGGATAATATGCAAGTGCTCAAGATGAAGGAAATTCAATGTATCCTTGGAAGCTCAATGCAGCTATTAGAAAAAAAAAATTCGAGTACCGAATACGAAATATTGTCTAAAAAGATTGCACTGGGAGTGGAGAGGTTCATGATAGTATTTTAGGCTTTTGGACCTGCTGTTTGCGGTGAAAATTGATTGTTTCATTACGGGATTTATTACAAACTTCAGATGTTTACAACGAATACGAAAATCAGTCTTTTTATAAGACTTTTACACAATGAAAACAAAAAAAATTACAATTCTCTTCAAACAAACGCAACGAGTGTTTATCGCCTGCTGCTTGCATGAGATCTTTGTCTGTGATGGGGACGTTGATATCTGTGGACCACCGAACGATCAATATTTGGACAGAGTTTCATCTATCCACGAAGGGATCGAGAAACCGTAGCTTTTATCTCGGTGAAGCGAGATAATCACTCTTCTTAATATTACCGCAACGAGATAATCCTAAGGAACGAACCGAGCTACAGATCTAACTCCTCCTCCTCTCTGAAATCTATGCACTTTAAGTCTTCAGTTCAGCAGGCCTTCACCGAGGCACGAGAATTCCAGCTCTAAAAAAATGAGGCTCTAGGGGCTCTATTTATAGGCTTCAAGGAGATTCGGGTGGTTAAAACCGCATAACGGGCGAAATCTGGTTTTTTTAGGGCTGGAGATACCCTTGGGTGTCTCAACTTGGACCGAGACACCCTTGGGTGTCTCGGCCTGGGTCGAGACACCCTAGGGTGTCTCGGTTGGGCCGAGACACCTCGGGGTGTCTCAACTCATGCTGAGACGCTTGTTATGTATACTTGTTCGTTTCCACCGTAACTTCTTCGTCTGAACTCGGATTCGAGTGATTCAAAGTGCGTTGCAAATCCGACGAGGAGATCTACAAGCTCTGATGATTGGATCATTGTGGAGTCAACTGGGACACGAGGGGCGTTGTGCCTTTTGTAAGCGACGCGGGGCTCCCAATCAATTCGTATCCTCGTTATTCTGGAACTCCGTTGCTTCACGTAGTTCGTCGATTCACTTCAAGCATTTGTCGATGTCAATCAAGCTTCTGTGAACTGGATAGTGACGTTTATCGTCTTTTCTTAGCAATAAGCCGTTCGTGGAGACCTATAGGCAATTTTCGATGCCTACACCTGTCATCAAGGAGTTCTTATTTTATCTTCTGCTCTTTAGTATAGATTGCACATATTTATATGGCAAATACAAAGGAGTGCTTTTGGTTGCGACCAGTATAGACGTTAATGGTGGGCTACTTCCATTGGTCTTTGCAGTTATTGAGGTAGAGGACACATCGAGTTGGAAGTGATTTTTTCAATGCATTTACAGATTCATTCCTATTGTCCAAAGTCCTAGAATGATTACTTTTATTTCCGACCGGATGAAATGAATTTCACAGGCCTTGCACGAGGGTTTTGGAGCATCACGTCATCACTAATATTGCTTGAGACATATAAGAGATAATTTTAAGAAAAGACGCGGAGAGGTCAATTTACACATTCTATTCAGGCAAGCCAAGTGTGTAGCCAATACATTGGTGTATGAGTATTATAAGGAGAAAATGAAATACATAATTGGATTGAATAAAACTTGAAGCCGCAATACAAAGATCGATAGGCATTAAGTAAAGATGACGGAGTGTGCTACTGTATAATGACAACTAATTGCTTTGTATGTTTTAATGGCGTACTTAAGGATACTCGATCAATGCTAATTCAAACCTTGGTTGCAAGGACGCTTTATAGGTTAAACGCATACTTTAACAAAAGATGTGGTAGTGGCGCAAGTTGGATGACGAGTTACGCTCCAAAAAATGAGATCTCATTGTAGAAAAGGATTGTAGCTATAAGATCATGTAGAATTACTCCATTTAACGATAATGAATGGAAGGTTAAAGATTGTGAATGTACTTACACCATTTATATCTATGACCGGGAGTGCAATTATAGTTGTAGTATACCACAATTGAAAAAAAATTACCATATGAATATGTTTTAGCGGCTAGTTCTAATTAGGATGGTGATGCTAGATTGCCTTATGATCGATATTGCTCAGCTTGGTATTCAACGAATCATTACCGAAAAGCTTACCAGGAGAGTTTTCATGCTCCCGATGATAGTCGCTATTAGTCGACTTATAATGAACTATGTCTATTACCACATCAGTACAAAAGATAAACAGGATGACCTTGATACGTGTGCATTAGAGGTATCATTGATCAAGGGTGGGAAGGAGTAGCGTCGTGAATTAAATATAGTCAATGTAATCAATTTCGTCATAATAGGTCTCGTTGTCCATCAAGAACAAGTAGATAGCAATTAATTGGTAATAAGTTTCTAATCTATATTTTATGCTTTTTATTATAATCTTATTGATTCAGCAAGAACTAATATATTTACCAATTGTTTGTAGGTATATACACTATGCTTCTCGGGCTTTAGTTATGGCGTCCTCTATGATCAGTCACGACACCATTCAGAGACTGTTGATGGTTAATATGATCACACGATCAATTTGATCCATAATATGATCAGTTTGTTCAATATTGAAGAGGGTCTGATTCCTTCTCTGACTTTATGTCTAGTTCTTTGAGTTTGGTATCTAAAAAAATCTACACGAATATAAAGCACATGAGAGGATGGGTTTGATTCCCCCATGGTTCCTTCAACGTTCAAGTTAGTTGAAGAACTTGAGTGGGGTACAATAAGATCTGTGTGTTCTTGTAAATATGTAGTGGATGTGTTCGAGAATCAAATTTGTGAATCACCATGATGCTAGAATAGTACCTGTATTTATACTAAGGTGGCAAGGGCAGATTGGTCATTTAACTAAGAGCAGGAAGGCGGTGGCGAAGTGTGGGTTGGCGACCATATCGACACTTGCTTTACAAGTGTCGGCTAGCGAGTGGAGGGAAGGTCGTTTCGATATTAAATAGGAAGAGATTGGCAGCATGACAGGGTCCACGTAGTCCGATGAGTCATGAAGACTATTTAGGTTAGAGTCATGATGACACTTGTCAAGCATTAAATGCGATGTTAACACATTGTCATAGAAATAGAGACTCGAAACTAAAATAGTTCTTTAACTTCGCTGAGAAGTAACGTTCTTTGTGCCGACCCTAGAACCGCCTTGCTAGTGGACGAGTGGACTCGCGACCAGTTTACAAATAGAGGGAGGTCGACTGGCACCGCCTTTCGTGTCAACTAACACCACCTATCATGTTGACACTAAGGGGTGTCGTCTCATCCTGTTGGCTGAGTTGTCGGCCTTGATTGTCTCTGGTCGCTAGCGAAACTATAGCGTTGTATATCAAAGTAGACTTGTCAACTACTTGAGTTTAAATTATATTTTTATGAAAATGAGAACACTATAACAGTTGGCCCTTTTTGCTTGGAGTCAGCTTTAGACGAGTCCGAGTAAAAAATATAATAATAATAAGAAACAATTTTGGACAGATGTGGGTGTTTTACTTATGAACTGGAAAGCTTCTTCTAAAATGACATGGCTAACATCATCCTACATCCCTTTTGCTGCTGCAATCCTAATTTTTATGGCAGATTATGATCTATTCGAGGTGAGGGCTGCGCCTCAATCTCTGAGGGCACTTTGAATTCTGAAGATAAATCCTAGTCGTGGGATACAGCTGGATCCAACGGTTCAAATTCTAACAACTGTAAAGTTGGCAACCTCTATATATATAGGAACATGTGTATTAGAGGCGGCTACTGTCTTTTGAAATCCTCTCTAGAGTAATTGTTCATCTTCTCCATTCATCTCTTTCTCCTTTAATTTTTTTGACTAGAGATCAATTATCTGATCTTCAATGGCTTCCGAACCAGTTGATCGCTGAGTTCTCTTGGAAGACATACACTCTAAAGTGACTTTGCCGCAGATGAAGACAATGTCCAAGAGGTTTGATATTCTCGAAGCGTATGATCTGTTCACTATGATAAGGTCAGAAGCCATATTCGACCATGGGCTAGAAAGGAATCCACTCTATGTAAGGCATCTGGAGTGCGGTTTGAGATTACCCTTACATCCTATTTTAAAACAAATGTTTGAGGCATTAGGAGTATCGCCTGCGTAGATGAAACTGAAAGCCATTGCTATCTCGATAGCATTCATGGTGATCTGCTATTGGCTGGGGATCAAGCCCTCTCTGAAAGTTTTCGGCCAGTTAGTGGTCATAAAAGTGATCAAAAGAAGCCTCACTTTCATTTTCAGATGGTGGGGAAATTCAAGCTAGTTACAAGCCATCCAAGTTCGCATAAGGATTGGAAGGAAAATTTTGTGTAGGTTGTAAGGGACGACCTAGAGATGGGCTGCTCTGAATGGCCCGAAATAAGGAAGGACACGCTCATAGGGGGTGTGATGTCTGACGATGAGAGGGCCAAACTCGATCTGATCAAGGCGTATGCAAGTTCCCACCGATTCAAAGATCTGCTCAACAAATCAATCCTGCAGGTCACCATGGTATCGAATAAGTCTTTCATCGACTCAGATTATGACAGATCCCCATCTCTTATCATTGGGTTAGGGGAGGCAACCATGACACCTTTGGTTCCTCCAGTCGACCCACAGGAGGAGCTGCCTGCTAGGCCAGCCAAAGCCTTCGTCGGGACGTTCCTCTTGTGGAGGCAAAAATGGCCGAAGAGGAGGTTGTTCCTCCCCTCATCCATAGGAGGATGAGAAGGGATGTGGAAAGGGTGCCCTCAGGCGACAACAATATTGACCGAAGCCTATGTCGTTCAATCGGACGAACTAGGGGATAAGGCGTCCTTTTGAGAATTAGTCGAGGCTACTCGAGGAGAGGGAACTGAGGCAAGAGTGTCAGCTGGAGGTGAGTCGTCTCATGGCTGCCACGAGTCGACTCATCGAGGGAAGGAACTGGTTCAAGAGGAGGAAACAAGGCCTTCCATCAGACCGAAATATCCTTTTCCCCATAAAATTGACGATGTGGGGGAGGCAGAATGGGACAAAATGAGGATGTGCCGCATCGAGCTCTCCTTCGTTGATGTTCGATATGGGCGGGCGCCCGAGCTAGAATTATGTTTCAAGGCTAGATGCCATATCGACGCTCGAGGGACCGTTCTTAGGTCTCACCGAACCTAATCAAGGGTTGTCGACCAATTTCTTCTCCCCAGAGATGAGAAATATCTCGAGGGAGTTCCCGGCATTGGTCTCCACCATGCCCTTCGCAACTATTTCATCTGGGGCGCTTTGCTTGAGAATGAATTATATGGTCGGATGGAGCGCGTTTGGGGCAAATATCATAAGCTTCTTAAGGAAGTTGCTACTTTGAAGGCCAGCAGAGGAGTCGACTCACGTCAGGCTACTGAAGAGTCGGCCCCAAGTGCTCTTTAAATCGATAGGCTTAGATGAGAGTTGGAGGAGGCTATTCAAGCAAGATATCATCCTAAGGTGTTGGCCAGAGCGAACAACGCTCACCAAGCTCCCAGAAGAGGTCGTCCACCTTATGTCTAAGCCTTACCACCAAGAGATTATTGACAACTATCACCAAAGCTTAACTTGGATAATTGAAGTGGTGTTAGCTTGTAAGGCAGGGTATGACTATTTATCGGTCCAGCTTCCAGCAGAGATAAAGAACCCGCCCGATCACTTTTACTATCCCATAATTATTGCTAACTACCTGGAGGAGCTGAAGGAAGTAGAAGCGCTTGGGGGGATTTTATCTGGATGATGACGAAGATGACTCGGATGAAGGACGAGATTGTTCGACTCCTCCACCGACTACATCCAGAAGCTCTCCGCCTCCAACTTCGGGAGCTGGAATGGACTTTTCATAGGCCTCTTAGGAAGCTCTTGCTTTTTTTATTGTATATATCAGATATTTTGTGACTTGTAAAATACTTTATCAATGAATGGAAAAGCATTTTTTGAACTTTGGAATTATATTTCTTATATCGCAAAATCTCGAAGTATTTTACCGAATAACTTAGCTTCTTTATGGACTTGAAAAATCCATTGGCTGATTCGAGGGTCTACTCGTCTCTTGTTAAAAAAGATATGCTTCGAACTCAAAACAATTATCTGATGTTTTATTTTATTTTTTTTCCGAATATATAAATAATAAAACCAATTAGGCCGACCTAAGTCGAGTGACTAGGCAACTTTCTCAAAGTCAATTATCGTATGCTGAGTCGTCGGCTAGAACGTGGTCGACTGTTTGCTTAATGAATGACATTTAGCAAATAGTCAACAAGTTTCTAAACTTTTTATGGGGAAGATAAAACATCACTATTTGACATGATGCAATACCTTGTTAGTTGTCAGAGAGTTAATGATGACGCTTCGATTTCTGAGCGACGCGGCTTGGAGTAAAAAAGGAGAGGCAACGTTTCGAGTTTCGTGTAAAACATTTAGAGTTTTGAGTTGAATCTCCTTCGTTTATTTTGAAACGAGACAACCGCCAAGATAACTCCAAGTGTCCTCTGAGTGTTATAAATAGCCTAATGGTGGGGAAGAGAACTCTTTGCTAGTTCTTGCCCCCAAATTTCCCATGCTTCTTCTTCTTAAAACTTCTAAATTTCCTACAACCAAAAACTTTTCATGGCTTCCTAAAGCTTCGCCGATGGTCGTAACGAGGAAAGCATTAATCTTCTCCATCATATCCATTCAAAGGTCACAATTGGGAGTCTGGGAGAGTACTATGGGCTCTACGACATCCCAAGGGTTTTTACACTGGCGGCACCGAATGGAAATGACCCAGTATACCTCCATGGTCATTATAAAGCATCATTGTATTTGGCCCACCTCGAACATAGGCTCTAATTACCACTCCATCCCTTCGTGAGGAACATATGTATTTCTATAGGGTTTCCCCTTCTCAATTTGCCCCCAATGCAATAGGGGTCTTGATGGCTTTCATCATCATCTGTTACCGAGTCGGTGTCCTGCCCAGCATGAAGTTACTTGGGCATTTGGTCAGCATCAAGTCGACCAAAAAAGACACGCACTATTTCTTTCATTATACGAGTAATTTCAAAATTGTTTCAAATGCTCCAGAGTCTAATAGGGACTAGAAGGAGCACTTTGTCTGGTTTTTGGCGCCAACGGTGTCTTCTCATGCCCCGAGTGGCCTGAGATAAATAAAGATGTGTTGAGGCCGAGCCCTCTTGATGGCAAAGAAAGATGGCAGTTGGAGAAGATCCGGTCCTATGCCGGATCTAGAGAGAAACAATCTATTCGACACGGTGTCACTACGGATGGCGCATATTTCAATGATCTTTCCAACTAAAACCGACAAGGCTACGACGAGTCTACTAGCGCTTCCTCTTGCTGGAAGTCATGAGATGGAGTCTTGAGGCGAGGAGTGAGGATCCACTACTAGGCCCTAGACGAGACTGAGGGGGTTCCTAGAGCCCGAAGAAGCGACCAACCTGAGGTCGCAAATGGTCGAACTCGCTACCCGACTAGGGGGGTGACGAAAGACCAAAAAATTAGCTACCAAACGCCAAGTCCAACCAGCTGCAAAACAGGAGACTGGGTTAGGTCGGGTCGAATCAACTGTAGAATAGCAGTCGGTCGAGCAGCAGTCAGACACCCAAACTAGTCGGCCTGACAAGGTCATCACTATTGATGTCCCTCCCTCTCCTGTGCTTGAGGAGATAGTCCCAGCAGCTGAAGTCACCGATGTCGGGGCTGATGGTGAAGAAGCCCACGAGCCAACTTTCGGTCTTGAGTCGTCATAGGCCGAGCAAAGAGCTGGTTGAGTCGACTAGGGGGGACAAGGAACAAGCAGTGCCCCACTCTGAGTCTAGAGGGGACGAGGCTGCTGAAGAGTATGAAGCTGTTGAAAGGCAAGAAGGTTTTTGGCCCTTCCATCACTGGATCTCAGATGTAAATTCCCGAGATTAGGAGAAGGTGAAGGTAATGCTGGTGGGAGTGTCGTTGGGCCCTTGCTCACCTAGAGGGGAACTTTCTGAGGATGACAAATTCATCCCTCTAGCCTCTCTTGATAGGGAGACTTCAATTCTGGGGTCCCTCTCGGCTCCAATCACAGCCATGCAATAATTCTCTCTGTTGAAGGATGTGGGAGTCTTGAAGAGGGTGCCAAGCTTTGGCTTGCATCTAGCTCTCAAGGCCCACTTGGTCCGAGGGGCCCTATTGGAGCAAGAGTTGTATGAGCGGCTCAAGTATATGTATGATTCTCCGCAAGAGTGGCAAGCGGATTAGCTAGGGAGAAGGCGGCCAAGGAAGAGGCGAAGAAGAGAGTCGACGTCTTGGAGGCCGAATTGAATGGCGTTGAGGCCTGCTGACACTGAGAAGTGGATGCTAGGGATAGGATCCTTGATGGACTCCGCTCCCAAGGTGCTAAACAAGCATCCTTAATCGTGGAGCTTAGAGGTGAGGTAGCCCGACTGAAGTTGGAGGTTGGTCATCTTCATCGAGAACTCACCGAACGAGACGACCAATTGACCACTTTGGCTGGGGAGGCAGAGTTTGAGAGGCGCCTGAAGGTGGCAGTCAAGGAAGATGCTCAATTGAGTCGTCTTTTGGTCGAGCAGTTGAGACGCGATCTTGAAGAAGAGCAATCGAATCATCAAGCGTCCGCGACACTTATCAAGGACTTAGAAGAGAGGCTTGCTCGTCTTGACTCGGAGCAATATAAGGGGAAATTGTAGTGTTGTATATCAAAGTAGACTTGTCAACTACTTGAGTTTAAATTGTATTTTTACGAAAATGGGAACACCATAACAGAGACAGTATCATTTTTAGAGGTGAAAATCTTGAGGCATGCATGCACGAAATCATTATAATTCTTTTTTATAATCTAATATTATTTTTCATCATTATTGTGACGCCCCTGGGTTCACATAAGGCTGCAGTCCGAGATGAAACCAGGAATGTCAAACCTGACATGCACCACACTGTGTAATAACATATTTCATCATCACAATTACTATCTCTCTAGTAGAGTCAAATAACAGGTGCAGGTACAAAAGCAATTAAAAGATAATACAAGAGTCAACTGATGAAATAATAGAGATCAAATTAATATTTCATCATCTAACATACTGAAGTGCAAGTCAATGTCTGAAATGAATAAACTGGAACTTCTCAACAAGTCTCAAATACAAATATCTAAATAAAAGGAAATAAGGCACACAGCCTTTACAACTTCTAGAATAAAC